>CM077096.1:28981731-29539626 GCA_039513925.1 Platanthera zijinensis
TCCAAATTCTTTGAGTTTTGGACAGGGACTTGTTATCACCTAGACCTAGATTCTGTAAAAAATGGAAACCTTTTAAAGAAGTGTAACCTAGGGTTTTGCCCTAAACCTAGAAAAGCTAGGGTAAGGTAGTTGAAGGGTCAAATGAACTCCAAACACTCCCAAATTTTGGTGAGGTGTCCCGGGTATAGGTATCTAGGTATGGTTCAAATTTCAACTCATTTGGTTGAGTTTTGAATAGGAATCCTCTAAACCCTAGTTTTGACCTAGTGAAGGAAAGATTAGGGAAAAGGTTTTTTTTGGCACTTGTGTGATCATCTCACCTCAACAGAGGTTGAGATTCTGATAACTGGTTTAAAATGGTTCTAAGAACTCCCTTAAGGAAGATGGGATGGATTAGGGTAAGTTTACCCTATAGCCCAGGTTCAAACCCTAAATGTGGACTTTGGGGGCTTGTGAAGGACATAGGGGCAAATACCCTTTTATGGCCTTGAGTTTTGGTGGAGAGGTTTTTAATGGGTATTTAACCCTCTGGTTGTAATATTAGAAAATTTTGAGGTACGTAGGTACCTCAAAACCTAAACCCTAGTTTTAGAGTAGAAGGGCTTTTAGGTCAAAGTAGTAGTTTAAACTCACTCAAAAGCTATTAAACATGGGTAGAGTGTTTCTAGGGTAGTTAGGACCCTTGGCTGATTTTACTAGAATTTTTGGATTATTGTTTTTAGTACTTCATTCATGAATATGGGTATAGCCCTATTTGATGTTTTATTTATTAAATATTTTTAATTCAAATAAGGCCCCCTTGAAACTCTGGAATTAGATGTTGTTGGCCAGTAGGAATGCTCATGAATTTTAGTTTCATTTTATGTTGAATAAATAGAGTAGTTCTTTCACAAGTGTTATTAAAGGGCTTTATTTAAAAATATTTTATGGCATAAATAGTTTCTAGAAAATTATGAAAGTTGGTAAATAGGGTTTTTAAATTATTTTGAATTAGTGGGATTTTATTCTGGATTTTTCGAGTTATGAATATAGTACCTGATTAACAAGCATGCTAGATTAGGGTTTTAGTAAATGATTTATTATAAATTAATTTCCAATAGAAAAATTATGAAACTTTTATAGTACTGTTTTCATGGTATTTCTAGTACCCTGTAATTAATCCAAATTATTTGGAAGAGAATTTGATGTAGTTTATTCATTAGACATGAAAGAAATGGATTATTGCAAAAATATGTTTAGGCCCCTTAGACCTTAGTGAA
Organism: Platanthera zijinensis; assembly: GCA_039513925.1. NCBI lineage: Eukaryota > Viridiplantae > Streptophyta > Magnoliopsida > Asparagales > Orchidaceae > Platanthera > Platanthera zijinensis. Next base: position 28,982,991 of record CM077096.1, read on the forward strand.
AATTGTCAAACCTTGGATATATCATTTTTAGACATTGTAGTATTTGTCTTAAATTTATTATGATTTATACATGACTGAAAAGTATACTCCTTATTCAAATTTGGAAGACCTTGGATTTTAGTAAAATTAATTAATTAATAGATTAATTGAGAAAATTGTTATAACCGAGAATTGATTCAATTATGTCGTGATAGGCTCCCAGTAAATAACTTAGGCTGTTCGGATGGAAACACAAAGGACATCCTATCATAGACATCACTTAGTATAAGGTGGTCTGTAGTGAGTAACTTTGGGAAATGAGTAACAGGATAAAATTTGGGTTAGCGGAAGGACAGCTTGTGTTGGTTGGATTTAAAGAAAGAGGATGGATCATCATAGGAGGTCTCAAGTGTGGTGAGGAATGAGTTGATGTGCACTAGAATGTGTGCGGGGCCGACGAAGGATCGTCGTCCCCGTAAGAGTGAAGAGTCAAATTCACTCTAGGTTTAGTTTGATGCAATCTATAAAGGGAAAGGGTAAGGGAAAAACAACCAATAACAATAAGTGCCTTGCGAAAGGGAACTTTGGGCTATTGCTACCATCGTAGTTCCTAGTGCCTATTGAGAGCCCCTCACAGGGTATATTCCGGAGGCAGTCCTGGGCTAACGTAAATATTAAAACAAATGAAAGAGTAATTAGCCTAATAGGGATTCACATTGCACACACTCATTAGTTAGGGTTGGTAATGGTTAAGTCGTCCCGAGGTGTTCAAGGGGGCGCCGTCCCGTGGTGTTCTAAGAGATGGAGTCTGGAGATGAGCCGGACGGTTTAGTCCGGGGAACTTGGTCTCGGATGTGGTTAATACGGACGGTTTAGTCCAGGAGTTTGACACTTTAAATTGTTATATATTAAACTGCTGCATGTGCATAAAAATAGGAAAGATTAAGGTGGTGGGTTCTCGATATCGGGGAGTTCGATTGCACCGACACCGATATCGTTGACTCGGCAAGGTGACTAGCACTTAGCCAAGGTTAAGTCCGGCGGACCAGTCGGCAAGAGTACGCAGGAGTCCGCCTCGTGCACCAGGCATTGAGGGCGTACGATAGGTTAGACCAGTGGTGCTTTTACTGGTTTTGAGGTGGGCGAGGCCCAACCCACCGCTTTCGTTTGCCATTACGGGAGTAACCTGGGAGTTATCTCCAGAAAGGGGGAACTAAAGGTTTGTGTACATAAAGTTGGGTGTGTGAGTTGCACTACTTGAACATCATAACCCACCATATAGCTGCATGTCATAATCATTCATAACAACCTTGACACCTAAAATATAAGTGGAATGGGACGCTTATACTTTAGGACTTGCAAAACGACCCCTTGGTCTATAAGCTTGTGTGGGCAAGTTTATAAATTAAGGTCAATTTGATATATGTATATCTGCTGCTTGATAACCGACACCCCAACGTATAAGCGGTATGGGATGCGTTATACGATGAGAGCCTTGCAAAAGATCCCTTGGCTTATGTGTACTCACATAAGCAAAGGTTTAATTTCTTACTTACTTACCTTTCTGTTATACCTATTACAACACTTATATTGTTCACCTGTTATAACTTGCGAGTTAGGTCCACCGTCATCTGTTTTGGAATTTATCTCCACTTTCATGTCCTCCCCTTTCTTCCTCTCCGCCCGGTGTCTTAGAGCGTGGGGGAAGGGGTGGGGGATGATAGGGCTTAGTCTTTTAGACTAACAGTTTTTGAACCATATCATATTAGGGGATCGCGAAGCCCAGCATGGAGGAGCAGCTCAGGAGGCCGGTACGCTTGGAGATGGGATAGTCTAGCACAGGAGTCCATACTGCAGGGACCGTGAGTCCCGACCTTTAGTAGAGTTTTAGTTTTGCTTCTGCATTGAGTGATTTTTGTAGTGAGGACTTGATGTACCGGGCATGAGCCCTTATATTTCTAGTATCTTTGTTCTCTGATGATTTCTGTGGACACTCCCTTCGTGGAGTTTTTTTTATATATTATGTGATATTTTCTTCTGGTGGACTTGCTTACTCTTCTTGGTTGCTACTTATTGTGATCGAAAAGGCCGGCAGAATCGGCGCGTTGCAGTGACGACCTTCCCGGGTGCGAAGGTGTCACCTCAAAGCGGCGGTTCTGGGCATAAGACCCCGGGTTTTCAAAAAAAAAGGGGTCTTACACCATAAATACTCCTGGTGTAACTTCCCATAATCAGAATTGATTACGACGTCGGTTACCGAAATTTCCAGTCTGGCTGACGTTTCGGCCTTGGTCACGGGCGTGACACATAGGTCACGGGCGTGACAGGCCCAGGTGGCCAATTCTCAGTTCGACGATCGTTGAACTGAGATCGACGATCGTCGAAGGGTGGTCACGCCCTAGGTCACGGGCATGACAAATGGGTAACGGGCGTGACAGAGTCATCAGGCAAATTCCACGCTCGGCGATCGTCTCGCTGAGATCGACGATCGCCGAAGGGGGTCACGCCCTTGATCACGGGCGTGACACCTGGGTCACGGGCGTGACAGAGCCACGACACAAATTCTGCGCTTCGACGATCGTCCCGCTGAGATCGACGATCGTCCCGCTGAGATCGACGATCGTCGAAGGGGTCACGCCCTAAGTCACGGGCGTGACACATAGGTCACGGGCGTGACAGGCCTGGGTTGAAAATTCTGCGCCCGACGATCGTCTCCCTGAGATCGACGATCGTCGAAGGAGTCACGCCCTAGGTCACGAGCGTGACGGGTCAGTCACGGGCATGACCAACCCGTGACCCGAAATCTCGGTTGATGTATTTTAATTTTTGGGCTTCCTGGCATTCTGTCACGACCAACCGACTCCTAGGGGTCTAGCCGGAAATGGGATGTTACAAATCCCAATAAACAAAACAAAGATTTCGTCCCCGAAATCAAGGTTAAGCCTACGGGACTCTAATCGGGAAAAAGAAGCTTGTAACATCACATGAGAATTGAAAGATTACATCTCTACGTTATGTTTGCTTTGTGCGTTTTCAAATCTAAGATTAATTCGCCCAATTAACTAGGTATATACACCCCAATAAACAAAAGATTAGCCCCTATTCTTGAAATTTCAGTCCTATTGGTTTAAAACAGGAAGGCAAATTGATTGTCCAGAGGGGTTGTGAGGTATACCTAACGAAAAAGTTCCGGGTATTTTTGCCGCATCAAGTCCTGTGGCTCCCATGTATGCTCCTCCTGCCCATGATTGTTCCACAGAACCTTGACTAACGGAACCTTCTTCCGTCGCAAGACCCGCACTACTGTATCGTCAATCCTGATAGGCTCAAGGTTGACTGACCGATCCGAGGCCACCGGGCCATCTGCTGAGAAAATCAGCTGCTCAGGGCGTAGCAGAGCCCTCCGAAGTGAGGAGACGTGGAAGACGTCATGCAATCCCGCTAACTCCGGTGGTAGCTCTAGTCTATAGGCTAAGAGGTCGATCCGCTCAAGGATCCTATAAGGCCCCATATATCTCGGGCTGAGCTTCTTCCGCCCGCGAACCCGCGAGACTCCGTGCATCGACCGTATCTTCAAGAAAACCCGGTCTCCCACCTGGAACTCCACTTGACGATGCCTCGCATCGTAGTATTTCGCCTGTCTGCTCTGGGCATCCAACATCCTATCCCGGATCAATCTAATCTGAGCATCTGTATCTCCCACAAACTCTGAGCCTAGTGCTTGCGGATCCTCATCCTGAACCCATGATAGTGGGGTACTTCACCTCCTTCCGTACAACGCCTCGTATGGAGCCATGCCTATGCTGGACTGATGAGTGTTGTTGTACGAAAACTCGACCAGTGGCAGCAATCTCTCCCAAGGCTCGCCACGGTCCAAAATACACAGTCGCAACAGATCTTCCAGTGTACGGTTGGCGCGCTCTATCTGTCCGTCGGTCTGAGGGTGAAAAGCTGTGCTGAATGTCAACCGAGAACCCAGATGGGCCTGGACTAACCTCCATTCCCTGGATGTAAACCGCCCATCCCGATCCGAAACGATAGTCTTGGGTACCCCATGATAACGCACAAACTGCTCAATGAACCTCCGTACTAATACACTGACCGGTGTGTCCTTTGCCACTGGAATGAATCTGGCCACCTTTGTTAGCTTGTCCACTATCACCCAGATCGAGTCATTTCCTGCACGGGATCGAGGTAGACCATGTATGAAGTCCATGGCTATATCCTCAAACTTCCACTCCGGCACCGGAAGCGGCTGCAGCAAGCCTGTCGGGTTCCTACACTCCGCCTTCACGAGCTGGCAGGCCTCGCAATGCGTCACAAAGTACGTAATATCTTTCTTCATACCCGGCCAGTACATCGTCCTCTTCAAATCCTTTACCATCTTGGTGATCCCTGGGTGTACCGAATACCGGCTGCAGTGAGCTTCCGTCGAAATTTCCTCCCGGATCCGTCCTCTTGCTGGTATGTAGACTCTGCCTCGGAAACACAGGAGACCATCCCTCAAAGAGAAATCTCATGTCGTGCCTTCCTCCAAGGCTCGGAATATCGGCTCAGCTCTCTCATCCAGCATCTGCCCATCTCTGATGCGGTCTCGAATATCATCAGTAGTAACCATCGACCCCAGGTACTCCATATATAGCTCCGGGTCATCCTCAGACACTAGTGAAATCTGCATCTCCTCGAATGATCTAACCAACTCCAAGGCCATCAGCTGCGGGCCTACTCCTGTCGTACTCACTCTCCGGCTCAGAGCATCCGCGACCACGTTTGCCTTCCCCGGATGATAGTGCCTGTTATACTAATAGTCCGACAGAAATTCCACCCAGCGTCTCTGCTTGATGTTTAACTCCTTCTGGGTGTCGACGTACTTCAGATTCTTGTGGTCGGAGAAGATATCGCAATGTACCCCGTAGAGATAGTGTCTCCAGATCTTAAGAGCAAAAATAACTGCCCCCATCTCCAAATCGTGCACGGGGTAGTTCTGCTCGTGTTGCTTCAACTGACGGGAGGCATAGGATATTACGTGCTCGTTCTGCATCAGAACGGAACCCATCCCCTGATAGGAAGCATCTGTATACACCTGGAATCCCTCCTTCCCTGTTGGAAGAGCAAGGATGGGGGCCGAGGTGAGACGATCCTTTAGCTCCTAGAAGGCAGATTCGCATCGTGGCGTCCAAATAAAAGGGGACTCCTTCTTCGTCAGAGACATAAGAGGGAGGGCAATCTGAGAGAACCCTTTTACGAACTTCCGGTAATAACCGGCAAGTCCCAAGAAAATTCGAACATCCGAGGCCGACTTTAGTGGTGGCCAATCTCGTACTGCCTGGACCTTCGCCAGATCCACTGCCAGACCTGCTCCACTGATGACATGGCCCAGAAAGGCCACCTCCTTTAGCCAGAACTAGCACTTGCTGTACTTGGCATACATCCTATGCTCTCGCAGCTTCCCCAAGGTCAAGGCCAGATGTCTCGCGTGCTCCTCCTCCGTCCTTGAATAGATAAGGATGTCGTCGATGAATACGATGACGAAGACGTCCAGATACTCCTCGAACACCTGATTCATCAAGACCATGAATGCGGAGGGTGCATTCGTGAGCCCGAATGGCATCACGGTAAACTTGTACAACCCATATCTGCTACTGAAGGTCGTCTTCGGGATGTCCTCCTACCGAATGCGAAGCTGGTAGTACCCTGACCTCAGATCCAGCTTTGAAAACCAATGGGCTCCCTCCAGCTGGTCAAAAAGCTCGTCTATCCTTGGTAAGGGATAAGTATTCCGGACCGTCAACCTGTTCAGGGCCCGGTAATCTATGCACAGTCGAAGGGTCCCGTCCTTCTTCTTAACGAACAGCACCGGAGCTCCCCATGGTGAAGAGCTAGGCCGAACGAACCCGGCCTCCACTAACTCCTGAAGCTGGCTTCAGAATTCCACCAACTCCTTTGGGGCCATTCGATAGGGAGCTCTGAATACCGGCTTAGCCCCCGGTATGAGCTGAATCTGAAAGTCCTTCTCTCGGTGCGGGGGTAGCCCTGGTAGCTTCTCCGGAAACACGTCGGCGAAGTCCCGCACTACTGGAATATCTGAAATGGAGTCCTTGGCCACGACCGCCTCAAAAAGGACCTGATAAACTTCTCCCCCTACAGGTGGGCCTTAACGGCCTGCACAGACGATAATAAGGTGCGAGGTGCTGGTATAATACCTTCTATGACAATGAAGGAGTCGTCGTGCCTCACAGTGATCCTCTTTGCCACGCAGTCAATCTGGGCATGGTTCCAGCACAGCCAAGTCATGCCCAGGATCAGATCGTAATCTGGCATCTTCAGAATCGTCGCCGGTGCCTCAAACGCCTTCCCGCCGATCCTCGCTTCCATGTTGCAATGAGCAGAGGTCATTATCTCTGATCCATCGGGTAGGCGCACCCTCATCATCTTCCCGGTGAATGGCTCCACACCTTCCAGTCCTTTCACGAAATCCTCCGACACGAACGAGTGCGAAGCACCAGTATCGAAGAGGGTGTGAGCGGGCTTGCCGCTAACGAAGACAATGCATGGGGTAATTAAGTGTCTTAGTATATATATTTTTTGTAGTTGTCTTCTCTTAATTTCTAACTAGGTTATGTCTAGAATACTAGTTTATATGAAGAAAATTTAAAAGTACTGTCATACCTGCGATAACCTGCTCCGGGTTTCGGGGTTGTGTCAGGTCTAGAGCATACACCTGCTCTCTGGCCTGCGGCCTCGATCTTGAAATCCTCGTCCTCGGTTCTGTCCTTGTCCGCCAAACTGTCGGGGAGGTGGAGCGCCCTGATGTGCTGGTGGGGGTGCTCGCCTCATAGGGCAGTTCCTCTTGATATGCCCCGGCTGGTTGCACTAATAGCATACCGGTGGCTGTTCAGCTGTCCTTGGCATTTCCAGCATCTGTATAGGCTGGGGAGCCAATACCCCCTTACTCCTCTGCTCCTTCCCAAACTCTTGACGAGGCTGATTGATAACTTCCCAAAAAGAAGTTATCCAGTACGTTATTTTGATTTAATAATCATCATATTGAGAAATAAATGAATTAAATAAGGAAAAATATGAGTAAATTCATATTTACTTTATTTGTGGTTAATATGTCTAATTTTTCATTGTTTTCTTACTAGAAATGCTGAAGAAATCGATCCGGAGAAGCAAAGCTGGAATTGTTTTTGGACTGCGCAGGTTGTTGCAACACCCTGAAAAAGTTGTTGCAACAACTGCTGGACGGATTTTGATTTTTAAATTCAAATTTTATGCCAAAATAGAAACTGAAAAGATGCAACTTTTGGTAGGGGGCTGTACGTTTTTAAGAGTATAATCTCATACCAAACAAGGGGATTGTATTATTATTGGAGGGAGAAACTTGAGAGCATCATCTTGGAGATTGCTTGGGAGAAGAACTAGGGCAACCCGGATCTTGGAGAAGGACTGCTTGAGGCGACTTGGAGAGCAATTTCCTCCGTTATTTTGAATCCTTTCCATCATGTGCTGTAAGATCTTCCTTATTTTGTGGTTTTCTTCCGCGGTCATGAACTAAACTCTCTTGATCTTGTATGAGGAAAGTACTATGTGTGTTTTGATGGTGTAGTTTTCTTATGATAAGTTTGTTTGACAAAATCTTCTTGGTGTACTTTTGAATTTATTAATGGAACTTTTGGTTTAGTTTTCATCTTCTATTTCGCATCGAGATTCGAGAGATGAGAGACAAAATTTAGGTTGAAGGCTATCTTATTACACCGCAAAAATCGAGAGACGAGTGGTGTAGATCTTTAACTAAGAGTTTTTACCCTTACGTTGTATTTCGAGATTCGAGAGAGGAGAAATACAATCGCTCATAAGTTCACCATAGTAAGAAAGAGAGGAAGAGATTCCCTCCTCTTGCTAGCAAATCTGATTTTTACTCTTTAAAATATTTCTCATTCTTCCTAAGTTAGAGATGACTAGGGGATTAGGATATTAAGATTTCCGAGATTTGAGAGATGAGGACTTCTTCTATCAAATCGTTGCGGGATAATTTAGTCAAATATTCTTATTAAATATTAGTCACATGCACCATTTCTACTCACATAGGAAATCTGAAATACAAGACTTCTTTCTCCATTGATAAAAAGTATTTCTTTAAATCGTATATTTAGTTTAACTCATCGTTTAGAATTTCTACTACTTTTCTAAAACATCTCATTAATCCTTCGCTTGAATTTGAAGAAACGGTGTAACTAGTAGTTGTAAGCACTAAATTAATCACTTCTCCGTGGGAACGATCTCACTCACACTTTATTACATGATCGACACGTGCACTTGCATTATTACGTAGTCTATTTTGGGCGTATCAAGTTTTGGCGCCGTTGCCGGGGACGTGCAATGAATTTAGTGTTTTTCTTACAATATTAGTGATCCTTAGTATTTGGAGGTCAAGCTTTTATTTTGCTTTAAGTTTATTTGTCTTTATTTTCTTGCACTGCCTTCTTAATCTGCTAGTGTATGTCCAGGTATCGTCCAGTTGAATTAATACCGTTAAATTCAGAAATCGAGCGAACCTGTAGACGTAATAGAAAATCAACTAGATTGGAAAATTTGAATCAACTCAACATGAATAATCAAAACAATGATGTTGAGGTTCATCAAGAGGGACATGACTTAGGCGGCCAAGTAGAGCATAACGGGCACCCAATGGAAAATAGGAGAACATGCCGTGACTATAATATGCCTTTTAGGGGAGGGGTACAATTTAGTATCGCTAGGCCCGCTATAGAAGCTAATAACTTTAAAATTGATTCTACGGCTATGCAACTTGTCCAGAATAATAAGTTTAGTGGCCATAATCATGAAGACCCTAACTCTCATCTAAGAACGTTCATAGAAATCTGTGACACGTTCAAGATTAATGGCGCATCTGAAGAAGCCATTAAACTACGATTATTTCCTTTCTCTCTAGAAGGGAAAGCAAAAGATTGGTTGAGCTCGTTGCCTAATGGGTCTATTACTACTTGGGCAATATTGGTTGAAAAATTTTTGGCCAAATATTTCCCCCCATCCAAAACTGCTAAATTAATGAGAGATATTTCTACGTTCATGCAAGGTAATGGAGATACTCTCTATGATGCATGGGAGCATTTTAAGGAACTATTACGTAGATGCCCCCACCATGGATTGGCCGTCCACCAACAAGTATGGACCTTTTACAATGGCCTTCAAACATCTACGATGATCCAAGTAGATGGAGCCGCGGGAGGGTCTCTTATGAATAAATACCCGGAAGATGCATATGGAATCTTAGAATATTTATCTTCTAACAACTATCATTTGATTGATCGGCAAGGACATTCTTCTGCCATGGCAGGTTTGTACCAAGTGGACCAATTCACGTCATTTGCAGCCCAAATGACGTCTCAATTCAATTCTATCAACAAGAGGTTAGATGCTTTGACGATTAACCAAAACCAAATGACCCCACAAGTTAATAGCATAATCACTCCCACGGTCACATCTAATCCTACTCTAACAGTTGAACAACTTGTAAGTAACAATGAAGAAGTAAACTATATTGGAGGTCATTATAAACAAAATCAAAACTCTTATCCAAACCATTACAATCCCAAATGGAGAAACCATCCCAACTTCTCTTGGAAGAACAATTCTGGTTCTACTCCACCAAATTTATTTAATACTTATCCTAATTCTCAACATCAAAATCATCATCCCAACCAAGCGGGACCTTCTAGAAAAGTAACTGATGACTTTATTATGGAGTCAATTCAAAAGAATGAAACACATTTTACTAGTTTGGAGGGTTCAATGCGGATGATTGAATCACAATTAGGACAAATAGCATCCGCTTTGAGTATGAGACAACACGGCACACTTCCTACGGATACCACACCGAATCCTAAGGGAGATAATAATCATCAATGTAAAGCCGTTACATTACGGAGTGGAAGGGAGTTGCTAAGTGAACAAAATAATCAACTTGAGAATAAGAGCGGTCAGCAGAGTGTGGAGAATGACATCCCTAATAAACTTAAGGAAAAATTCACCCAAGAGTGCAACAATAATGATGATGAAGTAGAGGTCATAGGAGAAAACATAAAAGGCAAGAATGTGATATCTCCAAAAGTAAAAGAAAACACAATTATTTACCCACCTCCACCCTTCCCTCAAAGGCTAAGGAAGAGTAAATTAGATCAACAATTTCAAAAAATTTTAGAAATATTCAAGAAACTGCAAATCAATATACCCTTCGCTGAAGCCTTAGAACAGATGTCAAGTTACGTCAAGTTCATGAAAGATATATTAAATAAGAAAAGGAAGTTTGGTGTAAATGAAACAGTAGCACTTACTCATGAGTGTAGTGCAATCCTCCAAAAGAAATTGCCACCCAAGTTAAAAGATCCTGGAAGTTTCACCATCCCTTGTTCTATTGGATATCAATTTGAAGGAAAGGCCTTATGTGATTTAGGCGCAAGTATAAATTTAATGCCTTTATCAATATATAAGAAATTGGGATTATGGGAAATTACCAAAACTTCACTAACATTATAATTGGCTGATAAAACGCTCACCTTTCCAAAAGGGGTTGTTGAGGACGTTTTAGTTAAGGTGGAAAATTTTATTTTTCCGGCAGATTTTGTAGTATTGGATATGGAGGAGGATAAGGAGGTACCTATTATCGTAGGAAGGCCTTTCTTAGCAACAGGGAGAACTTTGATTGATGTTCATAAGGGCGAGTTAACTATGAGGGTTAACGATGAACAAGTTACCTTTAACGTTCTCAAAGCAATGAAGTACCCTGATCGAGAAGAAGACCTTGTGGAGGAGGTAAATAACATAACATTACTTGATTGTGAGTCGTATTATGAACATGATAGTGATGATGAGGACTTATCATCCTCATTGAATTTTGATGAGACTTCTGATGAAGACAAATAAACACAAGAGTGTGTACATCTTTGTGAAAAAAACTCATTTTCCTCCCGTAAACCGGAACCTCTTGAAATGCCGGAAGAGTCAATGGCGGATAAACCTTCAGTTGTTAGACCGCCTGTGCTAGAGTTAAAACCTCTCCCTGAACATTTGACGTATGCATACTTAGGAGAAAATGATACTTTACCAGTCATTATTAACTCCAAACTGTTACCGGCACAACAACAAAAATTACTAAAACTTCTACGACATTACAAATTAGCTATAGGATGGACCATTGCGGATATACGGGGAATCAGCCCGTCCTTATGTATGCATAAGATCCTTTTAGAGGACTCATTTAAGGGGTCGATAGAACCGCAACGCCGCCTTAGTCCACCTATGAAGGAGGTTGTGAAAAAAGAAATCATCAAGTGGTTAGATGCAGGGATCATATATCCCATTTCTGATAGTCCATGGGTGTCTCCGGTCCAATGCGTCCCTAAGAAGGGAGGCATGACTGTTATTGAAAATGAAAAGAACGAATTAATTCCCACAAGAACAATCACGGGTTGGCGAATTTGTGTGGATTACCGCAAACTAAATAAAGCCACTAGGAAAGATCATTTTCTGTTGCCTTTTATAGATCAAGTTTTGGATAAACTCTCAGGAAATGATTTCTTTTGCTTTTTAGATGGGTATTCGGGTTATAATCAGATAACGGTAGATCCAGAAGATCAGGAAAAGACAACTTTTACATGTCCGTACGGTACATTTGCATTTAGGAGGATGCCTTTTGGCTTGTGTAATGCACCGGCCACGTTTCAACGTTGTATGATCGCCATATTTTCTGACATGATGGATGATGGTATTGAAATCTTCATGGATGATTTCTCAATATTCGGAAAAACATTTGAGGAATGCTTGTCAAGCTTAGAAAAAGTGTTATCACGGTGTGTCGAAACTAACCTGGTATTGAATTGGGAAAAATGTCACTTCATGGTGCGCAAGGGAATAGTGCTCGGGCATCATGTATCAAAAGAAGGATTAGAAGTAGACAGGGCTAAGATTGAAGTTATCGAAAAATTACCCCCTCCTAAGAACATAAAAACACTACGTAGTTTCCTGGGACACGCAGGTTTCTATAGAAGATTTATCAAGGATTTTGCTAGAATTGCTAAACCTTTGAGTGGGTTATTAGAAAAGGATGTAAAGTTTCATTTTGATGATCACTGTCTAAAAGCCTTTAATGAACTTAAAACCCGGTTAACGATGGCACCAATTGTAGTGGCCCCTGATTGGGGAGAGCCCTTTGTGATTATGTGTGATGCTAGTGACTACGCCGTTGGCGTTGTGTTAGGACAAGTGCGAGAAAAGGTTTTTCATACCATAGTATATGCTAGCAAAACTTTGATCGAGGCTCAAGTTAATTACACCACTACTGAAAAGGAATTATTAGCCGTGGTGTTTGCCTTTGAAAAGTTTAGGTCTTATCTTTTATGTACTAAAGTTATCGCATTCACTGATCATGCGGCTATTAGATATCTCATGGAAAAGAAAGATGCTAAACCTAGGCTAATTTGTTGGGTTTTGTTATTACAAGAATTCGACTTAGAAATCAAGGATAGGAAAGGTGTTGAAAATCCGGTAGCTGATCATCTCTCAAGGATTGAATCCCCCAATTCATCGTTCCAATCAACAATTGATGAAAGGTTCCCTGATGAAAGGATTTTGGCCATTTCTGAACATTCATTACCCTGGTACGCAGACTTCGTGAATTATTTAGTGAGTAGAATTCTTCCACCTGATTTGCACTTTCAACAAAAGAAAAGATTTTTACATCAAGTCCGATCCTACGTGTGGGATGAACCATATCTTTTCAAAATCGGAGCGGATGGCATGTTAAGACATTGCATCCCGGAGGGAGAAATGAAGGCTATATTAGAAAAATGTCACAACTCCCCTTATGGAGGTCATTTTAAAGGGGACAGGACAGCCATGAAAATATTAGAAGCCGGATTCTTTTGGCCCAGTTTATTTCGAGATGCTAGAGAGTTTGTCAAACAGTGCGATCGTTGTCAAAGGAGTGAAAATATTAAGAAAAGTGATTCTTTACCAATGAATACAATCTTGGAGGTTGAACTGTTTGATGTATGGGGCATAGATTTCATGGGACCTTTTGTGAATTCAAACGGTAACATATTTATACTCCTAGCTGTCGATTATGTCTCTAAATGGGTTGAAGCAATCGCCACTACCAAAAATGATGCTAAAATAGTTTTGCATTTTTTAAAGAATTATATCTTTAACCGATTTGGCACGCCAAGAGCTATCATAAGTGATGGCGGAAGCCACTTTTGCAATTATCAATTCGCTAAGCTTCTAAAGAAGTATGGAGTCAAGCATAAGGTAGCTTTGGCATACCATCCTAAAACCAATGGGCTAGCAGAAGTTTCTAATCGGGAAATAAAGAATATCCTCGCAAAGACTGTTAGCATCAATTGCAAGTATTGGTCCCAAAAGCTTAATGACGCCTTGTGGGCTTATAGAACTGCTTATAAGACACCAATTGGTCTAACCCCCTATAGGTTAGTATTCGGAAAAGCATGTCATTTGCCTTTAGAGCTAGAACATAGAGCCCATTGGGCTATCAAGAAGATTAACTTTGATTACCAAGATGCGGGAAAGCAAAGGATTTTACAATTGCATGAATTGGAGGAGATTAGGATGAATGCTTACGAGAGCTCAAGGATTTATAAAGAAAAAACGAAGAAGTGGCACGACCAACGTCTGAATGACAAACACTTCGAGCCCGGGCAATTAGTTTTATTGTTCAACTCTCGTCTCAAATTATTTCCCGGAAAACTTAAAACCCGTTGGTCGGGACCATTCCGAGTGAAAGAAGTACACCCGTATGGCGCAATCACCTTAGTTAATGAGCAAGACAATTCTGAATTTAAAGTTAATGGCGAGCGCCTAAAAATTTATCGGAACGGTGACAATGAACGACTGATGTCGTTCATTCATTTAAAATGAAAAAAAAATTTTGAGACAAAAACGTCCGGCCGAGACGTTTTAAACGAGGTGCTGGGTGGGAGGCAACCCATCTCTTTTTATCATATCTTAATATATATATATATATATATATATATATATATATATATATATATATAATTTAAATAATTAAAATATATGTGCTCGATTCATTAGTATAGTAAAAAAAAACATAATCTTTTTGAATGAATCGAAGCCATAATTATAATCATCTTATAAAACAAAAAAAAATAAGCTAAAAAAAAGTAGAGTGAAATGGGCGGATACTGCACATTATATGCAAAGAAATAACATGTTGCAACGACCTGAAAGGGCCATTGCAACACTTTTGTTGCTGTCCGCCTCTTTAGTAGGATAGGAAATACCGGTTCAGTTGTACCGGTTTAGTTGAACCTGTATTTGGCGGTGCTCTGGCCGGTTCATTGTGACAAACCAAAGGTTTATAACGTTTTAAAATATATATGTATATATAAATAGAAGAGAAAAAGCCGGCTCAATCTTCACCCCCTTTCCCTTTTTTTCCTAAAACCCTACATCTCGCATCTCCACGGTGTTGAAGACGGCGGCAGCGGCGACATCTCGCATCTCCACGGCGTTGAAGACGGCGGCAGCGGCAACATCTTCGCATCTCCACAGTTTCGAAGAATACGGCGGTGGCAGCGGCTCCACTTTCTGATGGTTTTGTTGCAAACCTGTTGCTGCTCCCTGCCTCGAGAATCCCCGCCGCCGCTGCTCCGTGCGGGTGTCGCGTGACAATAGGGAAGCGGACCTGCTCCAGATTTCATTCCGACGGCTACTACCGTGCAGTTGTTGAAATTTATTGGGAGAATACTGAGGTATAACTTCTAACTTTAGACTTAACATGGGAAAATAGATTATTGTCCAACTATTTGAGATTCAATTTTCAATGTGTGTGTTATGCTTAGTCTGAATCATGGCATCAAAGCGAAAAGATAAGGGAAAAGATAAGGAGGTTCCTAGGAAAAATGTCCGATTTCTGAATGAGAACACTCGACAGCGTTTTGAAACCCTCAGGACAGCACCCTTCATTTATGAGCGAGGGTTTAAGATGGAAGCTCGGGCTTGGAGTATAAACTATGTAAACCAAATTAGGGCTCTCCAATGGGAATAATTTTGTCACCCTAGGACTGAGGCAATTTTGTCATGGGTGTATGAATTCTATGCTAATGCTAAGGACTCAAATGGGGAGAAGGTGTTTGTGCGAAGAAAAAGTGTTGAATTTTCGGCCAAAGTAATCAACGATCTCTTTGACTTGGACGACACTACTCAAGATGGTTATGCAAATATTTTGTCGAGCGTTTCTATAGAAGAAATGATGGCGGTGGTTTATTGTACACCTGAACCGGAGTGGGCCAGTCATTCAAGGAAAACCTTGCGCGCAACATGTTTAAATCGTGAAGCCAAGGTATGGCTCCTATTCATCAACGCAGGGGTTATGCCGGCACGACATCTCAACACGTTGGCGATAGATAAGGTCGCCCTTATTTATAGCATCTTGAAAGGTATAAAACTGAATATGGGAGAACTCATTATATTTCAACACTTATAAAGCAAAAGGTCAAGGAAGAGAAAGTGAGGCAGTTATGGTATCCTATTTTGATTACGGAGCTTTGTCGGATGGCAGGAGTGCATCAAGGAGAAGAGGACATGGTGACTCAAGTTGGGCACCCCATCACGGAGACAGTAGTGGTCGTGAATATTAAGGTGGCTGCGGGAGCCTCCAGGAAGCGGGATCTGTTGCGCATCATGGGAGTTGAACAATCCGATAAGCCACCATCGACGGACCCCTTTCATATTGACATTCCAGTGGCCGATCGAGGTACCGACCCAGACATTCTGATGGAGCAGATTGAATATATTAAGGCATATCAGCGGTGTCAACATCTCTACGAGAAAGAACAGTTTGTGGACATTCGCTCGAATCTGCGCAAAATTATGGAGAAAACAAAGATTCCAATTTCAGAGCCGAGCTTCAGGATGATAGGACAGTTTGATGACGAGGGATACCTTCTTACCTCGGACCGATCCAGAGTTGACCCGACCACGGTTGCTGCAGATGAGGAAGACGATGAGGAAGACGACGAAGACGACGACGACGTGGAGGATGCGTAGATTTATCTTCTTTCCCGCTCTACTTTTTGAACTAGACTATATTTTGCTATGATATATTCTGGACTTGTCTTTGATACTATTTATGTGGTGATGTGATATGTTGGATGATCTATGTTGTGTTTCACTTATTTGATATATGATGTCTTAAACCGCTACTTCTCAATTTTTCCTTTTATGATTAACATAACATTGGCCTGCAACTGAGTATTAAAATATATCATATGTATAATGCTACGACACATCTATTTTATTGAGACATGCACTTTTATGTCACTTGGTTTACATTACTTGCACATTTTAAATTATGACAAACTATTTAAAGCACAATGTTTCTTATCCCGGATGCAGTTTTTCTTATTTCAATTAGTATGTTCTAAATTGAATATGATGGAATGATATTTGGCTTGCGTCCTAATCATGATTCCTATAATAATCATCGAGCTCATGTGATATATTTGTGTGATTTTTGCTTTTACTCGTCGATTCTAACATAAATAAATCTCATGTCCATAATTAAGTACACTTTGAGGATGAAAGTTATGCAGGCTAGATTAAATGACTGAGTTGCTGTTAATTATCGTATGAAGAGAGTACCATGAGGCCGTCAACAAGAAGCAATGGACACTTACGATGATATATCTACTTCAGGGGAGTTACTCTAATTTCTAATTTCAAAGGTCTTAAGTGTGGAGGTGAGGGTGTTATAACCCCTACCGCTTGAGTGAAGAATAATTCATTTAAATATGAATTTAATGATGTTAATTCTTGTTTTAATTAATCATTAGGCTATTCTAGACATATTCAATGATAATTAATTGGTATGGCTGAACAATCCAAAGAGTTCATTCTATGAATTTGAAGTTAGTAAGATTTTTCTGATAAAGCTCGCTCAAGCATTTATTTTTTTTTATACAAAATATTTGTTTACCTCCAATGCAATAATTTGATATTGGCCTTTAAAAATAACGGGGAGGGGTGAGCAAGAACTAAGTTAATGATGTAAGCCTAGACATGAATTTAGGTAGTATTCCTTGTGATTATCCACTAAAATATTTGAGCTTGAACTTTGTCATACACATTATTTCATGCTTATCTGTCATTTGTTCATACTAGTTGTACCTTAGTGAGTAAGCCATTTATGAGTGTCAATATTCTCTTAAAAGGGTTAAATTTCATAGTGATATGTGGCCTAGGTATATGTCTACATACTTGGAATGATCCCAACTATAAAAAAAAAATTGTGTCATAGTGATATGCGGCCTAGGTATGTGAATGCATACTTAGAATGATCCCAACTATGATTAAAAAAAAGGAAAAAAAATAGTTGAAACATCATAGTAATATGTGGCCCGAGTATGTGCACTTATACTTAGAATGATCCCTACTATGAATAGAGTATGATTAAAAAAATGATGCACGACCCCATAACATGGTGAATTATTAAGGATACTAACTAGAGGTAGCTGTACTATTATCAAAGTTATCCATAAATTCCGAACCAAGCCAAAACTATCCGACTTTCATTTGAACTACTAACTCTTGTAGAGGTTAAATCGTAGACTTAGCTTATTTTCATCCTCTCCAATAAATGTGGAGGTTCAATATAAAACTTTGCATGGAAGTAAACTATTTTTAAAGAAAACCACGCACCGCACTAATATACTTGTTTGAGCTTTATCTTCCATCTAACTAATGGATTTGTGAATGTTTGAGCTCCTATAGATTGATAAGTTTATCAGTTAAGTAAAGCGAATTCCTTAAGTATGTCTCGATTAATTTGTTTTCAAGAACTTAAGATCATTTGAGTTTACATCTTATTACTTCTTCACTCATTCTATGGTTATGAAATGTCTTTGCTAGGGACTAGCAAACGTTTAAGTATGGAGGTGTGATAACTTCCCAAAAAGAAGTTATCCAGTACGTTATTTTGATTTAATAATCATCATATTGAGAAATAAATGAATTAAATAAGGAAAAATATGAGTAAATTCATATTTACTTTATTTGTGGTTAATATGTCTAATTTTTCATTGTTTTCTTACTAGAAATGCTGAAGAAATCGATCCGGAGAAGCAAAGCTGGAATTGTTTTTGGACTGCGCAGGTTGTTGCAACAACCTGAAAAAGTTGTTGCAACAACTGCTGGACGGATTTTGATTTTTAAATTCAAATTTTATGCCAAAATAGAAACTGAAAAGATGCAACTTTTGGTAGGGGGCTGTACGTTTTTAAGAGTATAATCTCATATCAAACAAGGGAATTGTATTATTATTGGAGGGAGAAACTTGAAAGCATCATCTTGGAGATTGCTTGGGAGAAGAACTAGGGCAACCCGGATCTTGGAGGACTGCTTGGGGGCGACTTGGAGAGCAATTTTCTGCGTTATTTTGAATCATTTCCATCATATGCTGTAAGATCTTCCTTATTTTGTGGT
The DNA here is from genome assembly GCA_039513925.1 of Platanthera zijinensis. Classification (NCBI taxonomy): domain Eukaryota; kingdom Viridiplantae; phylum Streptophyta; class Magnoliopsida; order Asparagales; family Orchidaceae; genus Platanthera; species Platanthera zijinensis. Next base: position 29,001,510 of record CM077096.1, read on the forward strand.
TTTCTTCCGCGGTCATGAACTAAACTCTCTTGATCTTGTATGAGGAAAGTACTATGTGTGTTTTGATGGTGTAGTTTTCTTATGATAAGTTTGTTTGACAAAATCTTCTTGGTATACTTTTGAATTTATTAATGGAACTTTTGGTTTAGTTTTCATCTTCTATTTCGCATTGAGATTCGAGAGATGAGAGACGAAATTTAGGTTGAAGGCTATCTTATTACACCGCAAGAATCGAGAGACGAGTGGTGTAGATCTTTAACTAAGAGTTTTTACCCTTACGTTGTATTTCGAGATTCGAGAGAGGAGAAATACAATCGCTCATAAGTTCACCATAGTAAGAAAGAGAGGAAGAGATTCCCTCCTCTTGCTAGCAAATCTGATTTTTACTCTTTAAAATATTTCTCATTCTTCCTAAGTTAGAGATGACTAGGGGATTAGAGGATATTAAGATTTCCGAGATTTGAGAGATGAGGACTTCTTCTATCAAATCGTTGCGGGATAATTTAGTCAAATATTCTTATTAAATATTAGTCACATGCACCATTTCTACTCACATAGGAAATCTGAAATACAAGACTTCTTTCTCCATTGATAAAAAGTATTTCTTTAAATCGTATATTTAGTTTAACTCATCGTTTAGAATTTCTACTACTTTTCTAAAACATCTCATTAATCCTTCGCTTGAATTTGAAGAAACGGTGTAACTAGTAGTTGTAAGCACTAAATTAATCACTTCTCCGTGGAAATGATCTCACTCACACTTTATTACATGATCGACACGTGCACTTGCGTTATTACGTAGTCTATTTTGGGCGTATCACTGATCCCCGTTCCTTCTCTCCCCAATAACCTGGCCTCGAGGACGGTCTCTACGTCCTCCAATCACTGTATCGTCAGCCGGTCTCTTCCGGCTCTTCACTATAAGCTGATCCGCCTCTCTCTTCTTAGCCATCTCCAGAATCCTGGCCAGACTCCCCTCTGAGATGAAAAGGAGGGCCTGTCTCATGTCGTCTTGCAGCCCCTTATAAAACCTCCGGGCATAGCCAGCATCGTCTAACTGATAAGCGTCCGCATAACGGGCCAGGTGAGTGAACTCCTGATAGTACTCCACCACAGTCCTATTCCCCTGCCTCAATCGCAGGAACCTATCCTCCAAGTCATCCCTCGCCGACTGAGGTACAAAATGTCCATGGAGCGCTGCTCTGAACTCCTCCCAAGTAATATCAGCGCAATCCATCCCCGCAAAGGTGGTGTCAAGCTGAGACTTCCACCACCTCTTTCCGTGTGACTCTAGGCAGGAGACCACCAAAGCAACTGCCTCCTCAGTAGGGCATCGAATCCCTGCCAGCATCTCGTAAATAGTGTCCAACCATTCCTCTGTACGTACTGCAGACTCCGTCCCCTGGTAAGCTGGAGGGGAAAGCCCCTGGAAGACAGTCATCCAATTGGCCCCGGGGTTTGGCTGTGGAGCCGGGGCTTGCTGAGCTCTGAAGGCCTCCAGAATGGCCGTCAGTGTTTGCCCCATCTCCGTCTGCTGGAACGGAGCTGGAGCCTGCGGAGGCGGGACAACATTTGGAGCCTGGGGTGTCCCCTGCTGTGATGTAGGGTTCGTCGCAGGCTGCAAGTAAAAATTCCGTTTGTTAGAGAGCGAATGAATGGAATTTTAAGAAGGGTTAGGATGGACTCTCACGTGTGATTTCCCTTATGGGCACACCACTGCTTCCGTTGCTAGTTTGTCTGCAAACTAAGCTCGCACGGGGGTGGCCCAAGATTTTGTGGACTACTTCTCTTTCGATCAAGGTTTGCTTTGATACCACTTGTAAGACCCCCCTTTTTTCTCTTTTAAAAAAACACCGGGGTCTTAGCCCAGAACTGCCGCTTTGCGGTGGCACCAACTCACGGGAAGGCTGCCACTATAAAACGCCAATTCTGCCGGCCCTTTTCGATCACAAGAGAGAGAAGTAATTATACATAAAATGTAAATAAGTACATAGAAACATGTAAATAAAAGTGAAATCTCATCCAGTCCATCAGTAGATAATAACAGGAAATAGATAAATGGGCTCGAGCCCGGTACATCAGAGTCCTCACTACAAATCACTCATCGCGGAAGCTATAAAAATACTAATCACTCATGGAGATGGTCGCAGGTGCACCGGTGCTAGACTGACCCACCTCCATGCGCACCGTACTCCGCTGGTACTGGTTCCTGGACTGCTGGTCCCTGTCTCCCATCCGGAGCTCCTGTAATGTGGTGGTTCGAAAACCGTTAGTCATAAAGACTAAGCTCTATCATCCCCTACCCCTCCCCCTATGGCTCCTAAGTACCGAGCGGAGAGGAGAAAAGGGAAGCTACAAAGGTGGAGAATAATCAAGCAGGTGACAGGGGAGTTATTCTAAAGACTATCTAGAACAAAGTACATCTAGCAATTCTATGGTAGTAAGTGGTAAAGAAGAGAAGTAGTAAGTAGCAATTGTATAAAAAGGCAGCTAGAGAACAGTAAGTAAACAAGCAGGTAAATAAGTAGGTAAGTAACCTTAACTTATATGAAAGTCCATACAAACTTATAAGTTAAGGGGTCTTCTGCAAGGCTCCCATCGTATAAAAAGTCTCATACCGATTTATACGTTGGGGTGTCGGTTGTATGCAAATATGAGTGTAGTGATATGATATGTCATGATTCATGCAAGTGCAACTCACGCACACGACTCTATGCGCACAGACCTTTAGTTCCCCCTGTTCGGGCAGCTAGCTTCACTCCCAGGAACCTCCGTAGTGGCAAATGGAGACAGTGGGTCGGGCCCCCCACTCCTAGGCGGGTATCTTCACTACCGGGCCTAGCCCTTCCGTACGCCCCTAGAAGAACACAACCTAGAGTATCCGCGTACTAATGCTGGCTATACCCACCAGACTTTCTTTGGCTAAGTGTCCCACACCGCCGAGTCAACATACTGATGCCGGTGTGAACGACGATCAGATAACGAAGACCCACCACCTTTATTCTATACTCCAACCCTCGAGCCCTCGGCTCCCCGGACTATCCTAAGAGGTGCGTGTATGTGCAACCCTAGTTATACTAGTTGCTCTTTTAATTTATTATTCCTATGGTTTACGTTAGCCCAGGACTTCCCCTGGCATATCCCGTGAAGGGCTCTCAAAGGGCACTAGGAACCAAGACGGCGGCATTACGGCCTGAAGTTCCCTTTCGCAAGGCACTTATTGTTATTGGTTGATCTCCATTACCCGATCCCTTTTTAAGTTACTTTAGATCTAGCTCTAGCGTATTAAGACTCTTCCATTCCTACCCGGGGTGGACGATCTTTCGTCGTTCCCGTACGCCACTTACCTTAACCAGTCTCACACTCTACCTATCCTGACCCAAATAATGGACTTTAACTTAGCTTGCCCTAACCAACCAGAAACTACCAAAATTCCATCTCCCAAGTTCATTATCCGCTCTAGTTCAGTTTTCGTGGTTTTACTATTTGCAGACCATCCTAAGATACGTGAGGAGTATGAGGGGAGGTACTCCAATTTGTCTTTCGAATCTCCTATAATATTTACTGGAGGTCTATCGTGACATAATATAGCTAAGATCAAGATTCCAAAATTTTCCTATTTATCGGGCATTTAATTTATTTATTCTAAGATTCCAAATGCCCTTGTATGAACATGAAGTGCACTAATGAGCCAACAATAAATCATCATAAAATCAGTAAAAATCTTATGAGACATTTAAACAGCAATTCCAATTTTTGAGAAATTCCAGAGGTGTTTATGCATATATTTCCTAATTTACTGTTTTAGGTCATTTCTAATATATTATGAAGCAAGTACTGAAAATATGTATCCAAAAATCCCAAGGAAATTATAGAAGCTTTATATTGACCTAAAACCATCATAAATCAAGTACCATAATTTTTCTCTAGCATTTGAACTCTTAATTTATTTTAATGCAAGATACTAATTTTCCTAACTTAATGAAGGAGGTACTATTTTTAGTCATCTAAAATTCCAGAGAAAATTACAGGGTGACTATCATAATTTGAAACACCCACTGACCAAATTTCATAATTTTCCAAATAGTAATTGGGCCTTAACTGTATTTTTGACTACACATCACAATTAGTACATTAAAGAATAAAGTACCCAAAATAATCAGATAAAAATTTCCCAGAAAATTATAGATGGAATAACATGCTATATTATGCCCTAATCCAAGATTTCATAACATTCCAGTAAACAGAAATTCCATATTCATCAAAATACATACCTAGGGCACAACTAGGGTTATAAATGAAGTACTGTATAAATTAACCCAAAAATCTCAAAAAAATTATAACATGGTTATTTAGAATAGGAAATCACCCTACTCCAATTTTACTTGATTTGAGGTTCATTTGATAGTTTAACAATTCAAATTAAAGTTGGTGACCTAAACTAGGGTTAGGATTTTAGGTGGCCTAGCTATCTCCAAATACCCTAAAATTTTGTCCAGAGAACTATACTAGCCCTATAGTTCTCTCCACCAAATTTTAAGTCAGTCCAATGTCATTTGACCCCAACCTTCACAACCCTCAAAACCACCATTAAGGGATTTTCCCTAGGGTTCTAGGGCTACCCTACACCAAACCACTCAAAACTCCCTTGGAGGGTGTGTCATGCCCTAAAAAGTCAGTGACCAAAATATCAGCCCCTGTTGAGGTGATATGACCACCCAAATACCAAGGGGGTGTTTTATCCTAAATTATCCTATAAGGATCATCCTAGGGTTGGATAAAAAACTTAATCAAAACAACTCCAAATGAGATGAAATTTTTACCATAACTTTATGATAAACCCAGGGACCACTCACCAAAATTTGGGAGGGTTTGGAAGTCATTTAGCCATCTTATTAAATTATGCTAGGATTATTAAATTTTCCTAAAAATTATAGAAAACTATTTTCCAAAAATCCTAATTTTTGGATAGCACCTAGATATAGGTAAGATTAGGCCACACCCCAAATTTCAAGTCATTTTGATGACTGGATTGGAGTGGGGAATTTTTCTAAGGTCAAGACAGCCCTATGGACAGATCTCACCAAAAAGGGTGATGTGGTCTAACCAGCACTCCAAATCGAGTGAAATTAATTTTGAATTAAACTAGACTTCAAGGGCTACATTTTCTATATTAACTACTTTTTATGTTTCAGCCCCTACATGCAATAATTTTTAGTTTAAACCTAGTGCATAGTAAATGGAATTAATTAAGATATAGTATAATAAAATGTTACTGTTCATCTTCTCCTTTAGCCCGAACCAGCAACCTAAAAAAAAGCTGGAAACCTGTAGCTTTTCTAAAGCCATTTCCTGGCCACCCAGCCATCTCCCTGGCCGGTCACCACCACCACCACCTCTGTTGAGGTGAGGGCTACCGTCGGGCGGTGGCACGGCCGCCGGAGAGGCGGTTTCCGGCGAACCCGCCACCATGAAATTTCAGAAAAACCATGGAAACGCTCACCCGATCCGGCTCTTTTGAGCCCGATATCTCTCCTAATGATTTCTAAGATCTCTCTGCAGAAGAAGATGGAGGGGAGGACCTTGTTCGCGGGCTGGAGGCGTGCAGACCGTCGGGAAGCTATTTGCGCGATGGTGGCGTCGCCGGAAATTCTTCAACAGCAAGGGGAGGAATCTGAATCCGTTTGATCGAGCGTGTAACCTTCTCCTCCTGCTCTAAGGAGTCTTTTATAGATCAGCAAGTGGGGAGGGGAAAGAGGTAAGCAATTATGGTCATGAAGGCTCCTCTTAATGGTATTTCGGTTATGGTAGAGGCAGTTGAAACGCTGGAAACGAAGAGGTGTTTGTCAGGTGGCGATTTCCTATTGGACCAACATTTTCTTATTTTATTAAATAATTAGAGTAGGAAACGGCCCATAAATACTCCTGGTGTAACTTCCCATAATCAGAATTGATTACGACATCGGTTACCGAAATTTCCAGTCTGGCTGACGTTTCGGCCTTGGTCACGGGCGTGACACATAGGTCACGGGCGTGACAGGCCCGAGTGGCCAATTCTCAGTTCGACGATCGTCGAACTGAGATCGACGATCGTCGAAGGGTGGTCACGCCCTAGGTCACGGGCGTGACAAATGGGTCACGGGCGTGACAGGGTCATCAGGCAAATTCCACGCTCGGCGATCGTCTCGCTGAGATCGACGATCGCCGAAGGGGGTCACGCCCTTGATTACGGGCGTGGCACCTGGGTCACGGGCGTGACAGGGCCACGGCGCAAATTCTGCGCTTCGACGATCGTCCCGCTGAGATCGACGATCGTCGAAGGGGTCATGCCCTAGGTCACGGGCGTGACACATAGGTCACGGGCGTGATAGGCCCAGGTTGAAAATTCTGTGCCCGACAATCGTCTCCCTGAGATCGACGATCGTCGAAGGAGTCACGCCCTAGGTCACGGGCGTGACGGGTCGGTCACGGGCGTGACCAACCCGTGACCCAAATTCTCGGTTGATGTATTTTAATTTTTGGGCTTCCTGGCGTTCTGTCATGACCAACCGACTCCTAGGGGTCTAGCCGGAAATGGGATGTTACAAACAGCGACCAAATGGGAGTGGTGAGATCGAGAGGTGGGAAGGGAAGGAGATTTCTCTCAGTGACCATGAAGGACTCCAGTGCTGGAATCAACTTAACTCTTGTGGATGACATCGAGGATGGGAAAAGAAGGGAAGGAATTGCTGCTCTCAACTGCGATTTCAAGATTTTCGCGATTTCCAGTAGTGACGTGCGAAGTGCGACCAGAAATCGTGCCCTTTACGCGATAAAAGAACGGTAGTTGTTTCCACCATGGGAGCCATTTTTGGTGTTTGGCGAGGGGACGGCTAAAACAGTGGCACACTGCCCTACAGCCGCTCCGCCAAACAAAGCCTTAGGTTGCGTCTAGCGCGGCTTAACGCAGCTTATTTGCTCCGGTGAGGTTTGACAAAAGCGTCATTGTCATAGAATGTATGTTTGATATGCCAAATATTACTATCGTTCTCAAAATAAGAAACTAGTTTCGAGCATAAGATTATGGTATGATAATGACATTTTTGTCCAACCTCACAGAAGCAAATAAGCCGTGATAAGATGTGCCAAACGCAGCCTTAATCTCCATGAAAATGACTTTTGATCTTCGAAGAGATCCCTTTTGATCTATCTAAAGGATAGAAATGAGATACATGTGTTGGACTCTCTCCAATGATCACATTGATGATCTCTAGGGAAATGAATTTTGATCTCCCTCCATGGGGATCACTCTTTCTCTGTCAACGGCGAGTACTGTAAGCTCGATGACTGCATACGTCAAAAAATGTCGAAAGGCCTGTCTAGTCCAGAGGTATGGTATAGAATAGGCGATCAGAGTTCAACACGAAAAAAATACTTTAAAAATAGATGAGTATACCGCTTTTATTCATCGATGCACTTCCTTAATTTACTCGCACTTACTTTATCGTCTCTTTAAATACTGATCTGCATATTGCGTATTATTGTACTGATGATACTTTATATGGTATAAACTTATTACCTTCATTTTACCCTATAATTAGGACTCAGAAGTGGTTGACGAGGTTGCTTACTCTCTCTAATTTATGATGAAATATAGTGTTTTCAGATGGAGTAGTTGTGATGGCTGAAGCAGATGTATCTGATGTTATTTAGAGATGCACTGCTCATTTGAGGAAGTGGTTGCACTATATATAATTAATACTTAATGATCTCTTGTAGAACCCCAGCTTGTTGGTGGGAGATCAGTGTCAATTCTTGTATAATCTTTATATGCACTTTGACATGTTGGTTTGTTTGATTTTTCTAGCTCTTGTTATGGTCTTTATTAAAATATTGCTGCATTTTCTTTTATACTTTGTAATTTTGTGGGTTTGTTGGACTCAAGCGCTGGATTTTTGGTGCATTTTCATGAAGTGACACTGAACTTTTACCATAATATACACCCAGGTACAGAGGGATCAATTTTGACGCAATTTGCTGGATGTGTGTTGTACTTTACGGTGTAGTGCACAATCCAACAGCTGTGAGTGCATTACATCATGATCTGAGATGTGCACGCATCTCCACGCGAGATGTGATGGCCCAATTTGCTTTGTAGTGAACAACATGTGGCTAGCATTCAAAAGCACCCACAACAAGAAAATGCATTTTTGTAATGGTAACATTCATTATTACAAAAGGTAATTAAAAGATTACTAATTACAAATATTACTTAAATAGTCTAGCAATGTAAATTAGGCCGCCAGGCCTGAGGGGGGCTCACTGGGTCCACTTATTGGCGAAATCTTTTGGTCCGGGCCCCGAATGAAGATCATCGTCCGGGGACCTCCTGATTCTGACGCGTGGCAATGTAAAAAAAAATAAAAACAGCTTCGCGGGATGAATATCATCTCCCGAGACATTTCTTTTTGTCTCTCAGGCGACGGCGAGGGCGGTTTTTTCCCAGGCGACGGCGAAGCTTCTCCCTCGAACTCGCTCTCTTCTCTTTGCATGCCCATCATTTTCTCCTCCAACTATTGAAGCTTCACATCCTCAACTTCGGCAGACATTGAAAGTACATTTTCAGACATTGAAGGATCCCTAAATCTTCATATTCACTCTTTTGATTTTCTCTCATGATATTGTTTATTATGTTATTTTGTTTTGGAGATTATCCCAGTCATAGCCATTAAATAGTGTACTGATCTTCTGAGAGAACTTTGTTGTCTCCGGGAGACTTTTTTTTATCTAAGATTATACTAGTTGTATTTTGAGCTATTATAGTTTTTATCTTAAGAAATTTAATTGTATCTGAGATGGTAATAGTTGTATCTCAGATCAGTATTTTATTGGAATGATTGTAGGTTCTAAAGATGGTGAAACCAGCCACCAAATCCCATATACTAAGCAGCATATGTTTTATTTCTTCATTTGTATCTCTTGTTTCTCCCATTATCAACATGATGGATAAGAAGTTATATCAAAAACTCAAATCAGCTAGGATAATTCATCTTTTTAACATTTCATATGTCCCACAAAACACTCAGATTCTATATGTTATGGTACAACATTATAATTCTTCAAGTAAAACTTTCAAAGTATGCTCAAGCAAGCTTAGGTTTACAAAAAATGAAGTTACAATGATAATTGGGTTGCCTAACCAAGGGCACAATGGGAAGTATCAATACAAGTCATTCTCTACCATGATAAAGATGGTTTTGAAATCTCGGATATTGCAACTTGTTAAAAAAGACTATATAGTGGAGGAAGGGGACTTGAAAACTATTTTGCTATATGTATTATGCACATTAAAAAATACTCTAATTAGCTGATCCTGAATTATTTAAGAACTACAATTGGCCGAGAGCAATTAACGGTTATCTGCTTGATAATCTAGATATTCTTGCTAAGAAATAGAAAAGTCCACCGGAGGCAATGGACTACTTGAATGGATGTACCCATGTCCTTCTGATATGGATATTTGAGCACTTACGAATGCAAATTTCTACCTTTTCGGAGAGAAGGCCCCGTATAAACCGTTAGACATCTATCAAAATATTTGCACTCACTAGAGTAATGTCAGTACTTCAAAACATCAAGACCACCCAAGTATATGTAATTTGTCATTCTTATATGTATATGTATAATATTTGTAATGTAATTTGTCAATTGCAAGGTCATCTATATATGTAATTTAATTTCAGGTCTTTACGTAATTTGAAGAAATTTTAGAGCATGATTTACTATTATGCAACCCCAATGACGATAAACAAGAAGTGAAGGAGAGGAAGAAAAAGAAGAAGAAGCAAAAGAGGATGGACAAGGAGCTAGAGGCGGAGGAGGAGAAGCTGGAGGCGGAGGAGGAGGAGCTGGAGGCGGAGGAGGAGAAGGTTAAGAAGAAGAAGCAGAGAAGATATAATGATATTTTCATGCCTGTTTTGAAATAGATTTTTGAAGAAATTCGTTCTTTAGACCGTAAAATGACCGCCAATTATGAAGCGCTTCATAAGAAAGTTGACCGGTTGTCCGACTCTATTAGTATTTTAAAAAAATCTCATTATGTGTTCTCTTTATTTGGTGAAGATGAGGAGGAGAAAGTAGATAAGGAGGTTGAGGAAGTGGATGCAATGGAGGAGGAAAATAAGGATACATATCCCTCTGAGTACCCCGAAAAGAATCTCATAACCGAGGAACAACGTGAGCTCATTCATGCGCAGATGGGCTCTTATAAATCTAGGTACTATTATGTTTCGTTTTGATTTATTTTTATTAGATTAAACATTATTTCTCAAACTATTGCAGGGATCACATTGTCTTTAGAGGCCCTCGGTTAGATGGGATGCGTGAGTCGATGGATGATTTGTTAACTGATAAATACATTGCAGATTGTCATGTTGATGCATTTGCTCGTGTGCTAGAAAATAGGAGGACAGCTGATCTGAAACGGATGCGAATGTTTCTATATGTTAGCCCAAATTTATGTGTTAATATTTTTACTTTATCTAATACAACTAACTGCATATTTGTTTTTCCACAAATCTATTTTTTTGTTCCAAACAGCTTCATAACCAGATGAAATCAGAAAAATGTGGCAGATTATCTTATGTTCCACACATAACCACAACTAATTTGCAACGTGCATCAATGATCTTTATGCCTGTTTGCACACAATCGCATTGGTGTTTACTGGTTTGTAAATACACAGAACACAAATGAGGTGCTATATGACTCATTGCCTAATCTCATACGCCGTGATTTGATGACAGACCCGGTTAGTGAAGAACTCTAACTTATGTTAGCCCAAGCTTGCCCATAGAGTCCTATTTAAATGAATTTTTGTGTTATCAGGTTCAAGTGCTAAGAGATACAGCGCAAGAGAAATGTGATGTTGATTTCACACTTTGGAATATAATTTCAAGGAAAGGATACGCAACATAAAAATCCTCTGTAGACTGTGGTGTCTACATGATGATGTATATGGAGTTTTTATGCTCGACCTCTTCTATAAAATGTCCTGCCAGCAAGTTGTGGGAGAAACAAATTCCTAAATTTAGGGCGGAAATAGCTTATGAAATATTATCTGCTTTCTAAAGCAAGTAACTTCAAAAAATATTATTGTTTTTACTATAACTTTTATTACAGTTTAGTAGTAATCAAATGCGGTACAAGTGAATGGCTCTGGAATATTTGGCAATGATATTGCATCATTCAAATTAGGAATGACTATGCTAATATAAATTATATCTTCTTTTTCTTGACTGCATGATCTGTTGGCAACTTTCTCTTGTACTTTAATCATCTTTGGCCTCTTTGTTTTTCCTAAAAAAAATATAGACAGTAAAATTAGAAATTATTTACTCATAATAAATTAGAAGTCCAGTAGTAGTTGATTAAGTAACTTACTAGGTTGCTCCCAATGATCTTTCAACCTTGCATTAGATATTCCTTTAGGCTTCAATCTTGGTGGTTCCTTCAACAATGGTTTGACCTTATCCACATGACAGTTGGTGCAATTATTCTCAAGAATGGCATCAGTAAATAGGGAAATATCTTTTAGCCCATTCATTACATAATTTCTAACCTCTTCACATTGCTCCACTCATATTGCAACATCATATGCAAATCGGGTGATATTATTCCGGAAGGCAAATGCAGTTGATGCTTCTCAAAAAATATTGTTATCATGTTGAAAATAAGAATCAGTCTTTACAAATATACTCCATCTCCAAAGGATGTACTGTTGTGGAATAAATATAATATTTTTGTGCGAATATATTTTAAGAATATGAACACATAATATCTCAGTTGTCTCAAATTTACTGCAAGAACATCTAACATCATAACTGCTTATGTCTAGTTCTACATACCAATGTTTATTATTATCACAACAATTACTCTATCTTATAGTGAAGATATGAATTTTGTGACTAACAACTATCTCTTCTACAATAAACAATCCAAATGCTCCTACTTTAAATTCCTCATAGAATTTCTCATACATAACACTAGTATATATTTTGGACACTTGCTTAAGAATCAAACAATTCTTGGTATTTACTGGTATGTTAGTTTGCCGACAATTGAAATCTTCTTCAAGAGCCTTTTCACGTCCATTTATAATCATTTTTTCGAGTTTGCTAAAACAGTAAAAAGGGGTACATGTAGCCTTAGTAATAGCATGACAAACATTATTGGTGGACTTGCTTCTCTGTGTCGACAACATCCCATAATCTTAGATAGTTTTGTTGAAGGCCGTGGACCATTTCTCTTTTATTTTATATAAATCACTAAGCCATCTATTTTCATTAAGTTTTCCATGCAAGATCATTTGGCTCCAAGCTAATTCAAACTCAATACTAGAGTCACACTTACTTAAATAAGCATGAAACATAGACCGGGCACTTGCATCAACATTAAATGTCGACACATTAGTTGGAGTTTTTTTTTTGCAATATGCCATTGACACAATCGATGAGAACTTTTGGTCAAAACTCTTTCAATAGCAACCATTATAGCTTTTGGTCTTGGTCTGTAAAAATGGTCAATGGTTGCTTGCTATAAACAAATTTTAAAAAAGTTTCAAAAACCCATATAAAATATTCTATAGTCTCTTGTGATATGAATGCTATTGCAACAACTATATTTTGTCAATGATTATTGACCACTACAAATGGGGCACATGCAAGGTTGTACCTATTCATTCTGTATGTAGAATCGAATGTTATCACATCGCCAAAGCATTCATAGTCTATTTTTTATGGTCTTTCCATCCATAAGAAATTAGTCAACATGTTTAACTCATCAGTTTGAATCTCGTAGGAGAACATACCATCATCCATTGCACGAGACTTCAATTGTTGGAGAAGGCTTGCAGCATCTACACCATCAACTCTTATACTCCTCTCTTTAACTATGAAGTTGTATGCATCACTTTTTGAAAATCCTACATTTTTTGTCCCTCCAACCTCGTCAGCTAGATAATTATATGCATCTGATATCCTTATTTCAACTTCAGACATGGATTTCAATACAACGCCTTTTTCCTTAGTAATGACCCTATAAGATCGAAGCATATGTTAATCTTTCTTAGTTGCAAGTTCATGATTATGTTTCTCGATGAAATTTCTGACTACTAGATTTTGACCTTGTTTATCGGCATTAAAGACAATCCTCGAGGGATAATTTGTTCTACCATCCATCTTTCGATATTTGAGTTCACTTCCAACAACTTTAGGTGATCTTTTGATTCCAGCTTTACTGTAACAATACTCCCTTGATTTTATAAGGTTTGTGCCTGACCATAAAATTCGGTGTTCTTTTCGAACACTAAAACCAATGATGCGTGCATAATCACAGTACAATTTATGAGCTTCATTTTCTGTTTGGACAACCGGAAACAAACTCTTGTTATATTTAACCTGTAACAAAACAGAAATATTGGAGTTAAACTTTAATCTGAGATAAGAACATGGTCAGTAAATGTAATGTCTTGGATAAAATCTGTTATTTTTCTCTGGGATATTACATGAAATTACTGAGACAATAATGCAGAGCTAATTAAACTTTTATCTGAGATAAGATCACAGCCAGTAAATGTGATATCTTGGATAAAATCTGTTAGTTTTCTCTTAGATATCACATGAAATATCTGAGACATTAAACTTTTATCTTAGATATTACATTAAATATTTGAGATAATTTATCTTTCTTTCATGCAATATATTGTTTTTATACATTTTCAAAGTTTTATCTAAAATAATTAGATCTACTGTTCGTCTTTAACCTTACATGACAGTTAATAGTACATGATGTTTATGCTAACTGAACAAGAAACAAAAATTGATCAATTCAAATGATGAATAAGGATTGAGTGACTTGCCTCTTCCATGATCTCACAAGAGTCTGATGGTGCTTAGCTGATTAGAACATTTTGAGCAGGGAGAATGTGAAAAATCGTTGTGAGCAGAGAGTTCATCGAGCATGAGAAATGACGAATGACAATAACGGAGATATAAGGCGCGAAAAGAAAAAAGTTACCTCCCAAAAAAACCAAACTCCTGCGAAGCTGTTTTTATTTATTTTTTGCATTGCCACGCGTCAGAATCAGGAGGGTCCCGGACGATGATCTTCGTCCGAGGCCCGGACAAAAAAATTTCAGCCCTTATTGAGCCTAGTGTTGGCCTAGGGCGGTCCCACTCCCAGGCATGCCCTAGCACCAAACCCATTTAATGGCCTCCCATCATTTTATAGGTTCAAACTCATAACCAGTCATATATTAATTAAATACTCAACCACTACATTAGTTGACAAGCTATTGTAAACATAAAAATTATTTAAATTAATAACGTTAATTAAAATTACAAAAAATATATAAATATTTAAAACATAGTTACAGAAATTTAAATAGAAATTATAATAAACATTTGAGTGAGAGTGTATGGGTGCGGCCGTGCGGGTGAAGCTCATTTGGATGCAAACCTCACCCGCCAATCTCTGAATGATGTCACCCGCCAAATGATAATATCGGATATTGCCCCGTCAAATGTTACCGCCAACCAAAAATATTGCAGCTTCCATATTCTTCACGTGCCGTAAGCATGGATTCCTTTAATTTCCAAACTTTTTAACATGCTCAACGGTTTAAGAATATTTAAGTACCTCATTAATGTAATTAAACTATTTAATTGAAATTTGTAAATAAGAGGAATTACAAAATTTAATATGACGGACCCAAAGTTGCGTTCTAAAATTTGCACCGAAAAATTTGAACCGAGTTGGAGATATACAATAATATTTAATATTTGCACCATCATATCTTATAATTTAAGATTTCATCAGATAAATATTACATGTCAAATTTGTCCAATATTTTGAATTAATCTCGGATTATAGACTTTGTTTGCCGCACTACAAGAAAAACATGAATTAGCAACGAAAATTAGAAAGGATTATTAGTTTGTTGCTAATTAGGAACGAATTTAGCAACGCATATAATATTTGTTTTTAGCTACAAAAATAGCAACGAAATTTTTTGTTGCAAAAATAGCAACGAAATATTTTGTTGCTAAATACTTGTTGCTAAATTGCAACGAAATTTTTCCTTTCAAAAATTTCATGCTAAAATTTTTGCATTAAAATATGACAAATGTTATGTGCAAACCGAATTTGAAAAATATTTATTGCAAACCAAATTTTTGCATATTTTTTTTTGCAAAATATTTATTGATGAATTTTTTTTCCAGAAAATGACATGACTGTATCTTACAAAATTATCCTTTACCATAAAACATAATTATTGTTTAATATTTTTATAAATAATGTAAATTATTTGTATTAAACAAAATAATTAATAATATATGTAATTATTTATATAATTTTATATTTGTATATATTATTTATAATCGTATATATAAATTTAAAAATTAATAAAGATTATTACTATTTAACAAATTAACTATAATTATAATAAATATAAATTATATGAACAATATATAATATAAATAACTATACATATAGTTATATATTATAACGTTATATTCAATTATTATATAGCAACACACATATATATAACAAAAAAATATCATTATATATAATAAATATATATTATATTTATAATTAATATATATAAATATATTATATTATATAAATATATATTATATAAAGGAATATATATGTTATATATAAAGAAATTTATATATTATATATTTATATTTGAGTATATAATTTTATGAATTATGTATACGTTATATATAAATAATATCGCCACTTATAAACAAAGAATTAAGTTAGAGTAGTTGGTAAGAATGGTTGGTTGTTTGGAGTAGGTTGTGTGTTCAAAACCTAGCATATACGATTAAACAAATATATTTTTTAGCAACGAAAATAGAATTCCTTCCTAATTTAGAAAGGATTAAATACCTTGCTAAAAAATCCTTCCTATATAGAAAGAAAAAAATTCGTTGCTAAAATTAGCTAGGAGCATATTAGCTACGAATTTTTTTTGTTTCTAAATTCGTTGCTAATTAAAATTAGCAACGAATTTAAATGATTAGCAAGGTATTCTGCCCCTTGCTAATTATGATTTTTCTTGTAGCGCGGTAATGGCGGGCGTCAACGGGCATGATTTGTCGTTCGTGAACATCCAACCTTACCTAAAAAATCTATGCATTTTAGTATTTTACGCTCATAATTAGTTTATATTCTTGAGAGCGGTCATAACCTTCGTCCTATCAAACACACATTCTATGATAATAGCGGTTATACAGGAGCAAATAAGACCTGATTGTCACGAAACCTATATTAACAAGGAAAAAAAATCTTCGAAAAAGTCAAACCAACAAAAAACACGAGCTTAATTAGCAATACAACTGGAAAAAGTCAATCAGTCCAGAGCCGAAAAGCAATTAGGTGTTGATATTTGTAGATGGCTATTCATACATCATTCATCAAAATAAAACTCTTATTTTTAAAACCTAAAATCTTATATTTGTACCCCAAAAACCGAGAATCTCCTCGAAGCCCTAAGCAGCCGCACGCTCGTTGCACCTCCGCTTGGTATTTCCTCCGCCCGGCATTGCCTCCGACAGCCGCACCTCTCATGGCATCTCCGCATGCAGTGGTAAAATCTTAATTTTTTTATCCCCTAAGACCGATAATCATAGTTGTTTTAATTATTCTATTAATCTGTTAATATGAAACAATTGTTTATAGGGATAAAATTTTTGGAGCGGAACGTTACAGAAGATGACTGAATATTGAAAAAAATTATGATTGTTTTTTCATATTAGCTTTATGTAACAATATAGGTTAGAATCATATTGTTAATGTTAGTTTTTAAAATTTTAAAAATTAAGATATAAATAATCAAAATATTTATGAGTTATAAACAGACATTTATGACCTATAAATATGAACACTCGATTAAAAATTACTAATTTATTATATCTATGAAATTCTCTCACAAAGTCGCCCAAATGACCAAAAGGCCAAAACTGCCTTCTTTAAAATTTTAAAAGATTTATCATGCAAATAAATAAAACTTATATTATCATTTGGTTGACAATTTCCTTCTATTCTTTGCCTTTACCCCCATCGTGCGATTGACTTGAGATGAAGCAGTCGCCGCCGGCGACTTCTCCGAGC
This sequence comes from Platanthera zijinensis, assembly GCA_039513925.1. Classification (NCBI taxonomy): domain Eukaryota; kingdom Viridiplantae; phylum Streptophyta; class Magnoliopsida; order Asparagales; family Orchidaceae; genus Platanthera; species Platanthera zijinensis. The sequence continues at coordinate 29,018,670 of CM077096.1, forward strand.
CCGCCGCAGGAAATCAATTCCGCGGCAATATCCAAACCACCGCAGTCTATATAAGTCATGAAATCAAACAGAAAGCAAAACCCACTCAAGCAACATTTTTTAATTTGCAGTAGAAAGGGAAACAGAGAGAGAAGAGAAGATAAGGGGAAAGAAGAATTAATGGCGAAGAAGAAAGCCGCGGTGCTCATCGGCTGCAACTACCCCGGTTCAAAAATGGAGCTCAAGGGCTGCGTCAACGACGTTCATCGAATGCGGCGGAGCCTTGTCGACTTTCTCGGGTTCAACGACTCCGACATCACCGTCCTCATCGACACCGACGACTCCCACATCCAGCCCACCGGCGTCAACATTCGGCGAGCCATCAACCGACTCGTCCGCTCCGCCAATCCCGGCGACGAACTTTTTGTTCATTACAGCGGCCATGGAGCCCGCCTCCCTGTCGAGCCAGAGGAAGACGATAGCACAGGGTACCACGAGTGCATCGTCCCCACTGACATGAACCTAATCCTCGACGAAGACTTCCGCGACTTCGCCGATAAACTCCCCGCCGGCTGTCGGATTACCTTCGTCGCCGACTCCTGCAACAGCGGAGGACTTTTAGAAAACGCAAAGGAGCAGATTGGCGAGAGTACCAACAAGAATATCACTCATTCAGAGTTCGTTGATGTTCCGGATAACGTCCAGCTGCACCGCCGCGCCGGAGAAGAAGGTGATATCCAGTTCACCGGCCGCGCCCTTCCCGTCGCTTCGATTCTCGAACACTTAAAACAGAGAGCCGGAACAGAGCAAATCTACCAACGAAGCATTCGGTCAATACTCATCGAAGTTTTCGGCGAAGCCGTGAGTCCCCGGATGTTGACCAAGTCCTTCAAACAGCATTGGCGCGAAATCTCCATTGGCGGCGGGAGAAAAGAAGAAAAGGTAATTAGAGAAACAGGGGAAGCAAAACAGAACAAGAAAGGATCTTTATCGGGAGATTTCTCTGGCCCAACTCGCAGGAAAGCGATATTAATCAGCGCCTGTCAATCCGATCAGAACGCGGCGGACGCGAAGCCGGTGCTCCGGCCGGAAGGAGCATTTGGAGCTCTCAGCAACGCTGTACAGAGCATTCTGGTTGAACGGCAGAGAAGCTCCGGCGATGGAAAGATCGCCGTGAGCAACAGGGAGATGGTGATGATGGCTCGTGAAATTTTGGCGAAGCAGGGATTCACGCAGCGCCCAGGATTATACTGCAGTGATGAGGTTGCCGATGAACCTTTCATAGTCTTCAGCTGAACATATTAATTTGCGCACGTGTATATAATAGTATTCTTTAATTCATTTATATATTTTACTGAATTATCCGAGCAATAGCTATATGCAGACCCACTTTAGTTATATGCAGGCCACTTAATTTTATTGTGATTATGTGCAGGTCAGTCCTATACAGATTCACCACTTCCTATAACTTTTAATCTGACCTGCATTTATCTTTGAACTCCTACATAATCAAAAATGACATGCATATAATATGAGCCGTTTTCTATTACTACTACCAACTACTAGGTGCCCCTTTGGTGGACTTGTACTCTTCTGTACATGCTCCTTAGTTTATCCTTCCTCTCTCAACAACATCTAACCTTTGGTGGTCTTCCTATGCATTATTAAGGCTTTGTTTGGCGCGATTTATTTGCTCGTGTGAATTTGCTCAAAAACGCTATTATCATGGAATGTATGTTTGACATGACAATGATTATGACTGCAACCAAGAAAATAAACTAGTTTTGAGCATAAAATGTCGCATGAGTTTTCTTAAGTGAGCTCGGGAGTTCACGAACGATGATTCATAATCACTGCATTCACGAACGGTGGTTCATAATCACTGCGTCCACGGCAGCTACCACCACGCCAAACGAAGCCTAAGATGATCTTAGATTGCATGCATCAATGATCATGAGAGGCCATGGGAAGCTCAGGATAACTGATATTGCTGGTTTTAATTATGTTTAAAACCCGGGGGAACTCTAGTTGTAATATGCTTATAGGAGACAAAATTAGAATTAGGCTCCACTTGGCATGGTGGTGGCAGTCGTAAACGAATGGGTTGTTGAGGACTGGGGGATCCAAACTTCTGGTTGAGTCTATGAGCGGCGGCGGTCACAAGCATGGAGGAGTGCGGCGGCGCACGACGAGAGGCGGCGGTTTCACCGCCGGCAGCGGTCGGAAGAACAGCAACTGCTGCACAGGCGCAAGCGGCGCGGCCCTGTAATAGCATGTGTTCGATTTTTCTTTGCTCTAGTTCTCCTTTTGTTCAGCCCTGTTTTTTTTTTTGTTTTGCTTCTCATTATGAGTTCGGTTGAACCAATATAAAACCGAGTGTTTTGGATTTTTTTAAGGATTTTGAATTTTAGTGTCGAGTGCGGCTGTAGCCTACGATAGGAAGTGCAAAGGAATTCAGCGTTGTTGCAGGGTGTTTCGGGTGAAAATCTGTGAGGAAGGAGAAGAAGGTGAGGGGAAGAAAGGAGAGGTGTATCTCATTTCCGCCGCATCTAGTAGAGCTTCCGCCCGCAGCCGTTCGCCGTGGTTTTTCCCTTCAGGGTTTCCACGTAAATCCATGTAGGTTGTCATTTCTCTGGACAATGGTATCAGAGGGAGATTCCGCTGATCTGGGATATTCAGTTAAAATCTGTGCACATCAGGTGTTTGTGTTTTTGCCTCTGTGGGGATTATCATGGAAGATGGTTCAGGAGGTATGGGAGATGAAGGAATGGGCATATTTTACTGTAATGGCACTAATTCGTGGTCCTTTTGGAAGGACAAGATGGAGGACATTCTCTACAAGAAGGATTTGTTTCTCCCATTAGAAGGTGATTCCAAGAAGCCGGAGAAGGTCACCGATGAAGATTGGAGGATCATGAATCAGAAGTGTTGTGATGCTAATTGAAAATGACTAGATGTTAGTGTATGTCATCATGTATTTGGGCTTACATCCGCTCATGAGATGTGGGGTAGATTGCTTGAAATGTACGAGCGAAAAACCGTGGAGAACAAGACATTGCTCATTCGGAAATTAGTGAACTTAAAATACAGGGATGACACACCGATCTCCGATCACTTGAACGAATTCAAGAGCGTTGTGAACCAACTGTCAATGATGAAGATGAATCTGGATTAAGAGCTTCAAGCTATGTTATTTTTGAGCTCTCTCCCAAATAGTTGGGAGACGTTGGTGATTTCGATAAGCAACTCCACTTCAGATGGGGAGTTGTCATTGTCAATGGTCTATAGCTCATTATTGAATGAAGAGGTTAGGCGAAAGGCAAATGACGAGTATCGTCCGTGTTGAAACTAAAAACTCGGTCTCTGTGAAGTTCACCCTTGGGGAAGGGGTGATCACACACTTACTTCTCCCTGGCAAGACAAACTACTAAGGGATCAGAATAGGGGACAAACCCAAGGCTCCGGCACGGAGATCCCACCACACACCCGGAAGATCTTAGAGCGCTTCCCCTCCTTAGCCAAGTGTCGAGCTAAGGATACCTCAGAAGCACAGGAAGACCGGGGCACAAGTAAGCATGCCTTCTGAGGTACCCCCTTGGGTCTATTTATAGATTCCTGAAAATGGTCTGCAAATAGCCAACCTCCGTTGTTCCAAACAACTATGTGCAACCCAACTGGGTCTGCCAACAACGTAACTCTGCAGTTCTAAAAAGCTATAGGCAGGCCAACGAGGGTAAACTTTGGTGAGTGAGGATAAGAAAAGGAATGATTGTGGAAGAAGCAAGAGTTGGAAGCCTCTTGGAAGGGGAAAGTCCCAAGTGAGATCGAAGTCGAAGGGTAAAACTTTCACATGCTACTATTGCAACAAGCCAGGGCACATCAAGAAAAATTGCTTCAAATACAAGGATGATATGAGAAATGGTAAAGTGAAACCTAAGGAGGAAGGAGGTACCACGGGCACCATCATGGGAAATGATGACGAGGATATATACCTAGTAGATGGAAGTGAGTGTCTCCACACATCCGGAAATGAAGCTGAATGGGTTGTGGACATGGGTGCCTCTTTCCATGTCACACTTAGACGAGAATTCTTCATGAACTATGGGACTGGTGATCTAAAGAGTGTTCGTATGAGGAATAAGAGTACGTCCAAGATTCATGGCATTGGTGACGTGCGACTTAGAACGAACTTGGGTTGTATTTTGATTCTTCGAGATGTTAGACATGTACCAGATCTTCGATTGAATCTTATGTCAGGTATGATTTTGGATAGAGAGCGATATGTGAACACTTTCAAAAATTGTACATGGAAGCTGAGCAAGGGGTCCCTGTTGATAGCTAAAGGCAATGCATGATGTACTCTCTACAAGGCTGTGATGGAGGTGAACACAGTAGATGACTGTGTTAATACTACTGTAGGTACTCCAGAGTTGTTGCATAGGAGATTGGGACATATGAGCAGGAAGGGCTTGGAGATTTTGAAGAAGAGACAGCTGATTGTCGTCAAATCCGAGTCCATGGAATATGGAATCTGTTAGGATTGCTTGGTAGGGAAACAATGCAGGGTATCATTCTCAGGGCATTCAGAGAGAAGAAAGGAGGTATTAAGCCTTGTGCATTCAAATGTCCGCGGGCTCATGGAAGTTGCTACTTTGGGTGGACGTTGGTATTTTCTGACTTTTATCGATGATTATTTCAGGAAGGTATGGGTTTACCTTATGGAGAACAAGAGTGAAGTGCTTGATATCTTTCAAAAGTTTCATGCTCGAGTTGAAAGAGAAAAGGGTAGAAAACTCAAATGTATTTGAACGGACAATGGCGGAGAATTTGTCTCAAAGGCTTTTGTTGAATAATATGTACAGCATGGAGTGAAGCATGAGAAGACTGTACTTCTTACCCCTCAGCATAATGGGGTGGCTGAAAGGATGAACAAAACAATGATGGAAAAGGCAAGGGCGATGCTATCAAGGGCTAAGCTTCCGAAGTTTTTTTTGGGGAGGCAGTGATGGCAGTAACATATATTGTAAATTGGTCTCCTTCAGTACCTCTAGAAGAGGGAATACCATAGGAGGTATGGACAGGCAAGGATGTTAGCTATAATCACTTGAGGGTGTTTGGTTGTCGTACTTTTGTACATGTGCCTAAGGAGAACATGTCAAAGCTTGATGAGCGAGGAACACTGTGTGTGTTTGTAGGCTATGAAGAAGAAGAATTTGGCTACCGCCTCTATGATCTGAAAGCTAAGACACTTGTTATAAGCAGAGATGTTGTGTTTTTGGAGAATGAGACTAGTGTTGATATGGGAAAGACACCAAAGGCACGAGCTAGAGAACCTGAAGATTTTGATAAATGCATTCCCACTTCCTCTCCACCAAATGAGGAGGTGGGTGATGGTGAGGAGGAGGTTCAAGGAACTCCATCTGCTAGAGTTTCAACTGGATATGAAGGCATGGAAGAACCAGTAGTACATCCTCCTACCGGTGGTGATTGTTGGAACCGAAATTTGGTTCCACCTAGAGTTCGGACCTAGGGTGCATCTCACACCTACTTCTCCCAAGCCATCCCTTGGTGAGAGACCTGAAACTGGAAAATGACCCTTGGCTCTAGCGTGAAGTTCCCACCTCACACTCGGAATACCTTTGAGATCTCCCCCTCCCTAGCCAATGCTGAGCTAGGTGCCTTAGAGGAAGAAGGAATATGATGAAGATTGGTGAAAAACGAATGCTTCTCCAAGGCACCCTAAGAGCCTATTTATAGATTTTTGGGTATGCCATGCCAATAGCGTAATCATGCTGCTCTAAAATTATCGAAATACCCTGGGGCTGGTCTGCTAACAGTCAAACTCCGCTGTTTTGAACAGCTATTCGCAGCCCACCAGGGGAAAAATAGCAGACCCTCAAGTCGGGCGAGCTGCTCAAGCCGGGCGAGCTACTCAAGACGGGCGAGCTCCATGGTGTCGTCAGGCGACAGTAATGTCGCCAGACGACACCCTAAAAAAGGCCGGGGTGGGTGTCGGCCTCCCGCCGCCCGCCCAGAAAGGGGTCGGGGCGAGTGCCAGCCTCCCGTCGCACTCGCCCTCTTGAAATAGGTCGGGGCGGGTGCCGGCCTCTCGCCGCACCCGCCCCCTGAGAGGGACGGGGCGAGTGTCGGCCTCCCGCCGCACTCACCCTCTTAAAGAAGGTTGGGGTGGGTGTCGTCCTCTCGCCACACCCGCCCCCTAAAAGGGGTCGGGGCGAGTGTCGGCCTCTCGCCATACTCGCCCCCTTGAAACAGGTCGGGGCAATTGTCGGCCTCTCGCCGCACCCGCCCCCTGAAAGGGGCCGGAGCGAGTGTCGGCCTCCCGCCGCACTCGCCCCCTTAAAACAGGCCAGGGCGGGTGTCGGCCTCTCGCCGCACCCACCCCCTGAAAGGGGCCGGGGAGAGTGTCGGCCTCCCGCCGCACTCGCCCCCTTGAAGCAGGTCGGGGCAGGTGCCAGCCTCTCACCGCACCCGCCCCCTGAAAGGGGTCGGGGCGAGTGTCGGACTCCCGCCGCACTAGTACCCTTGATACAGGTCGGGGCGGGTGCCGGCCTCTCGCCACTCCCGCCCCCTGAAAGGGGTTGGGGCGAGTACCGGCCTCCCGCCGCACTCGCCCCCTTGAAATAGGCCAGGGTGGGTGCCGGCCTCTTGAAGCAGGCCGGGGCGGGTGTCGGGTCGGCCTCCCGCTACACCCGCCCCCTTGAAGCAGGTCGGGGTGGGTGTCAACCTCTCGCCGCCCCCGCCCCCTGAAAGGGCCTGCGCGAGTGTCGGTCTCCCGCCGCACTCGCCCCCTTGAAGCAGGCCGAGGCGGGTACTGGCCTCTCGCCTTCTTGAAAACGACGTTGACGAAGCTCTCGTTGTCAACCAAGATCCGGGAGACGGTGTAGCCCTAGTTTGACGAGATGAAGGTGGAACCAAGGAAGGTGGTGGCCTCATACGGACCCCTATTCGGATTTTCGGGGGAAAAGAAGGAGGTAGAAGGTGGAGTTGGACTCCAGGTGAAGTTGGGGGGACCTCAAGGAACTGTCGGTTCGTCATTGTTGACGCTCCGAGCAGTTACAATGCTATATTAGGAGACGGTGTAGCCCTCGATGACCGTCTGGATAACCAGCGCATCGCAGAACGGATCCTCGTGACTCGACATGTCCTTCACTGAGAAGGTGATCTTCTCCTCTGGGGGTGGGGTCTGGGATGTCAAAGCGACGCTCTGACGGTATACGACATGGAGGCTTGCCTTTCGAGTGGCCTCGATCCCGACTCCACCGTGGATCACTCTTATACCTCCTCGGGCTCCCACATCGACCTGGTCCTCACACACGTCATCTCCCCCCACTCTGGGTAGAACTTCTTCAATCCGCACTGGCGGCTGCTGCTGAGTTGGGTCTCTCTCTTCTCTCACTTCTAGGAACTCGGGACAGGTAGTTGTGGCGTGACTATCTACCTGGAGGAAGTCATAGTATGACAACACTCTTCCTTCCCTTCTTTAAAGGGTTAGGTGATTCCTCCCGTTACCTCTTCCCCCTCTTCCTTTCGACATGACTTGTTGCGGTGGGGGTAGGATTTGTCTAAGGGCTTGCCTTTGGAAGTTGAACCTCCCTTGGCCTCCATGAAAGTTCCCCCCACCCTGGACGAGACCTCTTCCTGGACCCTGAACGGGTCCTCCCTGTTGCCTTCAACCTGGCTCTGGACCTTCCTTAGGTCCCTGGAACCCCTGAGCTCTCTGCTCCTCTCTCCTTCTCCCCTCCTGATGCCTTGAGCCACCTTGCTCCTTCGACTCTGCCTCTGTTAACCTTGCCAACTTCTTGACAAATGCCAGGTTGGCCGCCTCAGTTTCTATCTCCTCTGCTGCCCTTTCCATCAGCTCTTCGAAGGATAAGGGAGCCTTTCGAGTCAGACTCATCTTGAAGAACCCTTCACGCAACCTCACTGTAAACGCCATCTAGAGGGCATACCTCGGCATTTTATTGATGTCCAGGATCTCCTCTTGGAACTTGTCCATATATTGGGCCAACGACTCCTCCGCCTTCTGTCTTATCAGGAAGATGGATCACGAGGTTGTATAGTGATGTTGAAGAGTCTCCAACTTTAGACCCGCCTCAATTCTGTAGATCCACTAGAATGGCAAAGCCATCTAAAAAATACACTTCTGATGAGTATGTGATGGTCACCGGCGAAGGAGAACCCGAAGATTTTCAGGAGGCAAATTGGAAACAAGGAAGCGACGAATTGAAGAAGGCTATGGAAGAAGAAATGGCTTCGCTTCTGAAGAATGATACTTATGATCTCGTAAAGCCTCCAAAGGGAGTGAGAACATTAAAAAAACAAGTGGGTTTTCAAAATCAAGAAGGACAACACAGGTAAGGTTATTAAGTACAAGGCAAGGCTCGTTATAAAAGGCTTTGAGCAGAAACCAGGCGTGGACTTCAATGAGAATTTTTCACCAGTTGTGAAGATGACCTCCATCAGGGTTGTATTGGCTTTGACAGCAAGTCTTGACTTGGAAGTTTAGCAGATGGACGTAAAAATAGCATTTCTGCATAGCTTGGTGGAGGAAGAACTTTACATGGAATAGCCAGAGGGCTATGAGGTGAAAGGGAAGGAATACTTGGTATGCAAGTTAAATAAAATTTTGTATGGCTTGAAACAAGCGCCCTGCCAATCGTATAAAAAAATTGATGCTTTCATGATGGGTCAAAAGTATGTGAGGACAGAGGCAGATCACTGTGTGTATGTGAAAAGATTTGATGGAGACAGATTTGTGGTGCTCCTGTTATACATTGATGACATGCTGATAGTGGGACTTGGGCTAATCATGCTGTTGAAGCGTGATTTGGCCAAGGTCTTCGACATGAAGGATTTAGGTACTCGCAAAGGTCAAAGGTTGTGGCTGTCCCAAAAGGCCTATGTGGAAAAGGTGATCGAGTGTTTCCACATGAGAGATGCAAAGCCGGTGAGCACGTCTTTAGCATGCTACTTCAGATCATGTGCTAATACGTCTCCGACAAGCGAAGATGAGAAGAAGGAGATGGAGTCTGTACCGTATACATCAGTAGTAGGCAGCCTTATGTACACTATGGTGTGTACGAGGCCTGATATTGCTCATGTCGTTGGAGTTGTGAGCAACTACATGGCAAATCCGATCAAAGGTCATTGGGAGGCAGTTAAATTGGTGTTGCGGTATTTGAAGGGGACCTCCACCTACAGGTTGTGTTTTGGGAGGAGAGAACTTGTGTTGACAGGATATACTGATGCTGACCTGGAATGGGATCTGGACAGGAAGAGATCGACATCAGGATATGTGTTCACTCTAGCAAGGGAAGCGGTGACTTGGCAGTCTAGATTGCTGAAATGTGTGGCCCTATCAACTACAGAAGCAGAGTATATTGCAATGAATGCAGCAGGCAAAGAGCTTCTGTGGTTAAAATGATTTCTCCTAGAGCTGGGTGTGAATCAAAAAAGTTTGGAGTTGCACTGTGATAGTCAAAGTGTGATTGAACTCAGCAAGAACCCGACATATCACCCAAGAACAAAACATATTGGGATATGATATCATTGGATCCAGGATGTCCTGGAACGGGGGGAAATGGTACTTGAGAAGGTGCACACAAGTAAGAACCCACCTAACATGTTGACGAAGATGGTGACGAAGGAAAAGCACGAGCTTTGATGCTAGCTCGTTGGGATCACTTGAGGATTGGCTCTGTTTGTCTCCCTCTCCCATGTGTTTGGAGGGGGAGATTGTTGAGGACTGGGGGATCTAAACCCATGGTCGAGTCTATGAGCGGCGGAGGTCGCAAGCATGGAGGAGCGCAGCGGCGCACGGCGAGAGGCGGCAGTTTCACCGTCGGAAGAACAGCAACTGCTGCACAGGCGCAAGCGGCGCGGCCCTGTAATAGCATGGGTTCGGTTTTTCTTTGCTCTGGTTCTCCCTTTGTTCAGCCCGTTTTTTTTTTGTTTTGCTTCTCATTATGGGTTCAGTTGAACCAATATAAAACCGAGTGATTTGGGTTTTTTTTATGGGTTTTGAAAGTGCCGAGTACGGCTGTAGCCGATGATAGGAAGAGCAAAGGAATTCAACGCTGTTGCAGAGTGTTTTGGGTGAAATCTGTGAGGAGGAAGGAGAAGAAGGTGAGGGGAAGAAAGGAGAGGTGTATCTCATTTCCGCCACATCTAGTAGAGCTTCCGCCCGCGGCCGTTCACCGTGGTTTTTCCCTTCGAGGTTTCCACGTAAATCCGTGTATGCTGTCATTTCTCTGGTTTACATTTTCTGATTTTATTACTCGTCATTTTTCCTGCTGCGTTGCTGGTTCGTTGATGTTGTGGTGGTTGTTTGCCCTCATTCTCTGTTTTATCTTGACTCTCTTATTGTTGTTTACTCCCGATTTGATGAGGAGGCTCGGCATCTAGAGGTTGCATCAGGTAGGTTTTTATTTGTTCAGTTTTATTTGTTTTTTCAACATGGGTTAAACGGTCATTCATTAAGGATCACCTAACAAACATCTTCCGTTTGAACATAAAGTGAATGAAATTTCTTAGGTGAGCGTTAACGAATGATAATTTACCCCCCCCCCCCCAATGTTCATAACCCCCACCACCGTGCCAAACGGAGCCTTAATTCAATTATATATTGGGACTTTCAGTTATGAAAACTCAATCCTCAGCCACATATAATTCAGGGTCATACGAAAAAGAACATATTTTGCACATGATGGAACAATTACTTGAAAATGGTTGCATTCATAGAAGCAAGGCCTAGCTTTCGGATAAAAGGCACGCATTGAAATCATTTAGGCTGTGTTTGGCACAGTTAATTGTGACTTATTGCGGTTTATTTGGTCCGGTGAGGTTGGACAAAAATGTCATTGTCATACCAAAATCTTATGCTCCAAACTAAATTATTTTTGGATAATGTTAGTAACATTTGTCTTACCAAACATACATTCTATGACAATAACTTTTTTGTCCAACCTTACCAGAGCAAATAAGTTATGATAAGCCGCGTCAAATGCAACCTTAATTCGCTAGTTTCTACCTATTTGAGTTTTAATTACTCAGTAGCTATATGAGTTCTCCAAGATGACAATGCCTTTGAGTTACTAACTAATATAGTTGTATTTGTTTTGTGATATGGGGGCACTAAATTATCTATATTGAAAAAGAACATTTTCAATTAATTATCTATATTAAATTAATTGATTTTCATCCATACTTTCAAAATCGGCTTTAATAATATTGACAGTCTATTGATAGCCTATCAAAGTAGATATAGGAAAAAGAGCTAAATAAAAGCAAATTTCATTGCTCCAAAAATATAATTATTACATAGGTATGCCCCCTTATTTATAGAAAGTGGGGGAGAAGAGAGAATACAATAAGCGATGTGAGATTAAATACAACTCGCACGGGCTGGGCGGTTTGACACAGTACACAGTCAAACCGCTAGGCTACACAATACATAACAACAAAACCTCAGAACCGGGGGTGGCTAACACCAAGACCGCTCCGGCTAGCATCAGATTGCTGTGGTCAACCTACAGGCCGTTGCGGCTAATCATTCGGACCTCTGCTGCGGTTAACATCAAGCCGATGGAAATGCTGACAAACAGAGCGCTAATCCAAATCGTCAGGTCGCTGACCAGACAGGCCGCTGGTCCAAATCGCCAGGTCGCTGACCAGACAGGCCGCTGGTCCAAACCGCCAGGTCGCTGACCAGACAGACCGTTGGTCCAAATCACCAGGTTGTTGACCAGACTGGCCGCTGGTCCAAACCACGAGGTTGCTGACCAGACACGCCGCTGGTCCAAACCGCCAGGCCGCCCGAACAACTAGCCGCCTGACTAGAAGGTCAAACCGCCAAACTTTAACACTCCCCCTCAAGCAGGAGTGTATATATCAACCATGCCCAGTTTGCTGCAAACATCTGAAGCGGAAACTGGTTTCGTGAATAAGTCTGTCAGTTCTTTATCAGAAGTGACAAAGAGAGTACAGATTTGATTCTTCAACACCTCTTCCCTAATGAAATGACAATCAACCTCAATGTGCTTTGTCCTCTCATGAAAGACAGGATTCTCCGATATGTAAATGGCGGCTTTGTTATCACAAAACATGGGAAGAGGATGATCATAGACTTCTCCCAAGTCAAGCATAAGCGCTCGTAACCACTTCAACTCACAGGTAGGTTAAGTCATGCTCCTATACTCTACTTCTGCACTTGACCTTGAAACAACTATCTGTTTCTTGCTTTTCCAGCTAACAAGGTTTCCTCCTAAAAATGTGCAAAAACCTGATGTAGACTTCCTATATTCTTTGTTATCAGCATAGATGGCATCAGAATACGCTTCAATTTTAAGATGATTATTCTTCTGAAATAATAAGCCCTTTCCTGGAGACCCTTTCACATACTCCAGAATTTTCATGACCGACCGAAGATTACACTCTTTAGGATTCCGCATAAACTGACTGACCTTTCCAACCGCAAAACAGATATCTGGTTTAGTAACAGTCAGATATATGAGTTTGCCTACAAGACGTCTGTACACAATGAAATCTGGAAAAAGAAGAGAATCTTCAATCCACCCTTTATCATCTCCAACCGCCATCGGGAAACGAGCAGGTTTCATGCCAAGAAGACCGGTCTCCTTTAAGAGATCTAGCGCGCACTTTCGCTATGAAAGAACCACCGAGTTCCTCTTTCATGAAATCTCAATGCACAGAAAGTACTTCGGAGGTCTCATATCCTTAGTTACAAAATATTATCGAAAATGTTGTTTGGCTAGATCAATGCCATCTTTATCATCACCAGACAGAAGAAAATCATCAACATAGACGGCAAGAACCACAAGGCCTTTAGTAGTCTTGCGTATAAATAAGGAATGATCAGCAGAGCTTCGATTGAACCCAATAAGAGAAACAACTCCACTAAACTTTTCAAACCAAGCTCGCGGACTCTGCTTTAAACCATAAATCGCCTTCTGAAGCTTGCATACCTAAGACTCCCCCTAAGCATCATACCCAGGAGGTTGCTCCATGTAAACTACTTCTTGTAATTCACCATAAAGAAAGATATTCTTCACATCTAACTGAGACATCTCCCAGTCGCGATTAACATCCACAGAGAAGAGAACGTGTATAGTGCTGATGCGAGCAACGAGAGAAAAGGTATCAAAGAAGTCAACCTCATACGTCTGAGTAAATCCTTTTTCCACAAGCCTCACCTTATAATGATCAACCGAACCATCTGGAAGATACTTAACAACAAAGACCCACCGACATCCAATCACATCAATGCCCAGAGGTGGGGGATCAAGAGATCAAGTATCTCTCTCAGTTAATGTGTTCATTTCTTTATCCATAGCGGCTTTCCAATGAGGAATAGCAAGAACTTCTTGATATGTAACCGGTATAATAGTAGAAAAGATAGCAAGAGAAAAACGCTTGCCAACTGGGGAAAGCTAAGCATAGGAGACAACCGCATCAATAGTGATAGTTTTACTTTCAAGACAACCTAAACACCTAGAGGGGGGGTGAATAGGTTCTTATTGCTTGTTTATACTTCTAGGCAGAATTCAATTGCAGAAATAAAACATTCAGCACAGCAATCACAGAAATTGAAACATCACAGATTGCACAATGTTTTATGGTGGTTCCCCAAGGTTTGGGTACATCCACTTTCCCCCTCCACCTATCTAGCAGTATGCTAGATTCGGCCAAACTTCCACTATTCTCAGATCTGCATATCCTACAGCTCAGAACCTGGATAGGTTCCTACAACTCAGGCTCAACAGCCCTACCTCAGCCTTGCCTCAAGGCCTACCACTCAGAGAAGAACCTTCTCCTACACTCAGGCAAATAGCCCTACCACTCAGAGATCACCTCTCCTACACTCAGCCTTTATAACACAGGCTTACAACTCAGATCTGTGTAAACAGATCCTACAGAAATTTAGAAAAGATATTTTAATGTCTTGCCTTTGTTGAGAGAGAAGAGGACAAGACACTTCTTGATCAGCTGATGAAATCAACTGAAACTGAGCTTTCTTCAAAGCTTCTTGAATCTGAACTTAGCTGAGTTGATTTCCAAACAGCTTCTTGAGAAACCACTGATGGCTTCCTTCTTCTTCTTCAAGATGACTGGACCCCTCTCTATCAAACACCTTTTCTGATACTTCAGACTTCTTCTTCTTAGATCTTCTGATGAAGATCTTCTTTAGAGCTTAGCACTTTCTTGAATTGAAACTTCAATAGGATCGTAATCCCTTTTTTTTCTCTTTTTCTTCTTTTTGTTTTCTTCTTCTATATATCGATGTCTATTTATAGACTTTCTTCATGGTAACCGGCTGATCCGGTTTCTAACTGTTTTCTGACAGGTCTGACAGCTTCAGTTAAACGGTGGCAACCCACAGCTGTCAAGTCTTCAAACAGTTCCTGTACCTTAGCCTTGGACAACAAAATGTCGAGACAGTCTGTCACAAAGTGTCGAGACCAATCTGTCTATCTGTGTCGACACAAGTGACTTTGGTGTCGACACAGTCTTTGATGATGACGACTAAGTTGCCTTTAAGTCGACACAGCTTCTTCAGAAAATAACTTGGTCTTGACTCTGCAGTGTGTCGACAAAAGTCCTGTGTGTCGACACAGTTGTTGTAGATTCAGAACTCAGTATGTGTCGACTCAGCCTTCAGGTATCGACACAGCAATCTTCAATTCTGCCAAAATGTGTCGACTCAGTCTTCTGGTGTCGACACAAGCATAGTCGACTTCTGCCAATATGTGTCAACTCAATCTCAAGGTGTCGACACATCCTCTCAGTGTCGACACAGTTGAGGTCGACTATCTTCTTCTGTGAGTCGACTATCTTTCTCTGGTCGACTATCTTTCACTAGTCGACTATCTTCCACTAGTCGACTATCTTTCTCTGGTCGACTATCTTTCACTAGTCGACTATCTTTCACTGATCGACTAACTTTCTCTGGGTGTCGACTATCTTTCACTGTGCCGACACTGCTTCCCAGTGCTGAGGTCGACGATTTTCTTTATGTGTCGACACTGCTTCCCAGTGTCGACATAAATGTGGTCGACTATCTTTCTCTGTGTCGACACCGATATTCTGAAGTGTCGACACAAATATTCTGAAGTGTCGACACAATTTCTTCAGGTGTCGACATGTGGACTTAGAATATTTTTCTGCATTCTTTAATACTTCTTCACCTGCACATGTCAACTCAAAACAACATCAAATACACCTTGATGTATATCATTGAGCTAAGTTGGGCTTCTTCAAATCAGGTACACATTTTCCAATGTACCCAACAATCTCCCCCTATTTGGAGAAGTCATAACCCTTATAGCCAATGATATACACCATTTATAAAAAGTACAAACTGATGATATATGACATAACAGGAATACTTAATATAAACAAAATAAAAACAATCCATCACAGAATGAACATTATATGATACCAAACAACATTTTGTTTATAACTTGATAATGTTTGAATACAGAGTTTTACATTTAATGATCAAAACATAACAAAACACTTTGAAAGAACTAAAAATTAAGACTGATCAGGCTCTCTTATAACAATCCCTTTGCTAGATTGGATTTGAGCCTTCACAGGAGCTTCAGAATCTTCAGCTGGTTTCTTGCCTTTTAGCTCAGCTTTCTTCAGAGCTTCTTCCTTGAGCCTTTGCCTTTCAAAATAATGAAAGGGCTTTGGAAAGTACTTGCTCGGCTCCTGAGCATCTGGTGGCAGCCTACCCAGCTTGGCTTTTCTTCTAAACTGTATTATTGCCTCTTGTCTGGCTTCATACTTCTGCCATTCCATCTCATTGAACCACTTGCCTCTTTCATGTACTTGGTCTTTGACAGCCTTCCATGCAGTGAGTATAATGTTTCTGGAAGTAGGACTCCACTGCTCAAAGTCTGGCTTAAGTTCAGCCTGCTCTCTAAATCTTTTCTTAGATAGTAGAGCATCTTGTTGTTCTTTCAAAGTAGCCTCAGGCTTATCTACTTTCCCAATAACAACCCTGTTAACCTCCTTTGGAGGACTATACATTCCTTGAACTTGCTGATCAATCATATCAAAATCTGGAGGAGGGTAAATGACTTGGGCAACCTCAGGTTGATTGCCTTCAAGTAGACCTGTTTGTATTCCTGACTCAGCCACCATAGCATCATCACACAAAGGTGGATATCCCAATGTGGCTCGAATACTATTGGTCACCCATTTGGTGTGCTCTGAGCCTGCATGAACTAACAACCTCTCCCCCTTTATGGCTTCTCTAGTAATATGATCTCTTAGATCTTCCTTCTGAAATCTGATTTGTCCATCCAGATAATTCACACCCTCTTTAAAAATGGTTTTAACTTTAGAAGCTTGTCAGATATGTCCTTTTGAGAGGTAGTGATAGCAGTTTTAACAGAATCAATAGCAGCTTGAAATTTCTTATCAAATTCTTCCATTTCCTTTGCTCTAGCTGCAGGCAGGCCTGGAATAGTCTTTTTCAATTCATCAATGATCCCTTGATGAGATTCAGTTAAATTGTCATTCATCCTTATCTGATTTTCCAAAACATAGTTTTGCTTTAAAGAAATATCATCCACTTTAGGGATGATGGACTGCTGTTGTTTTGCCAAATATACCACAGCATTACCTCCCTTATGGAAGCAATCTGTCATCTCCTTCTTATGCATATTGACTTCAAATCGAATAGACTTTATATCCTGAGCCAAGTCAAATTGCAGGGACTTGTTGTTCTCATTAACATATTTTTCAATAGCCACTATGTGTTCATCCAATTTCACTTGTAAATCGACCATAAACTTGTTATAATCAAATTCAGAAGGAGTGTGATGTGCTGTAGGCTATAGAGCCTGCTTATAGCTCTTGCTCCTTCTCTTGAAGACCATAAGTTTTCTCTTCTTAGCCATCCTGGCTTCTTCATTCTCAGAATCAGAAGTACTATCAATTTGAACTCTCTCTTTGGGAGGAGGAGGAACATCTGCTTCAGTGCCATGTTGTTCAGCCTCAACATGCACAGGCTCCCCCTCAATTGCTTGCTCCACTTCCATTCTATCAGTAACTATTTCATCATTTGGAAATAACTCATCTAGAGTATATTCCTTCTGGGCTGGAACATCTGCAGTATTCAAATCTTGAGATAAATCAATTTGAGCTTCCTCTTGCACTTGCTCAGACAGCTTCTCCCCCTGTACTTGTTCAGTATTGGTGATGTCCTGGGCAGGTGAGGACACTTGCTTCCCCTGGACCTGTGCAGAAATAGAAATATTAGAAACGTCTTTTGTAGGAAAATACACCAGCTCCCCCTGCACCTGTACCTGGTCATGAGTAGATACAGCCTGTGTAGGTGAATAAACTTGCTGAGCTGGTATTCTTACTTCTTCTCCTTGAATTGCAGGTACAGTGGCATCCTGAACTTGTGTAGAAGCAGGCTGATCTTCAACCTCTTGTCTTACTTGCTCTTCTTGTGGGTGCTCAGTACTGGTAGCATGACCTGGGGATTTCTCAGGTGAATCCTGCCTTTCCACTTCAGGCATCTCTTTGGTCAGCACCCTATCCCATCTGGAAAACAATCTCATGTTCATCCTTCTCATGTGATTAATTTTTGTTCCAGGTAGTTGTTGCATAACATCAGGAATCTCCTTAGTTAGGTATATACTCATTATTCTAGCCAGATTTGGCTTCTTGATTCCTTCATTAATCTTTTCAAAGATTACAGTTGACCAATCTGTTAGAATTGTAAACACAATCCTGGTCATGAGGCTGAACATATAGGCGGAAATCCTATCATGTCCACCTGACTTGCACAGAATTACTTTTCCAACCACCTCAGACAGAAACTTGCCCTGTTGATTCATTCCTTTCCTGTTGAAAGCAGCTCCAATTTTCATGGTGGAATCCAATCCACACCATTGAAGAGCCTCCCTTGATTTAGAAGTAGGGACGTCCTCTTCATTCTCAATTATAGGTAATTGTAGAATTGTTCTTAACTTACTTGGAGTAATTTCCACTGTTGACCCATGAACTGTGGATTTTATCTTGTGACTTTTAGAATCTAGAGATGTAGAAGTAAAGAACTCATGCACCTCCTTCTTCCATATCTTAGATGGTTCGGAGACCAGAAATTCTAATCCCGAGTCGGAGAGGAGAGAGATAACCCCGTGAACATCTGGTGGGGCATCAGCAAAGGCCTGGCGCACCAACTCATATCCTTCATTTACGTTATCTTCAATCTTTGGCGCCATAGATCAGTCGAGAAAGCTTGAAAGATGAGAGAGAGAGAGGGAGAATGTCGACACAGGGTTTCAGTCTCGAAAACCTTGTAAGCGTGTCGACAGAATGAGTTTTTGACCTATTTATACCTTCTGTTTAAAGAAGATCAAAAGTCGCCAAAAACAGACTATAAGTGTTGACACAGATGGAATGTGTCGACACAAGCTTCTATTGTCTCGACTTCAAGTCCGTCTATTATGTGTCGACACCAATTTTTGGATATGTCGACACCTGAGATATATAGTAGAGCATCAGAAATTCTGTGTCGACTCTTAGTATAAGTGTCGACACAAAATCTGTAAGTGTCGACACCACTATCCTGATGAAGTCGACACTACATTCCTGGATAAGTCGACAATAAGATTCTTAAGTGTCGACACATATTTTCTGTGTCGACACAATATCTCTGACTTGTCGACATTACTACCCTGAGTCGACACATTATTACTGAATGTGTCGACACTATCTTACTTAGCCAATTTCTGTTTGTTCAACACAACTTATAAGTACTCCAAAGTACTTGATACTACTTCAATGTGTCTTTATATCACTTGAATGTTTTGTTACCACTTCAACGTCATTGTTGATGATTTTGTGATTACACTAATCAATGGTTAACATACCTAATTCAATTTTAAATTTATTGAATTTGGTCTCATCTAGGGGCTTAGTAAACACATCTGCTATTTGATAATCTGTTTTGACAAATTCCAATGAGATGTCTTCTTTTTCTACATGTTCTCTAAGAAAATGGTATTTAATTTCTATATGCTTAGTTCTACTATGAGAAACAGGATTATTAGCAATAGAAATTGCACTCTTAGAATCACACAAAAGAGGTGTTCTACTTACTTGAATACCATAATCCTTAAGTTGATGCTGCATCCATAATAGCTGTGCACAGCAGCTTCCAGCAGCAACATACTCAGACTCAGCTGTGGAAATTGCCACACTGGTCTGCTTCTTACTACTCCATGATATTAGTCTTCCTCCCAGGAATTACAAGTACCTGTAGTAATCTTCCTATCCTCTCTACATCCTGCAAAATCTGCATCTGAATAGCCTGTTAGTAGAAAATCTCTATTCATAGGGTACCAAAGAGCTAGATTAGGTGTGCCCTTAAGATATCTCAGAATCCTTTTGACTGCAGTATAATGAGATTCTTTAGGGCAGGCTTGGTACCTAGCACAGACACATGTAGCATACATAATATCTGGTCTACTAGCAGTGAGATATAGTAGAGAGCCAACTATTCCTCTATACACAGTCTCATCAACAGGTTTACCTGCATCATCTTTGCATATGGGCATACTTGTTCCCATAGGAGTTCTCATGGTGGAGGATGATTCCATACCATACTTCTTAATCAATTCTTTGGTGAACTTAGACTGGGATATGGACAAGCCATCATCAGTCTGTCTTACTTGGAGTCCCAAGAAGAACTTAAGTTCCCCCATACTGCTCATCTCAAACTTCCCTTGCATAAGTTTGGCAAACTTTTTACAAAGGTTGTTTTGAGTAGATCCAAAGATTATGTCATCAACATATATCTGGACTAAGATGATCTTACCTTTGGATTCCCTAAGGAATAGAGTCTTGTCTATTTTTCCTCTTGAGAATTTATTCTCAATGAGAAAAGTAGACAGGGTTTCATACCAAGCCCTTGGAGCTTGCTTTAACCCATACAGAGCTTTCCTAAGCTTATAAACAAAATCAGGTTTAAGAGGATCTACAAAACCTGATGGCTGCTCTACATATACTTCTTCTTTAAGATCACCATTCAGAAATGCTGACTTCACATCCATCTGGTATACTTTGAAGTCTTGATAGGCTGCATAGGCAAGGAACATTCCGATTGCCTCCAGTCTTGCTACTGGAGCAAAGGTTTGATCAAAGTCAATCCCTTCTTCCTGCCTGTATCCTTTTGCAACCAATCTTGCTTTATTCTTCACTATTATTCCACTTTCATCTAGCTTGTTCCTATAGATCCATTTTGTGCCAATTATGTTGTGGCCTCTTGGTTTAGGAACAAGCTCCCAGACATTGCACCTTCTGAATTGATTCAGCTCCTCTTGCATAGCATCAATCCAGTGCTGGTCTTGGATAGCTTCTTCAAACTTCTTAGGCTCCATTTGTGACAGGAAACTTGAATGTAGAACTGTGTTTTGATTTCTGCTTCTAGTTTGCACCCCCTGTCTTGGATCACCATCTGATCAGCTGGATGATCTCTTAAATGTCTTGTAGCTGGAGGAAGATTCCCTTCTGGTTGAACATCTCCAGCTCTTTCATTTAGCTGAATCTCTGGGTTTTCATCAGCTTCTATAGTGTCTTGTTCTCCCTCTGGACAGAAGCCTTCATTTTCCAATGCTCCATCTTCCTTTGATACTTCAGTAATAGAGAGCTTGTCCATACTTTTGCTTATACCTGTTGAGTCATTTGATCTACAAGACAACTCACAGTTGATTAATCTTGTTTCATCAAACACAACATGCACAGATTCTTCAACAACTTGAGTAGTCAAGTTGAAGATTCTATAGGCCTTACTATTTGTGTTGTACCCAACAAATATCCCATCCTGGGATTTGGCAGCAAACTTAGTCAAATATGACTTGCCATTGTTAAGTATATAACACTTGCAACCAAACATCCTAAAGTAAGATAGATTTGGTTTTCTGCCTTTCACAATCTCATAGGGAGTCATTTTGTGGCTTTTGGTGATAGTAGCTCTATTGATTACATGACAAGCAGTGTTAACTGCCTCAGCCCAAAAATATTCTGGGAGAGAGGTGTCACTCAACAGAGTTCTACCTGCTTCAATTAATGTTCTATTCTTTCTTTCAGCAATTCCATTTTGCTGAGGTGTTCTAGGTGAGGAGAACTCTTGGAAAATCCTAAAGTCTTTACACAATTTTGTTATGCTTTTAGATTGAAACTCAGTACCATGGTCACTTCTGATTTTGACCACTGTACTATTCAGTTCATTCTGAATTTGCTTTACAAAATTAAGTAATACACTTAGGGTTTCAGATTTCTGTCTCAGAAAGAACACCCATGTGAATCTAAAATAGTCATCTACAACCACAAAAGTATAGACTTTCCTACCTAGACTGTAAACTGGCATAGGACCAAAAAGATCCATATGCAAGAGGTATAAGCACCTCACAGAATCCTTGTTTTCAAGGCTTTGAAAGGAGGATTTTGTCTGCTTGCCCTTTTGACAAGCTGAGCATATCCCTTCCTTTATACACTTAACTTGAGGTCCATTCCTCACTAACACTTTGCTAAAGAGTTGGCCAATTGTCTTGTAGTTTAGATGAGCCAATCTCTTGTGCCACTTAACACAATGAGAAGCATTGTCATCAGCTACAAGACAGATGGAAGAAGCCTTATTCTCACATTCAAAATTAAGACAATATACATTTCTCTTCCTATACCCAGTCAATATGATCTTTTGATCACTTGACCTTTTGATATGACATCCATCTTTAACAAATGAAATGTCATATCCTAAATCACTTAGCTGTCTTATGCTTATTAGATTATGTTTCAAACCTTTTTCATAAGCCACTTGAGTGATAGTAATTAGGTTAGAAGAAATGTTACCCAACCCTTTGATGACTCCTTTTTCAGATCCACCAAAGATCACTTTAGGTCCATCTTTGACAGATGAATACTCCTTCAGCAGCCCCTTTGTTCCAGTCATGTGCCTGGAACAACCACTGTCCAAGTACCATATAGGGGCATGGCCACTTGGACTATCCTGCAACACAGAATTACTTACCCTTAGAACCCAAGTAAGTCTTGGGTCCTTGGTTCAGGTTAGCATTAATAAAGCTACCATAATCTCTTCTAACAGGTAGACTATTGTTCTTTATAACACTTGTGTTATACCAGCAGTCTAGTGCAAAATGGCCTCTCTTGCCACAGCACCAACATTCAAACTTATTGTATCTAGATCTAGATACATCCTTGTCAGAAGAATTTCTGTTCATTGCTGGTGCTGCACCAACTTCACCTACTGATTTCTTAAAACCATTGGGTTTATGACCATGGGTAGGCCTGCTTGCATTTACACCCTTGTTCTTTAGAACATTAGTCTTAATATGACCTTGAATATCTTCATGATCATATTTGTTAGAAGGCACTTCCACCTTACTAAACTTTATGGGGACTGAAAGGTTTAGTGGCTGAACAGGAGCTTTGCCTTTCCTCTTGAATCTGCCAGCCCTGGAGTTACCTTTAAATCCTAATCCAGCCTTACCCTTTTGAGTGACAAATTCATCTATCAAGGGTAAGACAGATTTTGCTTAGAGTAACTAGCCACTAAATCCCTTTCAATTTTAAGTCTGGCCTCCAGACTCTTCACTTGATCATTAGTATAATTAATTGTGCCCATCTGAATAATAGTTATATTTTTCAGCTTGGCAATTTCATTTAATTTTTGATCAATAACTTTCTCTAACTTAGTTGTAGTAACCCTTAGTTCAGCAATTTCCTGAGCCTGAGATTTAACCAGGTTCTTGCTTTTCTTAAGGGCCTGCAACAAGTCCCCATACTTGTCTATCAATTGATAGACATCTCCTTCAGATTCAGATGCATCTACATCACTTGATGCAGATGTAGCTGATTCTTCACTTGTACTACAAACAGATGTAATAGAAGGACATTGTACCTTATTAGGACCAGACTGATTCTGGCATATATCCTCTTCTGATCCTGCCATCAGCCCCATATACTGATGATCCTTTTGTTCATTGATGGAGTCTAGCAACTGCAGAAACTACTCTTCTTCAGATGCAGCATATAGTCCAATATATGCTTCAGCTTCAGATTCTGACTCTGAAGTTGACTGGTCTGTTAGACTCTTATCTTTCTTTGCAACAAAGGATTTCTCCTTCTTGCCTTTCTGATGAGTCTTCTTCTTGTCTGAAGACTCCTTTCTCTTATCAGGACAGTCAGCCACTACATGTCCAGGCCTATTGCAACAATAACAGACAATCTTTAAAGTAGTGGCTTTGCTGGGCTTTGATCTGCTCTTCTCTTTCCTTGATGACCTTTTCTTCTGATAATAGTCATCAACTTGCTGTGATGTGGAAGGCCTAGACTTTCATTGCTTCTTTTTCAAGAACCTCTGGAATTGCCTTGTGAATGCAGTAAAATCTGCATCTGAATCACAGCTTTCTGAACCCTTATCTGAATTTTCAGAACTATCTTCTGCAACTTCCTTAGGAGGAGATGGTGATTTCCTCCTATTCTTTCTAGTGGCTTCTACATTGAATGCCACAGTCTTTTCTCTATGCTCTCCTCTTGAATTCTTTTCCTCCTCCTTCCTCACCATAAGTTGCATTTCATAGGATAGCAACTTTCCAAACAAGGTGGGAGGAGAGATCTCTGCCAATTTAGCCACTTCCCTTATAGCACAGATCTTTGTGTCCCAATCCTTTGTTAAGGATCTCAAGAATTTGTCATTCAGTTCATAAGTACTGAAGACTCTTCCATAGGACATAAGCTCATTCACAATTCTATAGAATTTCTTGTAGCACTCAGTTATGCTATCAGATTTTTCTTGTCTAAAACTTTCATACTCCTGATTGAGCATAGATTTCCTGTCCTGCCTTACTTCTTCAGATCCCTCCATGTAGACAATCAATGTGTCCCACATCTCTTTGGAGGTCTTGCAGTGAATCAGATTCTGAAATGTTGAATCATCTATGGCACTAACAATAATGTTCTGAGCTCTTTTATCCATGGTTGCCAAGATGATTTCATCCTTGGTCATTTCTGAATAACTCTTTGGAGTTTGGATATTTGCATCAAGAACTGATACCTTCATTGGAATGAAGGGGCCTTCCTGTACTGTGATGTAAATCCTTGGGTCAGATGCCTCCAGAAACAATCTGACTCTTTCTTTCCAAATTCCAAAAATTTCTTTCTTGCATATGGGTAATTTCATAGACCCTAGCTCCTTATGATTCTCACCAGAACCCATCTTTTTGAATCTTGATTCTGCCTTTCAGATCTACCTCAGACTGTTAAGTCCTTTTTGAGGAACCTCCCTCTGATACCACTTAATAGTTTTACTTTCAAGACAACCTAAACACCTAGAGGGGGGGTGAATAGGTTCTTATTGCTTGTTTATACTTCTAGGCAGAATTCAATTGCAGAAATAAAACATTCAGCACAGCAATCACAGAAATTGAAACATCACAGATTGCACAATGTTTTATAGTGGTTCCCCAAGGTTTGGGTACATCCACTTTCCCCCTCCACCTATCTAGCAGTATGCTAGATTCGGCCAAACTTCCACTATTCTCAGATCTGCAGATCCTACAGCTCAGAACCTGGATAGGTTCCTACAACTCAGGCTCAACATCCCTACCTCAGCCTTGCCTCAAGGCCTACCACTCAGAGAAGAACCTTCTCCTACACTCAGGCAAATAGCCCTACCACTCAGAGATCACCTCTCCTACACTCAGCCTTTATAACACAGGCTTACAACTCAGATCTGTGTAAACAGATCCTACAGAAATTTAGAAAAGATATTTTAATGTCTTGCCTTTGTTGAGAGAGAAGAGGACAAGACACTTCTTGATCAGCTGATGAAATCAACTGAAACTGAGCTTTCTTCAAAGCTTCTTGAATCTGAACTTAGCTGAGTTGATTTCCAAACAGCTTCTTGAGAAACCACTGATGGCTTCCTTCTTCTTCTTCAAGATGACTGGATCCCTCTCTATCCAACACCTTTTCTGATACTTCAGACTTCTTCTTCTTAGATCTTCTGATGAAGATCTTCTTTAGAGCTTAGCACTTTCTTGAATTGAAACTTCAATAGGATCGTAATCCCTTTTTTTTTCTCTTTTTCTTCTTTTTGTTTTCTTCTTCTATATATCGATGTCTATTTATAGACTTTCTTCATGGTAACCGGCTGATCCGGTTTCTAACTGTTTTCTGACAGGTCTGACAGCTTCAGTTAAACGGTGGCAACCCACAGCTGTCAAGTCTTCAAACAGTTCATGTACCTTAGCCTTGGACAGCAAAATGTCGAGACAGTCTGTCACAAAGTGTCGAGACCAATCTGTCTATCTGTGTCGACACAAGTGACTTTGGTTTCGACACAGTCTTTGATGATGACGACTAAATTGCCTTTAAGTCGACACAGCTTCTTCAGAAAATAACTTGGTCTTGACTCTGCAGTGTGTCGACAAAAGTCCTGTGTGTCGACACAGTTGTTGTAGATTCAGAACTCAGTATGTGTCGACTCAGCCTTCAGGTGTCGACACAGCAATCTTCAATTCTGCCAAAATATGTCGACTCAGTCTTCTGGTGTCGACACAAGCATAGTCGACTTCTGCCAATATGTGTCGACTCAATCTCAAGGTGTCGACACATCCTCTCAGTATCGATACAGTTGAGGTCGACTATCTTCTTCTGTGAGTCGACTATCTTTCTCTGGTCGACTATCTTTCACTAGTCGACTATCTTCCACTAGTCGACTATCTTTCTCTGGTCGACTATCTTTCACTAGTCGACTATCTTTCACTGGTCGACTAACTTTCTCTGGGTGTCGACTATCTTTCACTGTGTCGACACTGCTTCCCAGTGCTGAGGTCGACGATTTTCTTTATGTGTCGACACTGCTTCCCAGTGTCGACATAAATGTGGTCGACTATCTTTCTCTGTGTCGACATTGATATTCTGAAGTGTCGACACAAATATTCTGAAGTGTCGACACAATTTCTTCAGGTGTCGACATGTGGACTTAGAATATTTTTCTGCATTCTTTAATACTTCTTCACCTGCACATGTCAACTCAAAACAACATCAAATACACCTTGATGTATATCATTGAGCTAAGTTGGGCTTCTTCAAATCAGGTACACATTTTCCAATGTACCCAACAAATAGGATGTTTAGTGCATTGGCGAACGCCTTTCCGCGGGGCAATAGGAAGATCAAGATCACTCTTGTCCAAGGGAGGCAATTCATAGCAAGAAGAAAGAGGAGGCCCGGGAACATGTACATAAGGCTCCAAGGGAAAAAACTCAGTCTCGAGAGAAAGAGACGACACAACAGGGACAGCTGTGGAAAGAACTGGCTCCGACAGAGGTGTCGAGATAATAGACATTGAAGAAGTATCATAAGACAAGAGAGAAGAAGCAGGAGAAAATACAGTGTAATTTCAAAGAAGGTAACATCAGGCGATACGTACTATTTGCACAGAATAGGATCAAAACAGCGATATCCCTTCTGAGTCGGACAATAACCAAGGAATATGCATTTAACAGAACGGGGAGAAAGTTTGTCACGACCAGGAGAAGGTATGTGAACAAACGTCGTACATCCAAAAACTTTATGAGGTAAAGGATATGGCTCGACCTTGGGATACAAAATGGAAAAGGGAGTCTTACCCTGAAGAACAGATGAGGGTATTCGATTAATGAGATAGCAGGAGACAAGAACAGCATGACCCCAATAGGATCGATAAACATTCATTTGTAACAAAAGGCTGTGATCAACATTCAAGGGATGACGATTCTTGCGTTCAGCAATGTCATTCTGTTGAGAGGTATAGGGGCAAGAAGTTTGATGAATCAAACCATAGTTCGTACAAAAATCATAAAATTGTCGCCTGACATATTCCTTCCTTGGCATTATCAGTACGAAGAACCTGAATAGGCGCCTTAAACTGTGTCAAGATCTCAGTATAAAAAGCGGTAAAGACAATGTAAAGTTAAAAACGATCTTTTAAGAGATACAACCAAGTACACCTGGAGAAATCATCAATGAAAGTGACAAAGTATAAGCTACCTCTACCAACAGTGGCAGTAGGAGCATGACCCCAGATATCAGAGTGAACTAGTTCAAAAGGACGCGAAGAACTATGACCTGTGCATGCTTGGAAAGAAGAGCGATGATGTTTGCTAAACTGATAGGCTTCACAATTCAAAGGGGAATCCTCTTGAGGAAGGTCTGGAAGAAGTTGGTGGATGAGGCGAGAAGGATGGTGGCCAAGACGACGATGTCATTGTTGAAGGGATGAAGAAGCAGAAAGAGCAACTTCATGGTCAAAAAAGAAGAGGCCACCACGCGCAGACCCAGTAGCAATCATAGCATTTGAGACAAAATCTGAGAGAGAACAAGTGGTAGCAGTAAAAGTAACCGTGCAATGTAACTGTGTGCATAGAGCATGAACAGAGAGTAAATTGCACGGGAAAGAGGGGACATAGAGAGTGTCCTCAAGCAGTAAAGACGGAGTGAGGTGCACAGTGTCAATACCACGCATAGGAGCAGAAGTTCCATCTACAATAACAACAGGAGACACCCTGTTCTGGTCGGTTAAGGAGGAGAACAAACGAGAATCTCCGGTCATGTGACAAGTGGCACCAGAGTCTATAAGCCACTCATCAGAGGAGGTCACAAGATCATGAGTTGTAGAGGAGATAAGAGAGGTCATCATCAAGAGAGAAAGAAATCGGAAAGCGGAAAGCCTAACCACACGGTTAGAATCAAGCCAACAAAAGAGGTAAAAGAAGCGTGCAAGGGAAATCGCAGCGGCCAAGCATCGAAGAAACCGCGCGAGAAGACCACACGGTCAAGGTGATAACACACCAACGGCAAGAAAAAAAGCCGCGACCAGGATGCGGAGCCCGCAGCGGTAAGAGAAGCCGCAGCGGTTAAAGAAGAAAGAAGAGGAGAAGCAAAGGGAGCGCAAACACAAGGAAACCGTGCGACCAAGAAGGGCACAAGCCGAAACAGAACAGGAAGGCAAACAAGTCGCAGAAAGACAGCGACCACGAGAAAGAGACCAGCAGAGACTCAAACCACCCGGTTTGAGTGAGAAGCAGGGAACAAACAGAGCGTACAGAATAGAAGCCGCACTAAGAGGACAAACAAGGGAGGGCAGGGAGGTAAACCGCGCAGACAGAATAGAAGACGCGCGAACAGAATAGAAGCCGCGCGAATTGGAGCAAATGACCGATTAACTCTAATACCATGTGAAAAAGAGCTAAATAAAGGTAAATTTTATTGATCCAAAACGATAATTATTACATATATATGCCCCCTTATTTATATAAAGTGGGGGAGAAGAGAGAATATAACAAGCGATGTGGGACTAAATACAAGTCGCGCAGGCTAGGGCTGATATCGAGTCGAGTTCGAGCGATTTTTGCTCGGCTCGAAATCGAAATTTTCGACTCGAACTCGCCACGAAATCGAAATTGATTTCGAGTCGACTCGACTCGACTCGAAATGACTCGATTCCGAGTCGGCTCGAAATCGAATCGAGTCGGCTTGAAATCGAATCGGGTTGGCTCGAAATCGAATCAAATCTGCTCGAAATTGAGCAATTTTTCGTTTTATTCATAATTTGCTCAAAAATAAATTGGACAACCTATAAATTTAGCAAATGAAACATTTAAAGTCTTCATTCTATTTATTTAGGTTTAAATTTTGTTATTTTTAATCTTAAAATAAGAATATATTAATAAATACATCATTTTTTAAATTAATTCGAGTTGATTCGAATCATATTTCGAGTGATTCATGGCTGGCTCGAAATCAGATTCGAGTCAAATTGAATTGACTCAAATTGAGTCGAATTAATTTTAACCGATTCCGATTCAGCTCAATTTTCGAATGATTTTCGAGTGACTTTCGAGTTTCGAATAATATGCTCAGACCTAACGCGGGCTGGACGGTTTGACACAGTCGAACCGCTGGGCTACACAATACATAACAACAAAACCTTAGAACCGGGGGTGGCTAACACCAAGACCGCTCCGGCTAGCATCAGACCGTTGTGGTCAACCTCCAGGCTGCTGCGGCTAATCATTTGGACCTCTGCTGCAGTTAACATCAAGCCGATGGAAATGCTGACAAACAGACCGCTGATCCAAACCGCCAGGTCGCTGACCAGACAGGCCGCTGGTCCAAATTACCAGGTCACTGACCAGACAGGTCGTTGGTCCAAACCGCCAGGTCGCTGACCAGACACATCGTTGGTCCAAATCACTAGGTCGCTGACCAGACAAGCCACTGGTCCAAACCGCCAGGTCGCTGACCAGACAGGCCGCTGGTCCAAATCACCAGGTTGCTGACCAGACAGGCCGCTGGTCCAAACCGCCAGTGTTGAAACCAAAAATGACCGAAGCCAAAATTGACTTCTGTGGAGTTCGACCCTTGGGGAAAGGGGTGACCTCACACCTACTATGCTCGGAAGAACGTCACGGACCAAAGACTTAGGAAGCTATGAACTGACCCTTGGCTCTAGCGTGGAGGTCCCACCTCACACCCAGAAGACCTTTGAGGTCTCCCCCTCCCTAGCCAATGCTTGAGCTAGGTGCCTTGGAGGAAGAAAGCCAAAGAGATTTGTGGCTAAGGAAAAATATGAAAAGTCCTCTCCAAGGCACCCCTAAGGGTCTATTTATAGTTTTTCCAAGTCTTGGGGGTAAAATGACCAAAACGCCCCTGGGGCCAAAATGCCTCCAGCCAATAGAAAACCTCCACACCGGGGGGCAAAAAGGGAAAATCTAACCAGGGGGTAAAAAGGTAAAAGCTTGCCCCAAGGAGGTCCAAGGGCGAGAACCCGCCTGGCCGGCGGTCTCGCCCCGCAAGCTGGCCGCGCGGGCGAGAACCCGCCTGGCCGGCGGTCTCGCCCCGCAAGCTGGCCGCGCGGGCGAGAACCCGCCTGGCCGGCGGTCTCGCCCCGCAAGCTGGCCGCGCGGGCGAGAACCCGCCTGGCCGGCGATCTCGCCCCGCAAGCTGGCCGCGCGGGCGAGAACCCGCCTGACCGGCAGTCTCGCCCCGCAAGCTGGCCGCGCGGGCGAGAACCCGCATGGTCGGCGGTCTCGCCCCGCAAGCTGGCCGCGCGGGCGAGAACCCGCCTGGCCGGCGGTCTCGCCCCGCAAGCTAGCCGCGCCCGCCCCTCAAAGAGGGGGGCAAGGGGGAAGGCAATATTTTCCTCCCCTATTAGTATATTTCCAAGCTAGAGCCAAAATTGGCCACCAAGAGTCCAAACTGTCCAAAAAGCTTAAAAGCTTAAAACTGACCCTGTGCCTATCGATGGGACCCTACTCCGCGAATACGGGGTTGTACACAATCCCCGCTCTTTTCGAGGTTGGCACAAGCTCGGAAAGAAACATCCAACCCAACGTATTCGCTGAGTGTAGCTTGCTCTCGCGGTGTCGAAAGATTATGAGGCCTCTTCCGCTGGGTCAACCTGCCATACCAGCTAATGAGAGCCTAGGTGGCGAGACCCCCTCAGGGTGAAAAGATCTAACCTCCTGGGGGGTCAACCTGCCATGCCAGCTGATGAGAGCCTGGGTGGCGAGACCCTCGCAGGGTAAAAGGATCTAACCTCCTGGGGGGGTCAACCTGCCATGCCAGCTGATGAGAGCCTGGGTGGCGAGACCCCCTCAGGGTAAAAACGCTTAGCCCCCTGGGGGGGTCAACCTGCTATGCCAGCTGATGAGAGCCTGGGTGGCGAGACCCCCTCAGGGTAAAAGGATCTAACCTCCTGGGGGGCCAACCTGCCATGCCAGCTGATGAGAGCCTGGGTGGCGAGACCCCCTCAGGGTAAAAGGATCTAACCTCCTGGGGGGTCAACCTGTCATGCCAGCTGATGAGAGCCTGGGTGGCGAGATCCCTCAGGGTAAAAGGATCTAACCTCCTGGGGGGGTCAACCTGCCATGCCAGCTGATGAGAGCCTGGGTGGCGAGACTCCCTCAGGGTAAAAACGCTTAGCCCCCTGGGGGGGTCAACCTGCCATACTAGCTGATGAGAGCCTGGGTGGCGAGACCCCCTCAGGGTAAAAGGATCTAACCTTCTGGGGGGGTCAACCTGCCATGCCAGCTGATGAGAGCCTGGGTGGCGAGACCCCCTCAGGGTAAAAACGCTTAGCCCCCTGGGGGGGTCAACCTGCCATGCCAGCTGATGAGAGCCTGGGTGGCGAGACCCCCTCAGGGTAAAAGGATCTAACCTCCTGGGGGGGTCAACCTGCCATGCCAGCTGATGAGAGCCTGGGTGGCGAGACCCCCTCAGGGTAAAAGGATCTAACCTCCTGGGGGGGTCAACCTGCCATGCCAGCTGATGAGAGCCTGGGTGGCGAGACCCCCTCAGGGTAAAAATGCTTAGCCCCCTGGGGGGGGTCAACCTGCCATGCCAGCTGATGAGAGCCTGGGTGGCGAGACCCCCTCAGGGTAAAAGGATCTAACCTCCTGGGGGGGTCAACCTGCCATGCCAGCTGATGAGAGCCTGGGTGGCGAGACCCCCTCAGGGTAAAAAGACAACCTCCACGAGAGATTAACCTGAACCCGCCAGCTAGTGAGAGCCTGGCAGCGGAATCATCTCGGAGAAAAAGGACTTGGCTCCCACGAGAGATCAACCTGAACCCACCAGCTAGTGAGAGCCTGGCAGCGGAATCATCTCGGAGCAAAAGGACTTGGCTCCCACGAGAGATCAACCTGAACCCACCAGCTAGTGAGAGCCTGGCAGCGGAATCATCTCGGAGCAAAAGGACTTGGCTCCCACGAGAGATCAACCTGAACCCACCAGCTAGTGAGAGCCTGGCAGCGGAATCATCTCGGAGCAAAAGGACTTGGCTCCCACGAGAGATCAACCTGAACCCACCAGCTAGTGAGAGCCTGGCAGCAGAATCATCTCGGAGCAAAAGACTTGGCTCCCACGAGAGATCAACCTGAACCCACCAGCTAGTGAGAGCCTGGCAGCGGAATCATCTCGGAGCAAAAGGACTCGGCTCCCACGAGAGATCAACCTGAACCCACCAGCTAGTGAGAGCCTGGCAGCGGAATCATCTCGGAGCAAAAGGGCTTGGCTCCCACGAGAGATCAACCTGAACCCACCAGCTAGTGAGAGCCTGGCAGCGGAATCATCTCGGAGCAAAAGGGCTTGGCTCCCACGAGAGATCAACCTGAACCCACCAGCTAGTGAGAGCCTGGCAGCGGAATCATCTCGGAGCAAAAGGACTTGGCTCCCATGAGAGATCAACCTGAACCCACCAGCTAGTGAGAGCCTGGCAGCGGAATCATCTCGGAGCTAGGGGACTTGGGGCATGTTACCTGAACTCTGCCAAAATTCAACATCCTCAAAAGGGGAAAAAAGTTGGGTTACATGACCCTCTTGACCCTATCGGCCGGGGGTTGGACTCATTACAACAACATAAAAGAAAGATACATTACTCCGCCGAGGCGAGGCTTCTTCAGGGGGTCCGGGCATGGTGGTCGCCATCCGATTACTTCCCACTAGATACCACCATCCTGCTCAGGCTCTCCATGATCTTCTCCATCTCCTCTGCCTTAGCCAACCAAGAGATGGTGTTGACTGTCGTGACGTAGCACTGCCTCGCCATCCTGGAGTCTCCCTTGATCCTGACCTGGATCCCATCTGAGTTGAACTTGAGACATTGGTGGAAGGATGAGGGCACGCACCGGAAGGCGCTGATGAGGGGCCTTCCGAAGATGGCATTGTAGCTGCTTGGAGCGTCAACAATGACGAACCTGCAGTTCCTTGAGGTCCCGCCCAACTTCACCTGGAGTCCGACTCCACCTTCCACCTCCTTCCTCTCCCCTGAGAATCCGAAAAGAGGTCCATCCGACGCCACTATCCTCCTTGGCTCCACCTTCATCCCCTCGAACGCCTTCTTGAAAATGATGTTGACCGAGCTTCCGTTATCAATCAAAATCCGGGAGACGGTGAAGCCTTCGACGGCTGCTTGGATGACCAGGGCGTCGCAGAAGGGATCCTCATGCTCTGGCATATCCTTTGATGAGAAGGTGACCCTTTCCTCCGGGAGAGGGGTCTGGGATGTTGAGGCAACGCTCCGCCGATACATCACATGAAGACTTGCCTTCCGAGCGGCTTCGATCCCCACCCCCCCGTGGATCACAGCTATACCACCTCGAGGTCCTACATCGACCCGGTCCTCACACACATCATCACCCCCTCCTTGGGGTAGAGCTTCAATCCGCTCCGGCTGCTGCTGGGCTGGAGCTCTCGCCCCCCTCACTTCCAGGAACTCAGGGCAGATAGCTGTTGCGTGCCCCTCCACCTGGTGGAAGTCACAGTACGGCAACTCTACCCTGCCTCCCCCTCTCCCCTTGCGATTCCTCCTATCCCTTCGGCCAATCACCATCGCTTGTTGCGGCGGGGGCAGGAGCTGTCTTGGGGCCTGCCTTTGGAAGTTGAACCTCCCTTGGCCCCCATGAAAGTTCCCCCCACCCTGGATGAGAGCTCTTCCCGGACCCTGGGCATGCCCTCCTTGCTGCCTCCAGCCTGGTTCCGGACCCTCCTATCCCTGGAACCCTTGAGCTCTATGCTCCTCTCTCCTTCTCCCTTCATGATGCCTCGAGCCACCTTGCTCCTTTGACTCCACCTCTGTCAACTTTGCCAACTTCTTTACAAAGGTCGGGTTGGCCGCCTCCATGGCTATCTCCTCCGCCGCCCTTTCCATCAACTCCTCGAAGGAAAGAGGGGTCTTCCGGGTCAAGCTCATCTTGAAGAACCCTTCGCGCAACCCCACCGTGAACGCCATCTGGAGGGCATATCCCGGCACCTCTTGGATGTCCAGGACCTCTTCCTGGAACCTGTCAACATAGTGGACCAGCGACTCCTCGGCCCTTTGTTTTATCAGGAAGAGGGACTCAGGACCCTTCTTCCTCTTCTTGGAGGTGGAGAAGCGAAGCTGAAAGCTCCGGCTCAAGTCTTCGAACCCGAAGATGGACCTTGGAGGGAGTTGATGGAACCAGTCCCTCACCTTCTCCTTCAAGGTGATCGCAAATAGACGGCACTTGAAGGCGTCCGTCATCGGCCTGATGGAGACGGCATCCTCGAACCACTGCAGATGCTGGACGGGGTCATCCTTCCCGGTATAGTAAACCATGTCTGGCTCTCTGAACCTCTCGGGAACGGGAGCTGAGATGATCAACTCACTGAAGGGTGACCCCCTAAGGGGAGCTCTCGCCACCTCCACTCGCGCGACCTGCTCGCCTGGAGGGTTAGCTCTCGCCGGGCTTGGGAACAGCTCCCGGCCTGAGAGGTCTCGCTCAACCCCTTCTACCATCCTCTCCTTCCCAGGCCTCCTATCCGGCATACTCACTTCTCCCCCTGCCGGGGTGATCTCGCCTTGCTCCCTAGGAGCCATCTCGCCGAGACCACTCGGGGTTAGCTCGCCAAGACCCCTGGAAGCTAGTCCCTGGGGGGTGGGGGTTGAGCTGTCAGCCCGAGGGGCAATGCTTCTAAGCATCCCCATGATGCCTTCGATGGAAGCCATGAACTCCTCCCTTCCTACAAAGGGTCCTAGGTTGGGGTGACCACCGAGGTCATCACTACCTCCCTGATCTCCAGTCATGACACTCTCCCGAGATTTTCTGTGCTGGTCACTCTCCACGCTCATCGCACCAAAACTGTTGAAGCCAAAAATGACCGAAGCCAAAATTGACTTCTGTGGAGTTCGACCCTTGGGGAAAGGGGTGACCTCACACCTACTATGCTCGGAAGAACGTCACGGACCAAAGACTTAGGAAGCTATGAACTGACCCTTGGCTCTAGCGTGGAGGTTCCACCTCACACCCAGAAGACCTTTGAGGTCTCCCCCTCCCTAGCCAATGCTTGAGCTAGGTGCCTTGGAGGAAGAAAGCCAAAGAGATTTGTGGCTAAGGAAAAATATGAAATGTCCTCTCCAAGGCACCCCTAAGGGTCTATTTATAGTTTTTCCAAGTCTTGGGGGTAAAATGACCAAAACGCCCCTGGGGCCAAAATGCCTCCAGCCAATAGAAAACCTCCACACCGGGGGGCAAAAAGGGAAAATCCACCCCGGGGGTAAAAAGGTAAAAGCTTGCCCCAAGGAGGTCCAAGGGCGAGAACCCGCCTGGCCGGCGGTCTCGCCCCGCAAGCTGGCCGCGCGGGCGAGAACCCGCCTGGCCGGCGGTCTCGCCCCGCAAGCTGGCCGCGCAGGCGAGAACCCGCCTGGCCGGCGGTCTCGCCCCGCAAGCTGGCCGCGCGGGCGAGAACCCGCCTGGCCGGCGGTCTCGCCCCGCAAGCTGGCCACGCGGGCGAGAACCCGCCTGGCCGGCGGTCTCGCCCCGCAAGCTGGCCGCGCGGGCGAGAACCCGCCTGGCCGGCGGTCTCGCCCCGCAAGCTGGCCGCGCGGGCGAGAACCCGCCTGGCCGGCGGTCTCGCCCCGCAAGCTAGCCGCGCCCGCCCCTCAAAGAGGGGGGCAAGGGGGAAGGTAATATTTTCCTCCTCTATTAGTATATTTCCAAGCTAGAGCCAAAATTGGCCACCA
Organism: Platanthera zijinensis; assembly: GCA_039513925.1. Taxonomy (NCBI): domain Eukaryota; kingdom Viridiplantae; phylum Streptophyta; class Magnoliopsida; order Asparagales; family Orchidaceae; genus Platanthera; species Platanthera zijinensis. The sequence goes on from CM077096.1 coordinate 29,054,263, forward strand.
AGAGTCCAAACTGTCCAAAAAGCTTAAAAGCTTAAAACTGACCCTGTGCCTACCGAAGGGACCCTACTCCGCGAATACGGGGTTGTACAGCCAGGTTGTTGACCATACAGGCTGCTGGTCCAAACCGCCAGGACGCCCGAACAACTAGCCGCCCGACTAGAAGGTCAAACCTCCAAACTTTAACAGGAGCTATATTTAAAACATTTTTCAAATTTATGGATTTTCATCGTTACTTTTAACTTGTGAATATAGTGTAATTACTTAAATGAGCATTCTATTTTATTTTATTTTTAAATAGATTTTAATATATGTTAAGTCATTAGATTAAAATAATAAGAGTGCAATCATTTGGTAGATTATGATTGATACTGTTGAAATCGAGAGCCGACTTCTGTGGAGTTCGGACTCTTGGGAAAGGGGTGACTGCGCACTTACTTCTCCTAGCGGGCTTGACTGACTGGAGATTTAGAACTCAAAACTGACCTAAGACTCCAGCACGGAGGTCTCACCACACACCCGGAAGATCTTAGAGCGCTTCCTCTCCTTTGCCAATGCTGAGCTAAGAATATCTCAGAAAGCACAAGAAGACAAGGGAATGAGATAACTGAAAAGCCTCCTCTCTGAGGTACCCTATTGGGTCTATTTATAGATTTTAAGGTCTGACCTACAAATAGCGCAACTCTGATGTTCCAAAAGGCTATATGCATCCCAAAAGGGGTCTGCCAACAACAGAACTCCATTGTTTAGTGAGGATATTGACAGACCAAGTCACATTAAACATAGGTTATCTGCACCCCACTCATGGGGAGAATGCGAGCCAGCTCGCCAGTCATCTGGACGGGTGTGGCACGACTCGCTCAGCCCGCATTCCTATTAGGCGAGTCCTGATTTCTTCGGCTCGCCCGCCTCTTATATGGAGGCGGACCGGCTGGGCTAGCTTCCCCGGCTCGCTCGCTCGCTTGGCGGATGCGGGCTGGCTCGCCCGCCTAGCAAATTGATGTGGGTTGGCTGCCCCGGCTCGCTGGCCTGTCCGGCAGATGCGGGTCGGGCTATATAGAGGGGCCCCCTTCTGCCTGGTTGGACCCACTCGACGAACACTGGGTTGTACAGATACGAGTTGGTTTTGGTCGAAAACCTACGATGTAGAGGTTTTGGAGTTGGGTTAAAACCAATTCCTATGTTTATTTGTAGGAAGGTTTTCAATCACAAGAATTGAATATGTCAATATATCCATTCCGTTGTCGGATGGAATTCAGAGACTGGATTTGATATTTGATGCAATACAAGGGGGGCTGAAATAGAGTTCATCCTTTATATTAGATATACCTGTTGAAATTTTTGAAGTGAAAGTGGGTGGCCTGAGCGGTCTGTCCGTGCGGCCTGTGCACACAGAGGGCGGCGTCTTGACAGGTCAGCTTGTTTTTGGCTGGCAGTCTGTTTCCTGGAGTAGCCAAGCAGATAGGATGGCTATCCGCTGAGTTGTCAGGTTGGCTGATGATGCGGACTTGGTCTGGATTTGCACCAAGTCCAAGGTGGATGTCTGGTATGTCGCGCGGTCTATGCGGTCTATGTTTTCTGTCCGCCGAGTTCGACAGTTAGTCTTGTGATCTTTGGTTGCAGGCTCGGGATATGCGTACTGGAGCTGTGTCCGCAGGCGCGTGGGGACTGGAGCTGAGTACGCTTGTGTGCGAAATGGTGTTTGTCTGCAGGTGTGCGGACTGTTGTTCAATCCGCAATGTCCGTCTGGTTGGCAACCAAGTTTTGCCCTAGTGGTTAGGCAGCTTGGCGGGGTTTCTTGTTGTGGTGGTGCGACCTCAGCAAGCTTGTTGTCTGGTCTAGTCGCGGCGACCTGTTTTGTGTCCGCAATTTGGCGGATACACTTGGTGCTCGTCGCGAGATAGCGCAGTGATCCTATCGGCTATGGCGGTGATCACACTCCTCTCTGCACCTATAAATAGAACCCCCCTGTCATATCAAAGACCACCGAGTGAACAGTAAGAGAACTCGCGGGAGGTTGTTGCGGTTAGGTTTTTCTATCCGCGTGGTTTGAAGAGGTTGAGCGGTTTGTGCTGTGCAGGTTGTGCGGATAGCGCTGAGGAGCCAGGGACTTGGTTTTGACTTCGGTTAGGGTCAGTGCAGATTCTGCGGTTTGCAACCAGCAGTTTGTAGTAGGTCGCGACTTGCGGCCAGGCGGTCTTCTCTTCTGCAACTTATTTCCCAGTTCAATAAGCTGTCCGATCTGGCGGTAGTGGTGCACATAAAGCCCAGCGGGCCCGGGCTTTTCCGAACTGGGCCCGGGCTGGGCCTAAGAAGTAACCGGGCCGGGCAATGCCCCCGGGGGGGCTGGTAAGGCCCACCAGGCCGGCCCAGGCCGGGCCCGGGCTTAGCCCGGGCCCGGTTATTATTTTAAAAAAAATTTTAAAAAATTTATATAATAATTAATTTTATATAAAAATTAAAAAAGAAATTATACAATTACAAATTACCATAAAAAAAATTAAAAAACACAACAACCTAATATTGAAAAAAAAAAAATTATTAATAATTAATGTAATGAAATTATAAAAATTTAGGAATAATATACAAAAATTAGGAAATTCTAAATTTTTAAAAATTACAAATGTCAAATGACAAATATTCTAAATTATTAAAAATTACAAAATTACAAATAAAAAAAATACAAAAAGTTGCCTAGTGGCCCTAGTTTAAATTGATCGCGTCCATCTCGTCTTCCATGTCCGACGAGCTATCCTCGATCGCTGAAATATGCTGCTTTCTCTTCATCGCGTCCAGGTGGTCCTTGTAGCATATGCAGATCTCGAGCGATTCTTCGCTTAGCCGACTTCTCCGCTCGTTTAAAACCCTGCCACTAAGGCTCTGTTTGGGACAGCTCTGGCGGATTAAAAAGCTGCTGTCCGGATAGAGCTGTTTTGAAAGAGCTCTTTGGGGAGCAGTTTTGAAAAGCTGCAGTGTTTGGGTGTTCTGTGCAGAAGTGCGCTTTGAAGAGCAATTTTCTAATTTACCTGTTTGGATGAACAACTTTTGGAAGCTGTTTTTTTTACTTTAAAATACATAAATATTTTAACGCAGAGAATAAGTAAAAACAACTGATAACAAGAGTCTTTCATATCATTCTTAAAAACAGGTCTAAATAACACAAAATAACTGATAAATGTAAATTGACTTCCAACGTCCGTTGATTGCTCTCTCCAATCCTTTGTGATCACCTATTTGAAGAAAATTTATACACATCAATTTATATGAATATTTTAATACTGTAAATTATTTAACCAGATAAGGTTCGAATTTTTACCGACGCGCCCTGTATATTTCTTCGGCAATGCTATCTCGTACCGTAGACATATATTCAGCCCCAGCAGCATCACCCACATCGCTTTCAATGTCATCCTCTGCCGCAGGGTTTTCATCCTCTAAGGGAAAGTAAGAAGACTCATCCGCATCACAAGCATTAAACTCAGGGTCCCAGCGAGAAGGATGTCTACGAATGAAGTTATGCAAAGCCATTGTGGCTAGCGCTATGGACCGCTGTTTCTTGAAGGTATATTATGGCATTTTGCTCAGAATGTGTCACTTCTTCTTCCACACTCCAAACGTACGCTCGATAACACTGCGAAGTGATGAATGCGCCTTATTGAAATGTTCTTGCCTTCCATGAACAGGCCGACCACCACGGGCATAGTCTGCCAAGTGATATCGTGTATCAGGATACGGCTTCAAATAACACATCTTCAACGGGTATCCAACATCCACCAAATAAAATTTACCTGCATTTATTTGGTATGTTAAACACTCAAACATTATGTGGAATAAAAAATTTAAATGATTTTAAAAATATTGATTTGTGTACCTTACGGGGGATGCGGAAAATTTAATCTATTATCTCCCAATGCGCTTGCGAAGATGCGGCTATCATGAGCAGTTCCCTCCCATCCAGCCAATGCAAATGTAAAGTACATATTAAAATCACAGACTGTCATTACATTTTGCGTCGTTGTGCCGTGACGTCCTATGTACCGGACTTGATCTTCTACGGGTATCCTCGCATTTACATGTGTCCCGTCAATTGCACCAACGTAATCCTTGAAGAATGGCATGTAACGAGCATCACTTCTAATCTCGGCCGGAATCTCTCTGAACTGAGGGTCCATGGGCTTTATAACCTCAGCAGAGAGTAACAAAAGTGATGTAAGTCCTTTCGAAAAATATCTACTAATGGTCTCGGTCGAGTGCTGGAATTGCTCTTTCGCTAATCTAATGGAACCTCCTTGTGCTAAGATGTACAATGTAAGCTCTAGAACTTCTCTTGCCGTCGTTCGTTGTGACCCTTGAAGTTCATGATCCACCTCTAGTTTATGAAGTAAATCAATGTAAATGCGTTTCGACATCCTAAATGCATCGTGAATCCTATCTGGATGTCCCTCCAGCTTGGGAGACTGCCCCTGAAGTAACGTTGCATAAGCCGAGAAAGCCTTCTACCTTGCTTTCACTCGGGTTGGAAGGTTGCGTTGACAAACATAGGGGCATTGGGGAAACTTCGAATATCTCTCATTCGAAACATTCTCTTCTTCTTTCAAATCTCGTATTCTTCTTTCAATAGAAAGATTAATCCATTTCACACATGTTTGGGCAGAAGTCATGCATGGTCTCGTGTCACGAACATAATAATCCAGCCTCTCGATCGATGACATAACTGCACGACAGTACTGTATATATTGTGTTCGCTCCGGCGAAATACTTGTTGAATCCCCAGAATCCTCTGAGGAGGAGTCATGCCCTTCCATTAAAATACCTGTATTTATATTATCATAGAACATTAATCATAATCATCATGTGGTATAACAATAAAAAGTAAACATCATATAGTGCTAAAAGAAACATATTGTTTATCATGGCCAAAAAAAACATCATATTGTTAATCATGCTAAAAAAACACACACATAGTTCTCACGATAAACAAAAAGAAATAAAGATATCATCTAAGTGGATGCTCAATGAGCTCTCCTCTCGTACGCCTGCTTAATCCACCAAACCCGGTCTTCTTCTGGAATACTCATTAGGATCTCCCTCGTGGTCTTGTCCCTGATGTGATCGAGAGCAAAGTAATAGAGATCGGGATTTGCCCGTATCTCTGGGCTACCAGCAATCAACTGTACGACTTCTTTGACTGAGATAACTGATGGAGGCTTCAGTGATAGGGTCGATTGATGCAAATCTGACATCAAAGAAAGTGCTACTCCTTTGTTCTTCCCGAACTTTCTTCTTTTAACCGCCGAGGTGGAAGCACTCTCAATGTTCTCCGTGTTATCTGCAACATCATCTTCTAAGTGGATCCTCCCCACATCCGGTGGCAAAGTCCCAATCGAATGATCCCAGGAGTCCTCTCCAGTTGCGACCACCCGGCTGAACATAGCGTTCAGTTTCTCCTCCAACTCTGGTGAAATGCCACCAGACTGAAATTTTTTTGCGGCAGGCACAACCTGTAATAATCAAAAAACATTATTAAAATTCTGTCAACTAAACAAAATAATTTAAAAAGAAAAATATATTATTCAAACCTTAAGCTTCTCTATCCACCAATCATCTGAGGCAGCTATTGTTCTCTTCTCCGGGTCCCAGCCTAAACCTGTCTCTCCATGCTTCAACTCTTTCCATAACTTCCAGTCCTTCTTCAAATGATCCCATTTGTTTTTCATTTGCATTCTATCATAGCTTTTTCCAGTTCGCTCTTTAAATCCAGATATCAGGTTTTGTCACCCCTTTTGCTAAAGTGTGTTGTGGGTCTATTTCCCAATCCAATCTCCTTAATGCAAAGATCACAAAAGAGTAACACCTCGCTTGACTCCCAACTCGCTACAGGCCCTCCTTCTTTTGTTTTTCCCATTACTTTATAAACTTAAAAAAATCAATAAACATACAACACACACACACATTAATTCACACACAAACACACACCTTAATACGCACACACACACACACCTTAACATACACTCACATTCAATATACACACACATTCAATACAAACATACATACAAATTCATACACACACACACACACACACTCATTCAACCATACAACACATACACACTCACACACACATTCATACACACACATTCATACACACACACACTCCTTAATTCACACACAAAAATAAATTAACACACACACACACACCTTAATTCATACACACATTCATACACACACACACACACACACACACACACACCTTAATTCATACACACATTCATTCACACACACACTCATTCATCCATACACACACACACACATTCATACACACACACACCTTAATTCACACAAATACACACACACACACATACAACAATTCCCCCCCCCCCCCAAAAAAAATTAACACATACACACACACACATTCATACACACACACCCTCATTCAAACACATACACACACACCCTCATTCAAACACATACACACACACATAAAACCATACAAACACAAAAAAAATTAACACATACACACACACACACATTCATACACACACACACATACACACACACATTCATACACACACACACATACACACACACATTCATAAACACATACACACACGACATACCCCCCAAAAAAACCATACATACACACACACACACAAACACACACACACACACACACACACACACACACACAATCATAAACACATACACACACATATTCACAAGCACATACACACACACATTCACATTCTTCAACACACACTCACACATATTCATACACACACACATTCATACACACACACACTCACACACATACACACACACAACACACACACATAAAACCATACACACCAAAAAAAATTCATACACACACAAACACATATTCATACACACAAACACATACCACATACCCCCCAAAAAAATCAAACACACACACACACCACAACCCCCCAAAAAAGTCACACCCAAAAATCTGGTATTGAAATTTTTATACCTGGAAGGAGATGGCAGATGCGACGAGATCGGGATCGGGAGTAAAAATCGCGGCCGGAGATGGAGGCAGATCGGGAGGAGCGAACGCCGGAAATGGGCGGGAAGGCAGCGAACGCCGGCGAGATCTGCAGGCTGGAGACGTCGGGGATGACCGCTGCGGGAAAGTTCCGCCGGAAATCGACTGGAGGAGGAGCGACGGGATCGGGATCGGGAGGAGCGAACGCTGGAAATGGCCAGGAAGGCAGTGAACGCCGGCGAGATCTGCAGGCTGGAGACGTCGGGGATGACCGCCGCGGGAAAGATCCGCCGGAAATCAGCTGGAGGAGGAGCGACGGGATCGGGATGGGGAGGAAGAATCGCGCGTGCGACAGAAAATAGGGTTTCCGCGATTTTACGGACGCCAGACGCGGGGGGGAAGTGGCGCTGGAGGAATGTTTTATTCCTGAACCGGGATTCCTAAAACGCGGGGGGGGGGGGGGGGGGAATCCTAAACAAACAGGAGTAATAGCGGATGCGGATCAGAGAGCAGATTTCTGATCCGCAGTCGCTGTCCCAAACAGAGCCTAAGAGAAAAAACAGACTCCGAAGCTACCGTGCTAGCTTGGATCGTTAGTAAATCTCGGGTCATATAGGCCATAATAGGATAGGTATTTACTTTACCTTTCCACCATTTTAAAATATCGAAATTTTCTAATTCGTCCGTGGACATAAAATCACGAAATTGTGTTTTTGTGTACAACCCTAATTCATTTAAACTACTAGATGTTGTGCGCGATTTTTTCCTAGAGGCTAACTCTAACATTTTATTTTTAAAACTACTATATGTTTTGGGTTGCGACACATCTTCTCGGGGTCGCGACCCATATAAATTATCGTAATAATTATAACATTGAGTAAAAATAGTGTTAAAATTTAAAAGACTCAGATTATCTAAATCTGAATCACTTAGATCTACGCTTATATTATTATTTATTTCTTCAATAAAATTTTCTACGCCGTCTACGCCGAAAAGAGGATTCAAAGCGGCGGCGCATGAAAACATAACTGGGATTTCTCTATAATATTTTAAAAATTTTGTTTTCATTATTTTAATTAATCTGATCCATCCGGTGTGTTGTTTAAAATAATTTAATTTTTGTGAAATATTAACAATATTTTCAATAACTAGCGGGCTAGTATGATAATATACGCCCGATAAACTATTTGTCGCAGTATCAAAAACTTCTAACAAATTCATGTAATTTTCTAAAATTGTCCAATCGGACTCGGTTAATTCATGTTGACCTAACAAAGTATAAAATTTCATTAATAGTGTTTTTTGGCGAATCGCTCGTTTTAACATTATATATGTAGAGTTCCATCTAATTGACATGTCAAATAGAGGTTTCAAAAATTTATGACCTTGACCGGTTACGAATTTTTTAAAATCTTGACGTCGTTGTTTAGAACTATAAATAAATTGTAACATTAAACGTATTTTATTAATGTATGGTTCCATATAAGACAAACTATCCTGTACTACTAAATTTAAAACGTGACACGCGCAACGAGTATGAAAAAAGGTGCCGTTTAACATAGGTTTCAAATCACGTTTTAACCACTCAATTGAAGTTGTATTATTTATGGCGTTATCGAAAGAAATATTAATAATTTTATCTTTTATTTTAAATTCGCGCACACATTTTGAAATTATTTGATAAATCGCCTCACCGGTGTGCGGGACTTCGAAACTTTCAAAACAAATTATTCGTTTATTTAGATCCCAGGAAACGGGATCGACCCAGTGACACGTTATAGACATATATGATAATTCTAATTTTATACTACTTGTCCAAACGTCGCTCGTTAAACTCACTCGACCCTCAAATTTTTCAAAAAAATTAATTAAAATTTGTTTTGCCTCTAAGTAATATTTAAGCGCGTCGCGTCTAATAGAAGATCGACTTACTTGGTGATATTTGGGTTGTAGCCCTTGGTGAATGTACTCGGTCTCTTCTTCGTTGTCGTAGTGGTTGAACGTCAACCCGCGTCTGATGATATTCTTCACATGCAGCTCTCGCTGCCGACCTTGATCGTACGTCCAGATTTATCCGGATGCCGATAATTGCGCCTGAGTCGACTCGGGAGGAGCTTGTTTGGCTGCGCAAGACTTAACGTGTCTTGCGAGTGTCGAGTTGCCAGCGGTCGAAAGTAATTTTGAGCACTGTTTGCACCTCGCCTTTTGCTCAACGCCGACTTGTACTAAGTCGAAATATTCTCAAACTGCCGTCGTACGCTTGTGCTCCACCACTTCGTCAGCGACAGATGAGGAAGATGACGCCTGCGTTGACGATATATTCGCGAGAAAATAGAAATAGAGATGAGAGAGAGAGAGAGGGTGGGGGGGGTGAAAGGAAGAAAGGAGGGGGGGTTTATAGTTTTTTTTAAAAAAAATATTAAAAAAAAAGCCACTTGGGCTGCAAATAGCAGCCCAAGTGGTTGTTGCCAACAGCCAACGGCTCTTAGAGCCGTTGGTGTTGGGCTGGCAACCAACGGCTCTAAGAGCCGTTGGTTCCCGCTAGCCCGGGCTTAGCCCGGGCTTTTCCAGGCCCGGGATAAGCCCGGTGACCGGGCTTTGCCCGGCCCGGCCCGAGCTAAGCCCGGTGACCGGGCTTTGCCCGGCCCGGCCCGGCCCGGGCATCGGGCCGGGCAGTGGCCTTATACTGGGGCCCGAAAGGGCCCCATGGCCCGGCCTGGGCCCGAGACAGGCTTGGCCCGGGACCGGGCCTACCGGGCTTTTCACCGGGCCGGGCCGGGCCGGTGAGCCCGGTTTTTTTGGGCACCTCTATCTGGCGGCTTGTTCAGTTCGGCAGCAGCAGTCCGCGTGATCTTGCGGCTAGGCGACCTCGCGATCAGGCAGCTTACAGTTCAACGGACAGAGTTCTCTTCTACTTTTGAATAACGGTCAGTCCGCGTGGCTTGGTTGCGGTTTGGCAACTTAGCAAGTTCAGCGCACTCCGTAGCAGTTAGCAACAGAGCTGGCGGTTATTCTTTGAGTCCGCGCGGATTGTTTTTTCCTTGTATTTTTTCTGCTTCTATCAGGTACATCAGCAATCATATCTCGTCATGTATGTCTTGCCTTGTAAAGATCGACATGAAATCGGAATCTCTTGCACCAAATCGCAATCGGTTTAGCAGAAAGCGACGAGCGCAACCACAAAGGTCTCGTAGGCTGCTTTGAAACTAGGAAATAAAAATGCAAAGGTTAGATCAAGTAACCAGAGCTCGCAATACAAGCACGAAAAACAAAAAATTGTACGAAGAGACACACACGCACGCATAGGGGCATTAGCGCACGTGTGAACAAAGAGGAGCTCGGTACGCACCTAGCAATGTGCGTGACGCGCACACTCACACCCCAGCACGCCCAGCAATTCATGCGTGCAGAGGTGCGCACCCGCGCACACCATATGCGCACCCGCGCACACCTATGGTTCGCCCCCGCGCGCACTAGGTGCGCGCGGGCCCACACGCCCAAGGAGTGGCCCGCAGCAGGCAGGCGTGGACCTAAGGTGCGCGCTCGCGCGCACACCTAAAGTGTGCCCCCGCTCACCAGGTGCGCGTACGGGCCCGCGCAAGCCCGGGCATAGGCGCGTTTGTCCGCACCCTAGTGTGTGCACGCGTACGTGTCCGCACCTAGAGGGCACGTGCGCGCCAGTAGGCGTCTTGGCCAGTGAGCCTAACCCCGTGCCAGCGAGCAGAAGCGTATGACTTCGCTCCTCCGCTCACCGACATGGCACGTCAGACTTCCCGTGTCCGAATGCGCCTTTTTCTCCGCCTCTTTTTTGGCTTATCTTGGTCTGTGAAACGTCGTCATTCGCCCTCTTTGACATCTCTCCGTTCGCCATCACCGTTGTCGCCGCAAAAATCTCTTTATGGGAAAGAGAGATCCTCGCTCTTCTCTCGTACTGGTTTCTAATAACAAGAATTTTGGGGGGAATTGATAGTAATGAGATCCCTTTTATAGAAATTTGGGGTGCAGATAGCCCACTCCTCATGATCCCCACTAACTTAGTGGGGACATGGGTTTGATCGCCGCGCACGCGATTGGCATGCGCAATCGAGCACGATCCGTGCGCACGGGATCCTACTCTCATTATTTGATCGGGGTCGGCTAGACAGCCGACCCCTCTCCCTCTCCTCCTGCTGGCTGGCCTAAGCCGGCACGGTTTCTGGAAGGTGAGGAGGTTGCGCCTCCCGGTCGCACTTCTGCGATCGCATGACGCGACCACCCCGCCGATCTCCGCGACCGTGGGAAGCTGTGGGTGGGCTGGCCACACCCAGTCCTTCAGTCGTGCGTGTTTGGCCAGCTGCGCCCCGTGCGCCACTGTTCCGGACAGCCGCACCTTGCGGTCGGCCGATACCGACTTCTCGGTCGGCGCCGACAACCGCGTAACCGGCGGTCGGCGCCGACAACCGCGTAACCGGCGGCCGGCACCGGGGCCGCGTCGGCGCACCAATCGGGTGCGCCCGACCGGCCGCGCCCAGCCCCCACTGTCTCCGGACGGCTACTTCCCGCGACCGACCGATGCCCCGCCGGTGGTTGGCGGCTGCCCTGCGTCGCGCCGGTGCGGGAGCTGGCCGCCTCCCTCGCACGTGAGGGGCGTCTCTCCCATTAGCTGCAATGACACGCCCTTCCTCCGCTGTCTGATCGACCTTGCAACGATCGCGACCATCCGTTGTGGGGGTAACCGTCCGCGTAACTTCCACTGTTAGTGGGGGGATCATGGTCATGATGGCAGTTTGCATTTAGTAAATATGTCATGATTTATATGAGCCCGGAACTATGCTTACTATTATATTATTGGTGGTTACGGTGTGCGGATAGTCGCACAACCAGCGTAACCACCTCCCGAATGCTATAAAAAGACTCGCAGGCCTTCTCAATTCTCAACTTTCTCCTTCGTGCTTTCTTTCTCCTCAGGCAAGAGTTCTGCCGGAATTCTCCTACGTGTCACCATTCTTCCACCAGAATTCACCTACGAACCACCGCTCCTCCACCAGAAATGCGAGTAAGTCTGCAGCATAACCACGGAGAAGATGTTCTGCCCGTCGCAGGAAGAAAGCCTCATTCACGTACAGCCTCCAACAAGCCCGCTCCAACCTCATTCTGCGTGTTGCGCGCCCGTCCTCGCACTAAGATTGTGAAAGCTAAGTCTCGCGTGGAGCAGCTTGTTGTTTGCCAAACACCATAGATTCTCTCTCACCTCCAAAGTGTAATGAGCTGCGATCTGTCGCTCTCGATTATTCAGCATATTTGTGACTCGAAACGAATATTGAAGTTTGACCTACACAGATCCGATCACATGATTTTTTACCCGATTGAGGGGTTTTTTCACGTAAAAATCGTCTTGTGCACTTGTTTTCTTACTATGTGACTGATTGCGCGCTCAACCGCTCCCGGGCTAAGATGATCACATGTAGACCGGTTTAGGAGCGCCGAGTTAGACCGCAACACTATTGTAGAGTAGTAGCTGTATTAAATTATAGATTAGGACCCCCTATTACCGAGGTGTAGGAGATTTATGAAATTTAAATGAACAGTCCTGATTCAATTGTTTGATCGAACAGCCGAGATGTTATGATCTAACCAGATCGAACGGTCCAGATTAACCGGATGGGCTATCATGATTACCAGTATGTTTAAAAAAGTATTCTTTGTTTAGTATTCTAATAGGAGTGCTATTAGATAATTAATGAAATGATAATATTTATTTTTAGAAATTTACATTATTTTTTCCAACTGATTTCTTGTATGCATTGCCTGCCGGCCCTCCATCGATTATTAGTCTTAACCCGACCCCATTCTATTTACATTATTTTGGTCATTTAAAGTCATGACCAAGCCTGCCAAGTCAATCGTTGATGGGCTTATTCCACCCTAAATAGTCTCTTGATTTAGGCTCCATTTGGCACGGTGATGGCGACCGTAATTCATTAAGGATCACCTAACAAACACCATCCGTTCGAGCATATATTCATTAAGGATCGCCTAACAAACATCATCCGTTTGACGGTTTGAGCATATATAAAACTGGAAAAAGTTCCTTAGGTGGGCGTTAACGAATGACAATTTAACCCCGGCCGGCATTGCGGCTGATCAATGCTTGGGGTTCAGGGCTGGACGCTCGAGGTCCAGCAAGCCCTTACGGTCCGGGCTTGCCGGCCGGCCGAGCGAGACCAGAGAGTTCTTGTTTTCGTACATTTACCATTCGGCCAAATGAATGACTCACACCCATGAGCCATAGTTTACCAATTACGAAAGAGTTTCGTCTTTCTCATCACTCAACCTCTAAAAAGTCAATATATTCCATATATAATTATTATTAATATTATTCGCACCTCATCCTCTCCCTATAAAAAGCCGGCCTTTAATTATTCTCCGGCCACCTCTAGCAAGTAGCAGCAACAACAACATCATAAATTTATAATATTAGAAGCGCAGCTAGCTATGAGAAAAGCTAATTTAGTTCTGGGATTAATTGCCATGATTATTGCCATGATTAATTGCCTTCACGAGGAGTTCAGTCTCGTCTCTTATTACAATGCACACAATCCTGGTAAATCTCATCTACACTTTATGCGCTGATGTTTTCTATTCCTCAGTTCAAACTTTTGACGAGTGCACGCACCAACGTGAATAATTTTGTTGCACGGCTGCAGGATCTAACGACTGCGGCGGTGAATTAGAGACTTTTTCGGCAACTGCCGGTATTAAAGTACAGGACTCCGGCAACCCATGTGGGAAGCGGTATCTTGTGAAATGTGTTGAGGGAGGGCCTATGCAAGTTCCCTGCCGGTTTGGTGGAGAAATATCGGTTATAATTCAACGTCTCTGCAACAATCTTTGTGACGACGAGTATGATATGTATCTCTCGGAAGAAGCCTTTGCAAAGATAGCAGACATTGACAGAACCCATGTCATCAAAATTGCTTATCGCCCTGAGATCTGACGGCCGCTGGTCGACGGCTGCTTGTCGATCGTGTGATCAATTATTGTTATTTTTCATTCGCGGTAGTATGTTCCGAAGCCGGGGACCTCTCAGCGTGCATGGTGTCCGATGTCCCCCCTTGCACACTCTTTGCGTCGGTGCATGGCATATGATGTCTTTTTGTGTTAGATTGGTCCAATTTTATTGTGCAATTGAATCTTTTTTTAATAAATTTGACGAGGGTCCTCTATATTTCAAGTAAAATGGATAGTTCTCATTTCACGGTCCAGATCTTTTTGAGGTCGATCCTACGAATTTTCACTAATCTCATCCTTTTATATTTTTGTTTATTCAAAAAATTCTATATCATTAAATCAAGTGAGAATGCATCTAGACCATAAAATGGACCTCCATTTGGGATCCCAAATGGAAATTGATCCCCGGGCCAGCGAACCTAACCCCGCGCCAGTAAGCGGGCGCGTATGACTTCGCTCCTCCGCTCGCCGGCATGGCACGCCGGACTTCCCGTGTCCGAATGTGCCTTTTTCTCCGCCTCTTTTTTGGCTAACCTTGGCCTGTGAATCGCCGTCGTCCGCCCTCTTTGACATCTCTCCGTTTACCATCACCATTGTCGCCGCGAAAATCTCTTGAGGGGAAAGAAATCCTTGCTCTTCTCCCATACCGGTTTCTAATACCGAGGATTATGGGGGGAAATTGATAGTAATGAGATGCTTTTTATAGAAATTTGGGGTGATGATAGCCCACTCCTCATGATCCCCACAAATTTAGCGGGGACATGGGTTTGATTGGCGCACATGATTTGCACGAGCAATCGCGCACGATCTGTGCACACGGGATCCCGCACTCATTATCCGATCGGGGTCGGCTAGGCAACTGGCCCCTCACCCTCTCCTCTGGCTGGCCGGCCCAAGCCGGCCCAGTTTCTAGCCGGTGAGGAGGCTGCGCCTCGCGGTCGTACTTCTGCGGGGGCATGGCGCGGCCACCCCGCCGATCTCCGCGACCATGGGAGGCTGCAGGTGGCGGCTGGTCGCGCCCGGTCCTTTAGTCGGGTGTGTTTGGCCAGCTGCGCCCCAGTTTCAGCATGTCGCACCATGCGGCCGACGCCGACAACCGCGTAACCGACAATCGGCGCCGGCGTCGGAGCCGCGCCCGGCAGACTGATAACTTCCCAAAAAAAAGTCATCTAGTGTTTTATTCTAATTTAATATTCATCATGTTGAGAGAAAATTTAATTAAATAAGTAAAATATAAGTAAAATCATATTTATTTTATTTGTGATTAATATGTCTAATTTTTCTATGTTTTCTTGCTAGAAATGCCGAAAAAATTGATCCAGAGAAGTAAAGTTGTGCTCATTTTTGACCTGCACAAGTTGTTGCAATAACCTGAAAAAATTGTTGCAACAACTAATGGACAGATTTTAAATTCAAAATTCAAATTTTATGCCAAAATTAAAATTGGAAAGAGACATCTATTGGGAGAGGGTTGCACGCTTTTAAGAGAAGAATCTCATACCTAAAGAAGATTGGAAATTGATTAGAGGAGGATGTTGAAACCAAAAATTTGGTCTCTCGTGGAGTTCCGGGTCCCAAGAAAGGGGTGACCTAACACCTACTACACTCAGGAGAACGTCACAGTCCAAAGGCTCAGGAAACTAGGAACAGACCATCGGCTCTAGCGTGGAGGTCCCACCTCACACCCGGAAGACCTTTGAGGTCTCCCCCTCCCTAGTCAATGCTTAAGCTAGGTGCCTTGGAGGAAGAAAGCAAGGGGATTCAAGTGGCTCAGAAGTTATGCTCTCCAAGGCACCCTCAAGGGTCTATTTATAGTTTTTTGGGAATGACCTGCAAATAACAATCCTCCGCTCCTCTGAAATTACTGAAATGCCCCTGATTTGGTCTACCAACAGCCAAATCCCGCTGTTCTAAGCGGCTAATTGCAGTCCACCAGGGGCAGTACCTCAAGTTGGACGAGCAAGGCGGTTAGGCGAGCTGAGGCCGGGAGCTGGCTGCTGAGCGAGCACAGGCCAGGCGAGCTGGCGGCCTGCAAGCTGGCGATCTGAGAGCGGGCGGCCTCGGGCGAGAGCGAGCTGGAGGCCTGGCGAGCTGGCTACTAGGTCAAGACCGGTCGGGGCGAGAGCGAGCTGGCGGCCTGGCGAGCGTGCGGCCTGGGGCGAGAGCGAGCTGGCGGCCTGGCGAGAGCGAGCTGGCGGCATGGGGCAAGAGCAAGCTGGCAGCCTAGCAAGACGGGCGGCCTACTGAGCTGGCTACTAGGGCGAGACTGGTCGAGGCGAGAGCGAGTTGGCGGCCTGGCGAGACGGGCGGCCTAGAGAGCTGGCTACTAGGGCGAGATCGGCTGGGGCGAGAGCAAGCTGGTGTCCTAGCGAGCTAGCGAGCTGGCAATCTGCGAGCTAGCGGCATGCGAGCTAGCGACCTGCGAGCGGGCGGCCTAGGGCGAGAGCAAGCTGGCAGCCTGGCGAGAGCGAGCTGGCGGCCTGGGGCGAGAGCGAGCTGGCATGCTGGCGAGACGGGTGGCTTTGCGAGACGGGCGGCCTGGCGAGCTGGCTACTAAGGCGAGACCGGCCGGGGCGAGAGCTAGCTGGTGGCCTGGCGAGACGGGCGGCCTTGCGAGCTGGCTACTAGGGCGAGACCGGTCGGGGCGAGAGCGAGCTGGAGGCCTGGCGAGCTGGCAGCCTGCGAGCGGGCGACCTGGGACGAGAGCGAGCTGGCGGCCTAGCGAGAGCGAGCTAGCGGCCTTGGGTGAGAGCGAGCTAGCGGCCTGGCGAGATGGGCGGTCTGACGAGCTGACTACTAGGGCGAGACTGGCCGGGGAGAGAGCGAGCTGACAGCCTTGCGAGCTTGCGGCCTACGAGCGGGCGGCCTGGCGCGAGAGCGAGCTGGCAGCCTGGCGAGAGCGAGCTGGCGGCCTGGGGCGAGAGCGAGCTGGCGGCCTGGGGCGAGAGCGAGCTGGCGGCCTGGCGAGACGGGCGGCTTGGCGAGCTGGCTACTAGGGCGAGACCGGCCGGGGCAAGAGCGAGCTGGCGGCCTGGCGAGACGGGCGGCCTGGCGAGCTGGCTACTAGGGCGAGACCGGCTGGGGCGAGAGCGAGTTAGCGGTCTGGCGAGTTGGCGGCCTGTGAGCGGGCGGCCTGGGGCGAGAGCGAGCTGGCGGCCTGGCAAGAGCGAGGTGGTTGCCTGGAGAGACGGGCTGTCTGGCGAGCTGGCTACTAGGGCGAGGCCGGCCGGGGTGAGAGCGAGCTGGCGGCCTGGCGAGCTGACTACTAGGGCGAGACCGGTCGGTGTGATAGCGAGCTTGCAGTCTGGCGAGCGGGCAGCCTGTGAGCTGGCGTCCTGCAAGCGGGCGGCCTGGGGTGAGAGCGAGCTGGTGGCCTAGCGAGAGCGAGCTGGCGGCCTGGGGCGAGAGTGAGTTAGCGGCCTGGCGAGACGGGCTGCCTGGCGAGCTGGCTACTAGGGCGAGAGCGAGTTGGCGGCCTGTCGAGCTAGCGGCCTGCGAGTGGGCGGCCTGGGGCGAGAGCGAGCTGGCGGTCTGGCGAGAGCGAGGTGGCGGCCTGGAGAGACGGGCGGCCTGGCGAGCTGGCTACTAGGGCGAGACCGGACGGGGCGAGAGCGAGTTGGCGGCCTGGCGAACTGGCTACTAGGGCGAGACCGGTCGGGGCGATAGCGAGCTGCCAGCCTGGCGAGCGAGCGTCCTGTGAGCTGGAGGCCTGCAAGTGGGCGGCCTGGGGCGAGAGCGAGCTGGTGGCCTAGCGAGTGCGAGCTGGCGGCCTGGGGAGAGAGCGAGCTGGCAGCCTGGCGAGACGGGCGGCCTTGCGAGCTGGCTACTAGGGCGGGACCGGCCGGGGCGAGAGCGAGTTGGCGGCCTGGCGAGACGGGCGGCCTAGTGAGACGGGCGGCCTAGTGAGACGGGCGGTCTGGCGAGCTGGCTACTAGAGCGAGACCGACCAGGGTGACCCCTCAAAGAGGCCGGGGGGAGACAAATATTTCATCCCCATACTAGTGTATTCCAAAGGTTAAGCCTAAATTGGCCACCAAAAGTGCAAAACCTCTCCAAAAGCTTAAAAACTGCATAGCTAGCCCTGCGTCTGCTGGAGGAGCCCCACTCTGCGAATACGGGGTTGTACATAAGAGATCTTAGAGTCATCATCTTGGAGAAAGAGAAGAACGGCTAGGGTTGGGACGCACCGACAAGGAGGAAGAATGCTCTAAACCGGATTCTTAACGAAAATTCTTGCATCGTTTAAACTTCTAAAAGTATGTCTAGTAAGATATTTCTTGTTGTGTGTTTCATCCTTCGAGCATGAATTAAGTTTCTAGGTCTTGTATGCTGAGAGTACTTTAACTTATTGTGATGTGGTGTTTGTAAATTCTCTTTTATGATTATTTGAAAACCTTTCTTTGTTTTATTTATGTTGTCATTTTGTGAAATTTTTGAATCAAATATTCTTCTTCTAACTTACGTGGTGAGATTCGAGAGAGAAGTTACGTTATTTTAGGGATGAACCCTTTATTTTTCACGACAAGATTCGAGAGAGGAGTCGTATAAATCTTTAGCCAAAATTCCATATTTATGCTGCACTACGAGATTCGAGAGAGTAGTGATGTAAGTGTATCATAAATTTCAACATAGCATAAAAAGAAAAAGATATTTCATCTTGTGTTAGCAACATTGATTTGATTAGTGCTTTATGTTATTCTCATTCTATCTAAGTTAGAGATAACTAGGAGAATTAGGGTAAACGTATTTCTGAGATTGAGAGATGATGACTCTCATTTTCACTTCATTGCAGGATAGTAATTAATCATTTTATGAAAGATCACTCTAAAAACTCATCGCAATAGGTAAAGAAAATCAATGTACGAGACTAATTTTCCATTTTGATATAAGTCTTTCTAAATAAGCACTATTTAGTTTTGTTATTGCTCTCTATTAATCTTTCCATCATCAAAAATTCACTCTAATTAATCGGCTTGAATTTAAAGAAAAGGTAGAGATGGTACTTGCAAGTACTAGATTAGTCACTTCTCCGAAGAAACGATTTTTTCTCACTTTATATTACTTGATTCGGCACTGATAACTTCTCAAATGAAGTTATTTGTGCCGAATATTTCTACTTCATAATTAGTAAAAAAGAGCCTAAATGGTAATAAATATGATTAATTATTATTTAATGCTTATGATACTAAGTTGGTCTTATTCCATAATTTTTATGCAAGATTTGTTGAGGAAATCAACTTGGAAGAGTAGTGCAGAATTCTTATTTTTGGCCTGGATCAGTTACTGCAACATCCAATTCTTAAACTGCAACATTTGTCTGTCCAAAATTCAAAATTTTAAATTTGAATTGCCGTCGTTTTTAATTATGGAAGGATGCATCCCTTCAGCAAGGGTGGACGTTTTAAATGCCAAAAAAGACCAAATGAAGAGATATTCATTATTATTTTCGGATCTAAGGAGGAGAGCACCATCTAGGGTTGGAAGAAAACCTCCATTGGAGAGCACCGGCTAGAGGAAGAAGGAGATCTTCATGCGGATCAAAGAAGCGGCTTTAGGAAGAGATTCCAGCAGCGATTAAGCGTGAACCACCATGTTTTGTAAGATCTATTTCAACATTTTGAGTGATTCCTCCAACGCCATGAACTAATTCTTCTTTAATCTTGTATCATGAGAGTACTTGGTTGTGTTTGATGGATATTTTCTAATTTATCTTTTTGAAAATGTATTGTGAATATTCTTTATCAATTTTATGATCTTTATTCTGAAATTTTTTGCCAAGATTTCATTTTTATGCTACGCTTCATAAATCGAGAGAGGAGTTGCGGTAGTATATCATAATTTCTATATAGCATTTGAAGAGAGAAAGAGATTTTCTCTTGGTGTTAGCAACTTAGGCTTTTGCTCTTTAAGCGATTCTTATTTCACCCGAGGGGAAATATAGGACTAGGGATTGCGAATATCGAGAGATACAGTTCTCTATTTTAAATTCGTTGCAAGGTACTTTCACCATGCATTTTCACAACGACACATTCACTCATTCATCACACTAATCTTGAAAATTATGATGCAAGAGTATATCTCCAATTCGATAAGAAATGTATTTTTCCTAAGATTCGTAGTAATTTCATTTAAAAGTCTTCATTTTCATTTTTAGTAATCCAAGAAAATCACCAATTTCGTCCTACTTGGATTTAAGGAAAAGACCTAACTGGTATTTGCAAGCACTGAATCAATCACCTCCCTATGAAAACGATTCTTACTCACTTTTTATTACTTGACACGGCACGTGCACTTGCGTTTAAATACGTGGATCATTTTGGTCGTATAAAGTTTTCATTTTTAGTAATCCAAGAAAACCACCAATTTCGTCCTACTTGACACGGCACGTGCACTTGCGATCTTATATACATCTATTTTGGGCGTATCACGAACCAATTGGGTGTGCCCGATCGGTCGCGCCCAGCCCTCGTCGTTTCGGGCGGCCGCTTCCCGCGACCGACCAATGCCGCACCGGTGGTTGGTGGCTGGTCGGCGCTACGCCGGCAGTTTGCGGCCAGCGCGGGAGCCGTCCGTCTCCCTCGCCCGTGAAGGGCGCCTCTCCCGTCTGGTCGGCGCTACGCCGGCAGTTTGCGGCCAGCGCGGGAGCTGGCCGCCTCCCTCGCACGTGAGGGGCGTCTCTCCCATTAGCTGCAATGACACGCCCTTCCTCCGCTGTCTGATCGACCTTGCAACGATCGCGACCATCCGTTGTGGGGGTAACCGTCCGCGTAACTTCCACTGTTAGTGGGGGGATCATGGTCATGATGGCAGTTTGCATTTAGTAAATATGTCATGATTTATATGAGCCCGGAACTATGCTTACTATTATATTATTGGTGGTTACGGTGTGCGGATAGTCGCACAACCAGCGTAACCACCTCCCGAATGCTATAAAAAGACTCGCAGGCCTTCTCAATTCTCAACTTTCTCCTTCGTGCTTTCTTTCTCCTCAGGCAAGAGTTCTGCCGGAATTCTCCTACGTGTCACCATTCTTCCACCAGAATTCACCTACGAACCACCGCTCCTCCACCAGAAATGCGAGTAAGTCTGCAGCATAACCACGGAGAAGATGTTCTGCCCGTCGCAGGAAGAAAGCCTCATTCACGTACAGCCTCCAACAAGCCCGCTCCAACCTCATTCTGCGTGTTGCGCGCCCGTCCTCGCACTAAGATTGTGAAAGCTAAGTCTCGCGTGGAGCAGCTTGTTGTTTGCCAAACACCATAGATTCTCTCTCACCTCCAAAGTGTAATGAGCTGCGATCTGTCGCTCTCGATTATTCAGCATATTTGTGACTCGAAACGAATATTGAAGTTTGACCTACACAGATCCGATCACATGATTTTTTACCCGATTGAGGGGTTTTTTCACGTAAAAATCGTCTTGTGCACTTGTTTTCTTACTATGTGACTGATTGCGCGCTCAACCGCTCCCGGGCTAAGATGATCACATGTAGACCGGTTTAGGAGCGCCGAGTTAGACCGCAACACTATTGTAGAGTAGTAGCTGTATTAAATTATAGATTAGGACCCCCTATTACCGAGGTGTAGGAGATTTATGAAATTTAAATGAACAGTCCTGATTCAATTGTTTGATCGAACAGCCGAGATGTTATGATCTAACCAGATCGAACGGTCCAGATTAACCGGATGGGCTATCATGATTACCAGTATGTTTAAAAAAGTATTCTTTGTTTAGTATTCTAATAGGAGTGCTATTAGATAATTAATGAAATGATAATATTTATTTTTAGAAATTTACATTATTTTTTCCAACTGATTTCTTGTATGCATTGCCTGCCGGCCCTCCATCGATTATTAGTCTTAACCCGACCCCATTCTATTTACATTATTTTGGTCATTTAAAGTCATGACCAAGCCTGCCAAGTCAATCGTTGATGGGCTTATTCCACCCTAAATAGTCTCTTGATTTAGGCTCCATTTGGCACGGTGATGGCGACCGTAATTCATTAAGGATCACCTAACAAACACCATCCGTTCGAGCATATATTCATTAAGGATCGCCTAACAAACATCATCCGTTTGACGGTTTGAGCATATATAAAACTGGAAAAAGTTCCTTAGGTGGGCGTTAACGAATGACAATTTAACCCCGGCCGGCATTGCGGCTGATCAATGCTTGGGGTTCAGGGCTGGACGCTCGAGGTCCAGCAAGCCCTTACGGTCCGGGCTTGCCGGCCGGCCGAGCGAGACCAGAGAGTTCTTGTTTTCGTACATTTACCATTCGGCCAAATGAATGACTCACACCCATGAGCCATAGTTTACCAATTACGAAAGAGTTTCGTCTTTCTCATCACTCAACCTCTAAAAAGTCAATATATTCCATATATAATTATTATTAATATTATTCGCACCTCATCCTCTCCCTATAAAAAGCCGGCCTTTAATTATTCTCCGGCCACCTCTAGCAAGTAGCAGCAACAACAACATCATAAATTTATAATATTAGAAGCGCAGCTAGCTATGAGAAAAGCTAATTTAGTTCTGGGATTAATTGCCATGATTATTGCCATGATTAATTGCCTTCACGAGGAGTTCAGTCTCGTCTCTTATTACAATGCACACAATCCTGGTAAATCTCATCTACACTTTATGCGCTGATGTTTTCTATTCCTCAGTTCAAACTTTTGACGAGTGCACGCACCAACGTGAATAATTTTGTTGCACGGCTGCAGGATCTAACGACTGCGGCGGTGAATTAGAGACTTTTTCGGCAACTGCCGGTATTAAAGTACAGGACTCCGGCAACCCATGTGGGAAGCGGTATCTTGTGAAATGTGTTGAGGGAGGGCCTATGCAAGTTCCCTGCCGGTTTGGTGGAGAAATATCGGTTATAATTCAACGTCTCTGCAACAATCTTTGTGACGACGAGTATGATATGTATCTCTCGGAAGAAGCCTTTGCAAAGATAGCAGACATTGACAGAACCCATGTCATCAAAATTGCTTATCGCCCTGAGATCTGACGGCCGCTGGTCGACGGCTGCTTGTCGATCGTGTGATCAATTATTGTTATTTTTCATTCGCGGTAGTATGTTCCGAAGCCGGGGACCTCTCAGCGTGCATGGTGTCCGATGTCCCCCCTTGCACACTCTTTGCGTCGGTGCATGGCATATGATGTCTTTTTGTGTTAGATTGGTCCAATTTTATTGTGCAATTGAATCTTTTTTTAATAAATTTGACGAGGGTCCTCTATATTTCAAGTAAAATGGATAGTTCTCATTTCACGGTCCAGATCTTTTTGAGGTCGATCCTACGAATTTTCACTAATCTCATCCTTTTATATTTTTGTTTATTCAAAAAATTCTATATCATTAAATCAAGTGAGAATGCATCTAGACCATAAAATGGACCTCCATTTGGGATCCCAAATGGAAATTGATCCCCGGGCCAGCGAACCTAACCCCGCGCCAGTAAGCGGGCGCGTATGACTTCGCTCCTCCGCTCGCCGGCATGGCACGCCGGACTTCCCGTGTCCGAATGTGCCTTTTTCTCCGCCTCTTTTTTGGCTAACCTTGGCCTGTGAATCGCCGTCGTCCGCCCTCTTTGACATCTCTCCGTTTACCATCACCATTGTCGCCGCGAAAATCTCTTGAGGGGAAAGAAATCCTTGCTCTTCTCCCATACCGGTTTCTAATACCGAGGATTATGGGGGGAAATTGATAGTAATGAGATGCTTTTTATAGAAATTTGGGGTGATGATAGCCCACTCCTCATGATCCCCACAAATTTAGCGGGGACATGGGTTTGATCGCCACGCACACGATTTGCACGAGCAATCGCGCACGATCTGTGCGCACGGGATCCCGCACTCATTATCCGATCGGGGTCGGCTAGGCAATTGGCCCCTCTCCCTCTCCTCGGCTGGCCGGCCCAAGCCGGCCCAGTTTCTAGCCGGTGAGGAGGTTGCGCCTCGCGGTCGTACTTCTGCGGTGGCATGGCGCGGCCACCCCGCCGATCTCCGCGACCATGGGAGGCTGCGGGTGGCGGGTGGCCGCGCCCGGTCCTTTAGTCGGGTGTGTTTGGCCAGCTGCGCCCCTGTTTCAGCATGTCGCACCATGCGGCCGACGCCGACAACCGCGTAACCGACAATCGGCGCCGGCGTCGGAGCCGCGCCCGGCAGACTGATAACTTCCCAAAAAAAAGTCATCTAGTGTTTTATTCTAATTTAATATTCTTCATGTTGAGAGAAAATTTAATTAAATAAGTAAAATATAAGTAAAATCATATTTATTTTATTTGTGATTAATATGTCTAATTTTTCTATGTTTTCTTGCTAGAAATGCCGAAAAAATTGATCCAGAGAAGTAAAGTTGTACTCATTTTTGACCTGCACAAGTTGTTGCAATAACCTGAAAAAATTGTTGCAACAACTAATGGACAGATTTTAAATTCAAAATTCAAATTTTGTGCCAAAATTAAAATTGGAAAGAGACATCTATTGGGAGAGGGTTGCACGTTATTAAGAGAAGAATCTCATACCTAAAGAAGATTGGAAATTGATTAGAGGAGGATGTTGAAACCAAAAACTTGGTCTCTCGTGGAGCTTCGGGTCCCAAGAAATGAGTGACCTCACACCTACTACACTCAGGAGAACGTCACAGGTCAAAGGCTCAGGAAACTAGGAACAGACCCTCGGCTCTAGCGTGGAGGTCCCACCTCACACCCGGAAGACCTTTGAGGTCTCCCCCTCCCTAGTCAATGCTTGAGCTAGGTTCCTTGGATGAAGAAAGCAAGGGGATTCAAGTGGCTCAGAAGTCATGCTCTCCAAGGCACCCTCAAGGGTCTATTTATTATTTTTTGGGAATGGCCTGCAAATAATAAACCTACGCTCCTCTGAAATTACTGAAATGCCCCCGATTTGGTCTGCCAACAGCCAAATCTCGCTGTTCTAAGCGGCTAATTGCAGTCCACAAGGGGCAGTACCTCAAGCCGGACGAGCAGGGCGGTTAGGCGAGCTGAGGCCGGGAGGGTTGGCTGCTGAGCGAGCATAGGCCATGCGAGAAGCGAGCTGGCGGCCTGGCGAGCTGGAGGCCTGCAAGCTGGCGACCTGCGAGAGGGCGGCCTAGGGCGAGAGCGAGCTGGAGGCCTGGCGAGACGAGCGGCCTAGCGAGCTGGCTACTAGGGCAAGACCGGCAGGGGCGAGAGTGAGCTGGCGGCCTGGGGCGAGAGCGATCTGGCAGCCTAGAAAGACGGGCGGCCTAGTGGGCTGGCTACTAGGGCGAGACTGGTCAAGGCGAGAGCGAGTTGGCGGCCTGGCGAGACGTGCGGCCTAGAGAGCTGGCTACTCGGGCGAGACCGGCTGGGGCGAGAGCGAGCTGGTGTCCTAGCGAGCTGGCGAGCTGGCGGCCTGCGAGCTAGCGGCCTGGGGCGAGAGCGAGATGGCAGCCTGGCGAGAGCGAGCTAGAGGCCTGGGGCGAGAGCGAGCTGGCGGGCTGGCGAGACGGGAGGCCTGGCGAGCTGGCTACTAGGGCGAGATCGGTCGGGACGAAAGCGAGCTGGCGGTCTGGCGAGACGGGCGGCCTTGCGAGCTGGCTACTAGGGCGAGACCTGTCAGGGCGAGAGCGAGCTGGCGGCCTGGCGGCCCGGCGACCTGGCGAGCTGGCGGCCTGCGAGCGGGCGACCTGGGGCGAGAGCGAGCTGGCGGCCTAGCGAGAGCGAGCTGGTGGCCTGGGGCGAGAGTGAGCTGGCGGCCTGGCGAGACGGGCGGCCTGGCGAGCTGGCTACTAGGGCGAGACCGGCAGGGGCGAGAGCGAGCTGACATCCTGGCGAGCTGGCGGCCTGCAAGCGGGCGGCCTGGCGCGAGAGCGAGCTGGCGGCTTGGGGCGAGAGCGAGCTGGCAGCCTGGCGAGATGGGCGGCCTGGCGAGCTGGCTACTAGGGCGATACCGGCCGGGGCGAGAGCGAGCTGGCGGCCTGGCGAGACGGGCGGCCTGGCGAGCTGGCTACTAGGGCGAGACCGGCCGGGGCGAGAGCGAGTTGGAGGTCTGGCGAGCTGGCGGCCTATGAGCGGGCGGCTTGGGGCGAGAGCGAGCTGGGGGGCTGACGAGAGCGAGGTGGCGGCCTGGAGAGACGGGCGGCCTGGCGAGCTGGCTACTAGGGCAAGGCCGACCGGGGCGAGAGCGAGCTGGTGGCCTGGCGAGCTGGATACTAGGGCGAGACCGGCCGGTGCGATAGCGAGCTTGCGGCCTGTGAGCTGGCGGCCTGCATGCGGGCGGCCTGGGGCGAGAGCGAGCTTGTGGTCTAGCGAGAGCGAGCTGGCGGCCTAGGGAGAGAGCGAGCTAGCGGCCTGGCGAGACGGGCGGCCTGGCGAGCTGGCTACTAGGGCGAGACCGGCCGGGGCAAGAGCGAGTTGGCGGCCTGGCGAGCTGGCAGCCTGCGAGCGGGCGGCCTGGGGCGAGAGCGAGCTGGCGACTTGGCGAGAGCGAGGGGCGGCCTGGAGAGACGGGCGGCCTGGAGAGACGGGCGGCCTGACGAGCTGGCTACTAGGGCGAGACCGGACGGGGCGAGAGCGAGCTGGCGGCCTGGCGAGCTGGCTACTAGGGCGAGACCGGTCGGGGCGATAGCGAGCTGACAGCCTGACGATTGGGCGGCCTGTGAGCTGGCGGCCTGCAAGCGGGCAGCCTGGGGCGAGAGCGAGCTGGTGGCCTAGCAAGAGCGAGCTGGCAGCCTGGGGCTAGAGCGAACTGGCGGCATGGCGAGCTGGCTACTAGGGCGAGACCGGCCGGGGCGAGAGCGAGCTGGCGGCCTTGCAAGACGAGTGGCCTGGTGAGACGGGCGGCCTGGCAAGCTGGCTACTAGGGCGAGACCGACCGGGTCGACCCCTCAAAGGGGCCGGGGGGGAGACAAATATTTCATCCCCCCTACTAGTGTATTCCAAGGGTTAAGCCTAAATTGGCCACCAAAAGTGCAAAACCTCTCCAAAAGCTTAAAAACTGCATAGCTAGCCCTGCGCCTGCTGGAGGACCCTCACTCTGCGAATACGGGGTTATACATAGGAGATCTTAGAGCCATCATCTTGGAGAAAGAGAAGAACGGCTAGGGTTGGGACGCACCGACAAGGAGGAAGAAGGCTCTAAACCGGATTCTGAACGAAAATTCTTGCATCGTTTAAACTTCTAAAAGTATGTCTAGTAAGATATTTCTTGTTGTGTGGTTTCATCCTTCGAGCATGAATTAAGTTTCTAGGCCTTGTATGCTGAGAGTACTTTAACTTATTGTGATGTGGTGATTGTAAATTCTCTTTTATGATTGTTTGAAAATCTATCTTTGTTTTATTTATGTTGTCATTTTGTGAAATTTTTGGATCAAGTATTCTTCTTCTAACTTACGTGGTGAGATTCGAGAGAGAAGTTACGTTATTTTAGGGATGAATCGTCTTTTATTTTGCACGATGAGATTCGAGAGAGGAGTCGTATAAATCTTTAGCCAAAATTCCATCTTTATGCTGCACTGCGAGATTCGAGAGAGTAGTGACGTAAGTGTATCATAAATTTCAACATAGCATAAAGAGAGAAAGAGATTTCATCTTGTGTTAGCGACATTGATTTGATTAGTGTTTTATGTTATTCTCGGTCTATCTAAGTTAGAGATAACTAGGAGAATTAGGGTAAACGAATTTCTGAGATTGAGAGATGATGACTCTTATTTTCACTTCATTGCTGGATAGTAATTAATCATTTTATGAAAGATCACTCTAAAAACTCATCGCAATAGGTAAAGAAAATCAATGTACGAGACTAATTTTCCATTTTGATATAAGTCTTTCTAAATAAGCACTATTTATTTTTGTTATTGCTCTCTATTAATCTTTCCATCATCAAAAATTCCCTCTAATTAATCGGCTTGAATTTAAAGAAAATGTAGAGATGGTACTTGCAAGTACTAGATTAGTCACTTCTTTGAAGGAACGATTTTTTCTCACTTTATATTACTTGATTCGGCACTGATAACTTCTCAAATGAAGTTATCTGTGCCGAATATTTCTTCTTCATAATTAGTAAAAAGGAGTCTAAATGGAAATAAATATGATTAATTATTATTTTAATGTTTATGATACTAAGTTGGTCTTATTCCATGGTTTTTATGCAAGATTTGTTGAGGAAATCAACTTGGAAGAGTAATGCAGAATTCTCATTTTCGGCCTGGATCAGTTACTGCAACATCCAATTCTTAAACTGCAACATTTGTCTGTCCAAAATTCAAAATTTTAAATTTGAATTGCCGCCGTTTTTAATTATGGAAGGATGCATCCCTTCAGCAAGGGTGGATGTTTTAAATGCCAAAAAAGACCAAATGAAGAGATATTCATTATTATTTTCGGATCTAAGGAGGAGAGCACCATCTAGGTTTGGAAGAAAACCTCCATTGGAGAGCACCGGCTAAAGGAAGAAGGAGATCTTCGTGCGGATCAAAGAAGCGGCTTTAGGAAGAGATTCCAGCAGCGATTAAGCGTGAACCATCATGTTTTGTAAGATCTATTTCAACATTTTGAGTGATTTCTCCAACGTCATGAACTAATTCTTCCTTAATCTTGTATCATGAGAGTACTTGGTTGTGTTTGATGGATATTTTCTAATTTATCTTGTTGAAAATGTATTGTGAATGTTCTTTATCAATTTTATGATCTTTATTCTGAAATTTTTTGCCAAGATTTCATCTTTATGCTACGCTTCATAAATCGATAGAGGAGTTGCGGTAGTATATCATAATTTTGATATAGCATTTGAAGAGATAAAGTGATTTTCTCTTGGTGTTAGCAACTTAGGCTTTTGCTCTTTAAGCGATTCTTATTTCACCCAAGGGGAAATATAGGACTAGGGATTGCGAATATCGAGAGATAGGGTTCTCTATTTTAAAGTCGTTGCAAGGTACTTTCACCATGCATTTTCACAGCGACACATTCACTCATCCATCACACTAACATTGAAAATTATGATGCAAGATTATATCTCCAATTCGATAAGAAAAGTATTTTTCCTAAGATTCGTAATAATTTCATTTAGAAGTCTTCATTTTCATTTTTAGTAATCCAAGAAAATCACCAATTTCGTCCTACTTGGATTTAAGGAAAAGGCCTAACTGGTATTTGCAAGCACTGAATCAATCACCTCCCTGTGGAAACGATTCTTACTCACTTTTTATTACTTGACACGGCACGTGCACTTGCGTTTAAATACGTAGATCATTTTGGGCGTATCAAGTTTTCATTTTTAGTAATCTAAGAAAATCACCAATTTCGTCTTACTTGACACGGCACGTGCACTTGCGATCTTATATACATCTATTTTGGGTGTATCACGAACCAACTGGGTGTGCCCGATCGGTCGCGCCCAGCCCTCATCGTTTCGGGCGGCCGCTTCCCGTGGCCGACCAACGCCGCACCGGTGGTTGGTGGCTGGTCGGCGCTACGCCGGCAGTTTGCGGCCAGCACGGGAGTCGTCCGTCTCCCTCGCCCGTGAAGGGCGCCTCTCCCGTTGGTTGCAATGCCACGCCCTTGCTCTGTCGTCTGATCGACCCTGCCACGATCGCGGCCATCCGTTGCGGGGGTAACCGCCCGCGTAACTTCCACAGTTAGTGGGGGGATCATGGTCATGATGACAGTTTGCATTTAGTAAATATGTCATGATTTATATGAGCCCGTAACTATGCTCAATATAATAATATTGATGGTTATGGTGTGCGGATAGCCGCTCAACCACCGTAACTATCACCTGAGGCTATAAAAAGGCCCCCAGGGCTCGTCAATTCTCAACTTTCTCCTTCGTGCTTTCTTCTTCCTCAGGTCAGAGCTCTGTCGGAATTCTTCTAAGAGCCACCCCTCTTCCACTAGAATTCACCAACGAGCCATCACTCCTCCACCAGAAATTTGACTAAGTCCGCAGCATAACCATGAAAAAGATGTTATGCCCGTCGCAGGAAGAAAACCTCGTCCACGTACAGCCTCCAACAAGCCCGCTCCAACCTCATTCCGTGCGTTCCGTGCCCTTCCTCGCACTAAGATTGTGAAAGCTAAGTTTCGCGTGGAGCAGCTTGTTGCCCGCCGAGCACCAAAGATTCTCTCTCACCTCCAAAGTGTAATAAGAAGTGATATGTTGCTCTTGATTCTTCAGGAGATCTGTAACTCAAAACGAATAGTGAAGTTTGACCGGCACAGATCCGGTCACATTATTTTTTACCCGATTGTGAGGTTTTTCAACGTAAAAATCGTGTTGTGCTCTTATTTTTTTGCTCTGTGACTGATTGCGCGTTCGACCGCTCCCGGGCTAAGACAGTCACATCTACACCGGTTTAGTAGCGTCGAGTTAGACCGCAACACTAATGTAGAGTAGTAGCCCTATTAAATTATAAATTTAGGACCCCTATTACCTAGGTGTGGGAGATTTATGAAATTTAAATGGACGGTCCTGATTCAATTATTTGATCGAACAGCCGAGATGTTATGATCTAACCAGATCGAACCGTCCAGATTAACCGGATGGGCTACCATGATTACCAGGTATGTTAAAAAAAGTTTTCTTTGTTTAGTATTCTAATAGGAGTCCTATTAGATAATTAATGAAATGATAATATATATTTTAGAAATTTACATTATTTTTTCCAACTGATTTCTTGTATGCATTTCTTGCCGGCCCTCCATCAATTATTTATTTTTTCCAACTGATTTCTTGAAATTGTAATAATTAACGCGGATTGATTCAGGACAAAACTTAGGCTCCGTTTGGGGGGACTTATTTTCACCGGTCAAGCGGTTACGACCGCATGAATCGGACTTTAATTAGGGTCTGATTCATGTGATCGTAACCGCTTGACCGGTGAAAATAAGTCCTCCCAAACGGAGCCTTAGTCTTAACCCGACCCCATTCTATTTACATTATTTTGATCATTTGGGCTCCGTTTGGCACCGTGGTGGCGGTCGTAAACACATGGATTAAAGCGTCATTCATTAAGGATCACCAAACAAACAACTTCCGTTTGAACATAAAAATGAATGAAATTTCTTAGGTGGGCGTTAACAAATGACAATTTAACCCCGTATTCATGACCGCCGTTACCGTGCCAAACGGAGCCTGCCAAGTCATGACCAAGCCTGCCAAGTCATGACCAAGCCTGCCAAGTCAATCGTTGATGGGCCTATTCCACCCTAAATAGTCTCTTCATGTAGGCTACATTTGGCACGGTGGCGGCGGCCGTAAAGACATGGGTTAAACCGTCATTCATTAAAGATCGCCTAACAAACATCATCTGTTTGAGCATATATTCATTAAGAATCACCTAACAAACATCATCTGTTTCACGGTTTGAGCATATATAAAACTGGATAAAGTTCCTTAGGTGGGCGTTCCGGTCACCACCGTGCCAAACAGAGCCTGTAGTTTTTGAGTGTGTTCATTTGAGTGTTTTTTGCACCATTTTCGTTGGCAAAAAAACTTAACGCTCCTTTAAAATAGTTACGAAGACGATCATGCTTATCGAGCCTTGGTTCAGGGCTGGACGCTCGAGGTCCAGCAAGCCCTTACGGTTCCGCGCTTGCCGGCCGGCGGAACGAAACCGGAGAGTCGTTCTTGTTTTCCTACATTTACCATTCGGCCAAATGAATGACTCACACCCATGGGCCATAGTTTACCAATTACGAAAGAGTTTCGTCTTTCTCATCACTCAACCTCTAAAAAGTCAATATATTCCATATATAATTATTATTAATATTATTCGCACCTCATCCTCTCTCTATAAAAAGCAGGCTTTTAATTATTCTCCGGCCACCTCTAGCATTCTAGCAAGTAACAACAACATCATAAATTTATAATATTAAAAGCGCAGCTAGCTATGAGAAAAGCTAATTTAGTTCTGGGGTTAATTGCCATGATTATTCCACACCTCGCTTCCTCATCATCGCCAATCACATCAAGCCTTCGCAAGGAGTTCAGCCTCGCCTCTTATTACAATGCACATAATCCCGGTAAGTCTCATCTACACTTTATGCGCTGATGTTTTCTATTCCTCAGTTCAAACGTTTAACGAGTGCGCACCAACAAGAATAATTTTGTTGTACGGCTGCAGGATCTAACAACTGCGGCGGTGAAGCAGAGACTTTCTCAGCAACTGCCGGTGTTAAATTATGGGATTCCGGCAACGCATGTGGGAAGCGGTATCTTGTGAGATGTGTTGAGGGAGGGCCTATGCATGTTCCCTGCAGGTTCGGCGGAGAAATATCGGTTATAATTCAGCGTCGCTGCAGCAATCTTTGTGACGACGAGTATGATATGAATCTCTCGGAAGAAGCCTTTGCAAAGATAGCAGACATTGACCGAACCCATGTCATCAAGATTGCCTATCGCCCTGAGAACTGACGGTCGCTGGTCGACACGGCTGCTTGTCGATCGTGTGATCAATTATTGTTATTTTTCCGAAGCCGGGGACCTCTCTGAGTGCATGGTGTCCGATGTCCCCTCTTGCACACTCTTTGCGTCGGTGCATGACATGCGGCGTCTTTTTGTGTTAGATTGGTCGAATTTTATTGTGCAATTGAATCTTTTTTTAATAAATTTGACGAGGGTCCTCTATATTTCAAGTAAAATTGATAGTTTTCATTTCACGGTCCAGATCTTTTTGAGGTTGATTCGACGGATTCACTAATCTCATCATTTTATATTTTTATTTATTCAAAAATTTATATATCATTAGATCAAATGAGAATGCATCTAGACCATAAAATAGACCATTAAAGCACGTATATAGTATATTTGAGTATTTGACACTTCCATTAAAATTTAATAATCTATTTTTAGTAAAAAAAAACAATATATTTTTTTTTGAATTTCCATATTTAACCTTTCTTGCACCCTTTAAAATTGATTAATCATTTGCTAAGATTTGATTCAAAATAAATAAATGATAAATGTGTTAATGTATATTTGGACAATTAACGGGTTCGGAGGCTTAACGGGTCGGTTCAAATACACGCATCTCTGATACCCGTAGTTACTCCTATGATTTTCCTATTTATACCCACATAGGGGCAATGGAGAGGGGATTCAACTTTGATCACCATCTGGATGCTTCGAGCAAACCTAACAATCTCGAATCAAGCCCATGTTGCTCGTGGTTTCCCGTGGTGCTCTGCTCCGCTCCGTTGCCGCTTTCGTTGAAGCCGTCGTGAAGCCCGTCCGCGTTGTTCATCCTTCTAGTTTTGGAGTCGTCGCCGCCTAGAAGTTTTCTTTGTGTGGTCGTCGGTGATTGGATCGGGATTAGGGAGAAGGTTGTCGGCCCTACTGATCGCGACTGCTAAGGTAGGTGGACTGCGCCACTACTGCTCGATCGTGGATCTGTTCTGCCGCCTTCATAAGAGATCGGGAAATTTCTCCCATGGTCGTCTCTCCCCTGCTGTTGTGAAGGTGGAGTAGTCTGGTCGTGGCGCTGCCTCATGTAGGAGGGACAATCGGCAAACCCTAATTTCCTCAAGCGTCGAGTCCAACCCAAGCGTCGAGTGATCCAGCCCAGGCATCGAGTGATTTAGCCCAGGCATCGAGTGATCTTGTTCAGGCGTCGAGTCCAGCCCAGGCATCGAGTGATTCAGCCCAGGCATCGAGTGATCCTGCTCAGGCGTCGAGTCCAGCCAAGGCATCGAGTGATTGAGCCCAGGCATCGAGTGATCCTGCTCAGGCGTCGAGTCCAACCCAGGCGTCGAGTGGACTAACTTAGGCGTTGAGTGCTTCTCCAGGCGTCGAGTCTGTCCCATGCGTAGATTTCTGCTCCTGGCGTCGAGAGCGTCGAGTGGACTAACTCAGGTGTTGAATGCTTCTCCAGGCGTCTAGTCCAAGCTCCAGGCGTCGAGTCCAAGCTCCAGGCGTCGAGTGGCACTATTTGGCGTCGAGTGACACTGTTTGGTGTCGAGTGGACCTGTCTTGCGTCTAGTGAACCTATTTTTGGCGTCAATACAACCCGTTGACGTTCAGTGCTTGTCGTCATCACAATGTTGAAGGGGAGCAAGTTCTCATCTCCGGTTCTGATGCTCAAATTGGAAAAGTTCACTGCGACAGAGTTTAATGATTGGAAGCTGAATACGCAATTTGGGATGAAGTACCTGAATGTGTTCTATACAGTCCAGTCTGATCGTGCTGACGTTATAGGGACTGATAATGAGGCACAGTGGGTTCACGATGAGGACTTCTGTCGCGACTACCTGCTGAACTGTCTATCCTCCAGCCTGACAAAGACGTACATCAAGATTAAGACTGTCAAGGAGATCTGGGAGGTACTAGCGGAGCACTTCAGGCAGGAGGAGGACATATCTAAAGCACACCTGGTGGATAAGTTTCATTCTTTCACATTCGATGAGGAGAAAGTCATTCTCCCTCAGGTATCAGAATTTGAAAACATAGTTGATTCCTTGCACAGTGTAAATATTACTTTGCCCGATAGTTTTGTTGCAGACACGATTGTTTATAAATTGCCTTCCGCGTGGTACAATTTCAAAACTGAAATGTGTCACAAGAAGATGCAAGTTAGTCTGAATGACCTCAAATGTTTTATACGCATTGAGGATGAGAACAAGACAAGTCACGCCTTAGAAATTGTTAGCAAGAAGAACGATGGGGCTAACATGATTTCAAGCTCTAAACGCGCGCCCCATCCTAAAAAGACCAAACTTCCCCACAATAGCTCACAGGTTGTAGGCCCGAGTAAAAATGTTAAAAAGTTTAAGGGCATGTGTTTCAACTGCAACAAGTGGGGACACAGTGCATCTGATTGCAGGTTCCCTAAAAAGGAAATGACCAGAGCACCACAAGAATGCAACCAGGCCAATATGGTTAGCCTTGCTGAGCCATTCGACTTTGTTGCTATGGTCGGAAACGCGAAGGTCATCACTGAGTGGTACTTGGATTCGAGGGCAACGTGCAATGTTTGCAACAATGCTAATCTGATGATAGGGCTCACTGCTGCAAAAGAGTCTGTGATGGTGGCGAATGGCGAGCAGCTGACGTGCTGAAGGTGGGGAACGCAATTTTGTAATTATCCTCAGGTAAAACTTTAACCTTAAAGAACGTTAAATTTATTCATTCATTAGCTGCTAATTTAGTGTCTATAAGTTTGTTATGTAATGCCGACATGTCTTATATTTTTTGTAGCGGTAGAGTAACACTGTCAGTTAACTCTCACTATTTTGAATGTGCATACGTCCAAAATAGGATGTACCGACTAAGTCTAGCAAACGAGATAGTTCAATAAGTTCAAACAAACTTAGTTAGCTCTAAGACTCTTCATGAGAGACTAGGACACGTGAACTATAGGAAAATGTTCCAAATAGCTAGAACTCACCAGATCACATTAGACACTAAAAACTAACTTGAGAAATGTAAAGTGTGTGCTCAGACTAAGATCACTAGGAAACCTTTAGTGTAGTTACTAGGAGCAAAACACCCCTAGAGCTTATACATTCCGACATATGTGGCTTTAAAAGTTTTTTACATCAGAGGAGGAAGGAAGTATATGATCATATTTATAGATGACTGATCTAGGTTCTGTCATATTTACCTTCATAAAACTAAAAATAAAGCATTTGAAAAGTTCCGACTTTTCAAAACCAGGGTAGAAAACCAACTAGACATGAAGATAAACATGTTTGGAAGTGACAGAGAAGGAGAATACGTGTCTAGTGAGTTCAGATGTTTATTTGCCTCTCAAGGAATCATAACAGAAATCACTTCTCCTTACTCACCCCAATCGAATGGTATAGTCGAGAGAAAAAATAGAACGTTAACAAAGTTGTTGAATTCTATGCTCCTCACTACTGGCATGCCTACTGCTTATTGGGGAGAAGCAGTTTTAACTACAAATCACATTCTGAACAAAGTCCATCATGCTAAGTTAGATGTCACACCCTACGAACTTTGGTATAAGAAACCCCCGTCTATAATTAGACTTAAGACTTGGGGATGTATAGCCTATGTTAGGGTTTCCGACCCTAAAAGGTCTAAGCTTGGACCTAGGACTAACACGTATGTCTACTTAGGTTGTGTTGAAGATAGTGCTGCAAATAGATTCTTAGACATTTCCAATAATATAATTATAGAATCTAGGGATGTAGTGTTCTTTGAAGATAAATTCTTTAAAGATAAGAACTTGTCACTCTCAAGTATGCAAGCAACTATTACTGAGAAACATCATGAATTAGTCTCGAGCACCTCCTATTCAGTTCCAGTAAACAATAGTGGCCTAGAGTCTAAAAGGACTTCGGTGAGAGAGAGAACTCTCAGAACCTTTGGTAGTGATTTTGTCACTTACCACGTCAAGGCTGATCCATCTACCTATAAGAAAGCGATGAGATCAAGGGATTCACTACTCTAGAAAGAAGTCATAGATGAAAAGATGAACTCTCTACTTCAGAACAATAGTTGAACGTTAGTTGATAAGCCAAAAGGGGCTAAAACTATATGGTGTAAGTGAATTCTAAAAAAGAAGCTCAATCCTGATGGTAGCATACCTAAGTATAAAGCACGTCTGGTGGCTAATGGTTTCACACAAGTTAGTTGGGTGGATTACTTTGACGGTATATTCACTTTTATGTCACTTAGCAACCATTAGGATCCTCCTTACTATTGCATATATTGAGAACTTTATTGTTCATCAAATGGATGTTAAGACTGCGTTCTTGAATGGAGATCTGACTGAAGAGATATACATGAGCCAACCTGAAGGCTTCATAGTACAAGGTCATGAAAGTAAGGTCTGTAAGTTAATCAAGTCACTATACGGACTAAAACAAGCACCAAAATTATAGTATAAGAAGTTTGACTATAGTGAAAAGAACATGAGTTTCATGTCGAGTCTCTCTGATATTTGTCTTTATAT
Organism: Platanthera zijinensis; assembly: GCA_039513925.1. NCBI lineage: Eukaryota > Viridiplantae > Streptophyta > Magnoliopsida > Asparagales > Orchidaceae > Platanthera > Platanthera zijinensis. Next base: position 29,091,155 of record CM077096.1, read on the forward strand.
ACGTCATTGATCAAATAAAGTCGCTATAATATACTTGTATATGGATGATATGCTGATTCTTGGTTCTGATCAATCAGAAGTGAATGACATTAAGTCAGGACTGATGAAAGAGTATCATTAAAGACCTCGGTATAGCTAAAACTATACTAGACATGCAAGTGAGCTTTGGGAAAATGGCATTTTCTTAAGTCAAAGTCACTACATAAAATCCATGTTGGATATGTCGGGATACAGTAAAAGTAGAGCATTAGAGACATCATACGATTATAACAATAGCTTAAAGCCCAATGAAGGAGCTGCAGTTAGACAGCTAGATTATGCTAAACTGATTGTTAGTCTCATATATGATATGACCTGCACTAGACCTGACATAGTCTTTACGGTCAGCATGTTGAGTAGATTCACTAGTAGTCCGAGCTCAGACCATTGAGATGCCCTTGATAGGTTAATGAGATACCTAAAGCATACCCAAAAGTATGTTTTATGTTAGTATGGTCGTCCTCCAGTCATGGAAGGATATTCTGATGCATCATGGTGCTTAGAAATAAACGACCACAAGTCCACTAGTGGATTTATATTCACACTAGGAGTAGTAACAGTAGCATGAAAGTCTAAGAAGCAATCATGTATTGCACTATCTTCTATGGAATCCGAACTCTACGCTCTAGCTTCAGCGGAAGAAGAAACAGAGTGGATAAGAGATTTGATGATGGACATTCTACTGTCGAGCCTAAAATTGAGTTCAATTGCAGTTTACTGCGACAATCAAGCTACTAAAATGATTGCAACGAACACTTTGTTCAATAGCAAAAAAGGCAACTAAGGATGAAATAAGCCTTGTTGACCTCCCTCACAAGTCAAGGGATTATTATCCTAATTGATGTGAGGTCGAAAGATAATGTTGTAGACGTCATGATAAAATGCTTAAATAGAGTTCTAACAATCAAAACATTGGAGGAGATGTGATTAAAGTTCATAGAAATATGAAACTTTCCTCTTCTATTTATGTTTTAATGGTAAGAGCTTATAGCTGTAACATTCAAGCATCTAATTATAAACTGAAAACCCCAAATAATTTCTTGATGAAAGCCCAAGATGATTGGATGCTATTAATTCCACATCTGATGACTTAACATCTTTCTCATTGTAAGTTGATTCGAGAATTATTCAACTGGGAATAGAAAGTCGTTGTACGAGTTAATCTAACATTAATGATCATAGCATATTATTCCACATTTGATAATGTTGCAAATGACGGTGTGTCAAGTCATATGATAAGATATATAGTGGTCACTAATGAGTAAGATAACAATGTGTGATTTATTAAAAGCATAACTTGACTGGTCCCTACTGAGACTGGATAGAGATGCTGACAGTATTACTTCACTACTGTTACAAGTACTAAGCTCATTTAGGTAGAGCTAGTTTACTTTGATACGCCACTGCATATGTTTATGAATTCATAAAGTCTAAATCATGAAATTCATTGCAGGCACTGGTGAAGATGGAGGAGAGAAAGTAGACTTTGACATGAATGTTGATGATCTATTCTCTGAGAAGAATTATTATATTTTTTGATTCATTGTTATTTTTGCTTTCAGACTTATTTATTCCTGAGTAACACTTTATGTCGTATGGATGTTTATGCTACTATTTTTGAAAACTCCAACTTATATTTAAATGTGCTAACTATTCTGAAAATGCGTAAAGTCGGAAACTTTTTTTTAGTACTCTACTTTCTGCACTCCGAAACGTACACGTTATTTGTTATAAATATAGGAGAAGATTGTTAATGTATATTTGGACAATTAATGGGTTCGGAGGCTTAACGGGTCGGTTTGTATACACAGATATCTGATACCCATAGTTACTCCTAGGGTTTGCCAATTTTACCCACCTAGGGGCAACAAAGAGGAGATTCCACTTTGATCACCATCCGAATGCTTCGAGCAAACCTAACAAAAGGAGGTTTATGGGTCTTGAACACAAGGACTCAAGGGTCTATTTGCAAATGAATGAGATCTCATGTCTTTTTTATAAAAGTTAAAGGAATAAGCGCAATGCCAACACGTATGCATATATACTAGTGGTGCGGTCAACTCCACTTTTAGATTTTGTTCGGGGCGACGGTGGTAGTGGAAAAAGGCGTGGTGGGAAATTGATGATGACATTAAAGTTGTCCAATGAATTCTTTGACATACCCCAAAAAATAACAAGTGGAGACTGTTAAAAGTTACTATTTTATTTTACTTTAACATTTGACATGATTTAGCCAAACTTGACATGCATCCACGTTATAATGGATAGGGAGGAGCAGAGAATCAAAGTGTTTCCAAATCATCCCAGCTAAGGAACCTGTGGAGAAGAGGAAAATTTTTTGGGTCCGGGCCCGTCTCCAGATTTGGAGACGGGGCCGTTCCGATTTTTACACGTGGCAAGCTTTTTTTATCTTTTTTTTAATACTGCGATCCCTGGCAATATCTTCGCGACATTTTTTGATCGCAAATACTACTCGTCTTCCTCATTGCGTCGGGTCTAGGTATTTCCGTGAACGATTTCAAAGTTGCAAAGAGTTTTTTTCCGTTTTTTTGCTGCTCTGTCGATCGTTAAACGGTGTTTAAGGTAATACGCTATTCGTTTTCCTCGCCCTAAAATCCTCGTTTTCTTGCTGCTCTGTCGATAGGGTAGTATTTCTTCATTTTCCTAGCATTTCCTTTTACTACCTAAAATAATTTTGGATTGTCCATTTAATTGTATAATGTACCAGATTTAATTTACTTACGTTCAATTTTATTTTTCTTGCGATCTTTTTCGTATTTCTGCGATCAGTTTTCGTATTTCTGCGATCAGTTTTGTATATCCTGCGATCATTTTTGTATACCCTGCGATCATTTCTGTATATCCTGCGGTCATTTTTGTATTGTCCTGCGATCATTTTTATATTGTCCTGCGATCATTTTTGTATATCCTGCGATCATTTTTGTTTAACTTACATTCAGATTTGTTGAACTTACAACCGCTTATCTATTCTATTTTGTAGAGATGGAGAGGAGCTCCAAGGTTAGTAGAACGCACGTTTAAAAAACTCGTACAGAGTCATCTTCTTCCCAAATTTATGCTCTTACTCATTTTCATTTTTACAGTCGATCAATAAATTAAGATAACAATTCAGTATTTAGGGTATACCTTCTCCTTCTCATTCAGGACACATTCTGTCTCCGTCATTAGCGACAGGAACCAGGATATAGCTAAAACAGTGGAGATGTGAGGTTACGAATCTCGTCGGTAATGGCAACGAGGAATAAAAAGATGCGGCAAAATGAGGAAGAAGACGGAAGGCAAGCGAAAAAAGCGCAGTGGATAGTCGGAATTTTTGGCAAAGAAGAGAGCGAAAAGATAAATAAAAAAAAGCTTGTCACGTGTCAAAATCGGAACGGCCCCGTCTCCAAATCTGGAGACGGGGCCCGGACCCAAAAATTTCCCGGAGAAGAGATGCTCACAAGTTTCTACTTTAGACTTTAGAGACAGTGCAACAAGAATCTTTGGAGGCTACGAAATTTCGAATTCGTTAAGGCTCGTTTTGCGTGAAATTGAGCTCTTGGAATTGGAATTGGAAGTTCTAATTCTAATTTTGTCGTTCGTTTGCACACTTGATGTTGGAATTGAAATTTTAATGAATTTCGTGGAATTGATTTTGAACTAAAGTCAATTTTTTTCAATCTATATAAGAATTGGATAATTCCGGCCGAGACACGTATTTCGCCTGTGCGCGTATTTTTAGCCCGAGATCACATTTTGTTGCACGTATACACATTTTTCGCCCGGGGCGCGTTTTTTCGCCCGGGGGCGCGTTTTTCGCACGACGCGGGCGTTTTTCGCACGATGCGGGCGTTTTTCGCCCGGGGCACGCGTTTTTCGCCCGGGGAGCGCGTTTTTCGCTCGGGCCCGCGTTTTTCGCCCGGGCGCGCGATTTTTCGCCCGGGCGCGCGATTTTTCGCCCGGGCGCGCGATTTTTCGCCCGGGCGCGAGATTTTTCGCCCGGGCGCGCGTTTTTCTCCCAGGCGCGCGATTTCGCGCGGTCGCGCGTTTTTCGCCTTGGCCCGCGTGTTCGCCCGGGAGAGCGTTTTTCGCCCGGGCGTGCGTATTTCGCTCGGGCACGCATTTTTTCGCCCGGGCGCGCGTTTATCGCCCGGGCGCGCGTTTCTTCGCCCGGGTGTGTGTTTTTTGCTCTTGTGCAATTTTCTCGCCCGGGCACGCGTTTTTTCGCCTTGGTGTGTGTTTTTTGCTCTTGTGCAATTTTCTCGCCCAGGCGAGCGTTTTTCGCCCGGGCACGCTATTTTCGCCCGGGCGCCCGTTTTTTCGCCCGGGCGCGCGTTATTTTGCCCGGGCGCGCGATTTCGTTCGGGTGCATGTTTTTTGCCAGTGCGTGTGTTTTTCGCTCGTGCGTGCGTTTTTGCGTATGGGCAAAAAAATGATTTAGGCGAAAAATTAGTGCCCGAGCCAAAAAAAATCCGGTTCGGGCGAAAAAAGCGCCTTCAGGCAAAAAACACGCGTTCGTGCAAAAAAACGCGTTCGGGCGAAGAAATCGCGTTCGGGCGAAGAAATCGCGTTCGGGCGAAGAAATTGCGTTTGGGCGAAGAAATCGCTTTTGGGTGAAAAAATGCGCTCTAGCGGAAATATCGTTTCCGGGCTAAAAAAAACGCGTCCGGGCGGAAAATTTGCGCTCACCAAAAAATCGGGTCTGGGCGAAAAATTCGCGCCGGGGCGAAAAAAACGCGCCCGATCGAATTCCAATTCAACAATATTCACCAATATTAAATTCAAATATCGAATTTCAATTCTGTGCGAACGAATAGCCCATAAATGTTGTTATCACAATTTAGACTCCATTTAGCACGACAGTGACAGTCGTAAACACATAGGTTAAAATATCATTGATTTAGGATCACCTAACATAAAAGTGGAATAAGTTCCTTAGGTCCGAGGAAGAGGTCGGCACGCACAATTACAAAGAGGATAACCTCTATATGAAATTTGATTCAGTACAAAACTGCCGTCCCTCCCTCGATTATTATATCTAGAAACATTTCATGAAATTATTGCGTATTGATTCAGTACAAAGCTCCAGTATTTAAATACCTAGCACCATATTAATTCTATTAGGGTCCGTTCGTTTCGCAGGAATTGAGCTGCAGGAATTGGAATTGAATTCAATTCCCATTCTCGCAGGAATTGGATCAATTCTGCTGTTCGGCTGAATGCAGGAATTCTGTCACATGAATTGAAATTAGCAATTCTGATGTTCGGTTGTATCCTGGAATTCAAAGTATAGAATTCAAATTTGTAATTTTTATTATAAACTGAATTGAAATAGCTAAATAAAAATTATATTTCAACTGAATAAAAATTAAGAGTCCACGCACCGAATATTCAAAAAAAGTTCAAAATAGTCTGCAGCATTATAATAGTCCGCACTTGAAACCAAAAGTTCTTAACATAATCTAATTAATCGCGTAGATGTAAGCGGAGCCAGGTCCTCCTAATTGGCATCGGTAATACCATGAACACGTCGGCCTTCTTGTCGTCATCACTCAGCATATCGATAGCCTGTATGACATCAGACTAAGTCAAATCCGTAATAGCTGCAATGGCGGCATATATCCTGTCTGCCCTTGAGATCGGCGTTTGTGGCTGTGGCGGCTGAGAAGTCACGCTGCTATCATGCTCCATGTTCCTCGCTATTGTAGAAACAGCATCAGCAATAATATCTACCGCAGATGTTTTTTCCTTCCTCTTCTTGCTCTTTGGCTCAACCTCATCCATGCCGTTTTCGTCCACTGAGTCCTCAATGTGGATCTCGTTCATTTGCTCAGTCACAGTAGCAGCATTAGCTCCAGTGGCCCGATCAACCCCACAAATCATAGCTAAGTCACCCCAATTGATGATCACCTTGCTCCGATAATGTCTCACTGTCGGATGCGCCTACAAGTTTAGTTCAAATTAGAATATATTTACTTTGCAGTTAAATATTTGCTCAATTAAAATATTACCTGTACGTAGTTAGCCCAGACTTCCCGCCAACAACCCTAAATTTTTTGTTGTGCCCCAAAACATGTAAAAAAACGTTGACTGCCTCTCTAACTCCTACATTTTTTGTGTCTCTTAACAAACCACGTTGGGTTAGCATATTACACAGAACTTCAAACGAGCTTCTATTCATCTGAAGCTGGTTAAAACAATTTATATCTGTTCTGCCATACAAACGCCTAAACAAACATTCTCTTACAACATTTTTTGCATCAGCCTCCACGATATTTCTTCTGACCCCACATTTCATCATCACTACGACAGAAGCTGTAACGCCCCCGATTTTCTGCGATTATTTAATTCTCGTTTGGCGTTACGTCGACGCGTTTTCTTGGCTTGTGTCATCTGTGGAGTGTGGTCTTAACTCCTTAGAACTGAGTGACCTATTTTGTAGCATATTGGCAAGATCTCCCTAGCAAGCCGAGTCGTTTTGGGTGACCCGGTGTGGCCTCTCGGGGGATGCTTGTGTTTTGGCTTCGGGTGGGTATAACTCGAGTTCTGTTCGTCGAAAGTTAATTTCGACATCGTCGTTGCGTTCGTAGCATGGGTATTTAGCTACGGTGCGAGTTTCGTCGAATTCCGAGATAGTTCGGTTTTCACGTCATTTTGGGTGTGCTAATAATAAATGTAAATAAGTAATATTTTAAGCTATTTAAATGATTATTTTCGGTCAAAAGCTTTGAGAGTGAACCGGAGGCTTAGGAGGCGGTTAAGGCTGATTAGACGTGTTAGATTTATTAAAAGCCTTAAGCCAAATCAGCGGGCCCATTCTTCTTCTTCCCGAAAACGTCGCATGCTCCTGTTCGCGGAAAACAGAGGAAAACCGTCGGACCTGCTACCCCTTCGGACGGCGATTCCGGGAGCGTTAGTGGACGGATTTCGATTCTGAGAGTGGATCTGGATTGCTCTCGCTCAGATCTTCGTTTCTACGGTAAGAGATTTGATTTTCGTGGAGTTTTTAGGAGATATGGATTTTCGGTTTTTGCCCTTTCCGCCATTAAAGCTCGGGATGTGCTGGCTAGGTGTTGCTGCTGCTGGTGCCGAGGGAGAGGAAGGACTCGAGTGAAGCTTCGCTGAAAACCGAGGCAAGTGGTTCTTGCACTTGCTGTTTTGATTTTTTCCCCTTCTTAACTACCCGATTATCCCTAAGATAGAAGCCAAGCTTTTCTCTTTTGCTTTGCTAGAATTCTGTACAGTGGTTTTCCCTTTTGAGCCCTCCCCTTTGTGCTGTTTTTGCTCAACCCGCTGGTTGTGTTCACCATTTAGACTCCAGACTTTTATTTTTGGTTTGGTGCTATTGCAGGTGGAGCCGAGAGAGAGAGGGAGATTTTTTTTGTGGTAGTGCTCTGGTTAGAACCAGTCTTGGTAAGCTCTCGGGTTTTGGCGTTGAGTGTGGTGCACACACTCAAAGCAAAAAGCCGTCCGGGTTTGGCGTTGAGTGTGGTGCACACACTCAAAGCCATAGTTTGGTCTGTTTTTTTTTTTGCTAAGTATTAGGGCGTTGAGTGAGGTGGACTCACTCAACGCCGCAGCCCCTGCTAGCGGCTAAGTACTTTGGCGTTGAGTTAGTCGACCTCACTCAACGCCATTTCCATTTTGGCGTTGAGTGAGGTGAACTCACTCAACGTCGCGGCTTTCTGTGTGGCCAAGTACTTTGGTGTTGAGTGAGGTGGGCACACTCAACGTCGTATCCTTTTCTGAGGCTAATTACTTTGGCGTTGAGTGAGTCGACCTCACTCAACGCCATTTCAGTTTTGGCGTTGAGTGAGGTGAACTCACTCAACGTCGTAGCTTTCTTTGCGGCAAAGTACTTTGGTGTTGAGTGAGGTGGGCTCACTCAATGCCGCAGCCTTTTCTGAGGCTAAGTACTTTGGCATTGAGTGAGTCGACCTCACTCAACACCATTTCGGTTTTGGCGTTGAGTGAGGTGAACTCACTCAATGTCGTAGCCCTTTTTGCGTCCAAGTCCTTTGGCGTTGAGTGAGTGAGCCTCACTCAACGCCATTGTTGTTGTGGCGTTGTGTGAGGTCAGCTCACTCAACGCCGCAGCTTGATTTATTTGCGGCTAAGTGCCAGGGCGTTGAGTGAGTGAACCTCACTCAACGCCATTCCTGCTTTGGCGTTGAGTGAGGTGGACTCACTCAACGTCGCAGTCTCTCTTTGCGGCTAAGTGCCAGGGCGTATAGTGAGTGAACCTCACTCAACGTCATTGCTGCTTTAGCGTTGAGTGAGGTGGACTCGCTCAACGCCGCAGTCTATGTTTGTTGTTAAGTGTCAGGGCGTTGAGTGAGTGAACCTCACTCAACGCCATAGCTGTTTTGGCATTGAGTGAGGTTAGCTCACTCAACGCTAGAGTTTTCTTACGGGAGGCGTTGAGCGAGTGAACCTCACTCAACGTCATAGCTGTTTTGGCGTTGAGTGAGGTTGGCTCACTCAACGCCAGAACTGTTCTTGCGGAGGGCGTTGAGTGAGTGAACCTCACTCAACGCCATGGTTATTTCTGGCGCTGAGTGAGGCTAACTCACTCAACGTCATGGTCTGGTTAGGCGTTGAGTGAGTGGGGCTCACTCAACACTTTTCCCTTACCTTTATTTTCGCTCCCGAGTGAATTCCTTGATTTTGAGGTTCCTTGTCGGCTATGTTTTCTTTCCCAAAGGCCGAATCGTGGGTCGTGGTTAGTAGTAGTGGTTTGAAGCTCTTATGGGAGGTGGTGTTGTGTGATTTAGCTGTGGCCACTCTTTTCTTTTATCTTGCTCCAGGTACGGGCTTGGCAAGGGGGTGGGAGGTCCCTCGTGCTTTCACATGTAGACCCTTGAGCTTTGTTTGCTTGGAAATGGTGGATGGGGGACTGAGTTTGCCTCCAACCCGGATCCGCGTTGGTTATTTTGCTACTACCATCTCTCATAGCTTAGGGTGTTAGACGTTTCTTCCTTGGTAGATTGCAGCGTTTGGGCTCATGGTAGCCTTATAGACTCTGCAGCTTTTTGGCAGAGTTACTGTTGTGTCCTCGCACTTAGTGCACTTCCTATTTGCCTTGCCTTGGGCGGTTGTGACTGTTACTGCTTTGTTTTCCTCTTTTACTTATCTTCTGATTGACTCTTTCACGCACTTTTCTTGTTTTGCTTGCTGAGGTATTCTTTCTTCTTTGAATGCATCAGGTTCAAGATAGTAGCCGCTCTGACGGCTAGTGGTGATGTGTAGTTGTTGGTGGTCTCTGGTGCCATAGAGATCAGTTCCTTGTTTTTGCGAGGTAGTTTTGGTGTTGTTTTTCTTACAGACATACATACTTGCCAGTGAGTTCGTGTCAGTTTGTTGGCGCCCACTGGTAGTTTTACCTTGATACTAGATATGTTATCTTTTTGCTGCTACATTTTTTTTGGAGATTGTCTACTTGCTCTGGGAATGATTTATGCTAGGTTGCTTGTTACTTTTAAACCTAAAAACACTATTATAAATATATCTCATGATCAGCATGTTTTATAAAACTCAAACACTATTTTTCAAACAACGTAAAAAGATCGTTTTCTTATATATAGTATAAATTAAATGTAGGGTCTTGCATAATATAAGTTGTCCTCTAAGGGCACTTATGTATTCTTTTAGGATGTCAAATCTGAATAAAGTATTTTTCGCAGCGTATAAGTATAACTTTTAAATTGTGGACTAGGTGATCCACCGCGTCGAGGGATACGGTCTTTAAAAAATATAACTGATTTTCTAATCATTTAACTCATGGATTTTCATAAAGTATAGTTGTTAGTAGTTTGCCTGAGCGTCGGCAGTTATCCCCTGCTCGACGTGACATCATGACGTGTGTTTTCTCCTACTCTTATAATTCGTTTTCCTCGGAAAAAATGCGGGTTGTGACAGTTGGTATCAGAGGGAGGTTGCTTGACAAGTTAGTCGGGCAACCTTCCCTTCTGATTGCATTAGTAGTTCAGCATCATGCCATTCACACACTGATATGTTATCAGCACGTCTTGGCAAAAGCACGAACACTACACTCATAGCATAACATGAAGTATACTGGGCGTATTATGTAGTATGAGATGCATAATATATGTTCGTGTTGAAGTGGTGACCGGGCGGTCTGGCGGTCTGGCTTGGCGAGTTGATGACCGGGCGGTCTGGCGGTTTCCCTTCAGCGGGTTGATTGTTATGTGCTACTGTCTGAGGCCCAAGCGGTCTAGCGGATTGTCTCTGGCGACTTGGAGACCGGGCGGTCTGGCGGTCTCACATGGCGATCTCTCTCTCTCTCTCTGGTTGTTGCCGAGCGGTTAGCCCCTCTGTCTAACCGCGCGGCTTGTGCGGTTTGTGTCTGTACAGTCCGCGTGTGTCATGTAAATTTTTAGTCTCACATCTCTTATTTGTATTCTCTCTTCTCTCCTCCATTCTATATAAGGGAGGCCATACCTTTGTAATAGATACCTTTTTCTGATAATAAAGTTTCAGTTTAAACCGTTTCCGGCTTGTTTTAGTTCGATTCTAACATGGTATCAGAGGACTCCGTTTTCTCCGCCTGATTCTGTGCGCCCTCTCTGACCGCGCGACCTGTCCGCGTGGCTTGCTTCTTCTCCCGGCTTATTCTCGCGGCTTGTTTCTTCCGGTCTGTGCCCTGTTCGCACGGCTTCTTTTCTCATTGTCGTTGCCCTTTGTGTGCGCGACCTCTTTGTTTTTCCTTATTCTCGCCGCGACCTGTGCTTAGTCTTCGCGCCCTCCGTTCTAGCTGCTCCTCTTCTCTAGTCGCCCCGGCCTGTTGCCGCGGCCTGTTTGCCTTGTTCGCTGTTTTTTGCCTCCCAGCGGGCTTCTTCTGTTCGCGCGGTCTGTTATCTAGCCACTCGACTTCTTTCCCTCTGCTTGTTTCTACGGCTTGGTCGTGGCTTTTCTGGCCGCTGTTGTCCCCCTCGTGACCGCTGCAGATCCTTTTTTTCTTCTAACCGCTGCGATTTCCCTCTGTTCGCACGGGTTCTTCCTTGTTTTGGCGGCCTCTGTGCGGTTCTTCCTTTAGCCGCTCCTGCTTGTTAGTCGTCGCGACCTCTGCTTTAGTCGCGCGGCTTGTGCTTCCCTCTTCTTCCGCTTTGCCTTGCTCTGCACCTTGGTCGTGGCCCTTCTTGCCGCTGGTGTGCTGTCACCGTGACCGCTGCAGTTTTTAGTTCCTCCCTTCATGGCTTGCATCTACTCCTCAAAGCCATTCTCCTCGGTGGTCACGTCTTCTGGTAGTGCCCACGTTGTTACTCAAGGAAAATGGCTGATCGACACCGGTGCTACTAATCATATGACCGGCAATCTCTCGTGTTTTTCTCTCCTAGAAACACATGATCGGTCGCCCCCGGTTATTCTCGCTGACGGCTCTTCATCATCGGTCCATGGGACGGGGATTGTTCATGTCACTCCGTCTCTTCGCTTGGCAGATACTCTCTACGTGCCCAAGTTCCTGTGCAACTTGTTATCTGTTACCTCTCTGTGCAAGCAATTACAATGTTCCGTCACATTTACTTCTACTTCTTGCTCTTTTCAGGATCCGGACTCCCAACGGACGATTACTACTGGGACTGAGAGTGGCGGTCTATACTTCTTGGACAACATTTCCGCTTTCTCCACCTTCTCCTCCACCTCCACAGATCTTCTCCAATGGCATCTCCGCCTTGGTCATGCTCCTCCACGCCTTCTTCGTCAACTTCTGCCCCACCTTCCTCCACAAAGTCCTCCGCTCAACTGTGAGGCCTGTCAGCTTGGCAAGCATCACCGCTCCTCCTTTCCTCCAAAACACGTTCGTGGCTCTGCCCGTCCGTTTGATCTCATCCACTCTGATGTTTGGGGTCCTTCTCCTACTCTTACCGTTGGTCGAGGTAGTTCATATTTTGTCACTTTCATTGATGATTTCTCTCGATGTACGTGGGTGTATCTGTTAAAAGATCGCTCCAAATTATTCTCTGTATGGACGTCGTTCTATCTCATGATCAAAACTCAGTTTAATGTTTCTATTAAAGTTTTTCGATCTGATAATGCCTAAGAATATGTCAGTCATGATTTTTCTGCCTTCTGCATGCAAAATGAGATTATTCATCAAACTAGTTGTGTCTATACTTCACAACAAAATGGTGTGGCAGAACGCAAAAATTGTCACCTCCTCGATGTCGCTCGCACCTTGATGACCCAGATGCATGTTCCTCGCTCCTATTGGGGCTATGTTGTTCTCCTTGCCTGCTACCTTATCAATCGCATTCCCTCCACGGTTCTCCACGGAAAAACCTCATTCTCCATTCTGTATCCGGGCAAGGAACCGTTTCCTCTCCCTCTCCAAATCTTTGGATGCACTGCATTTGTGCATGCCCCTTCTGCCACCCGTGATAAGCTCTCCCCTCGCTCCACCAAATGTGTCTTTCTGGGGTACTCCACCACTCAGAAAGGCTATTGTTGCTTTGATCCCGTCCTTCGTAAACAGTTCATCTCTGCTGACGTCATCTTCTTCGAGAATACCTCCTACTTCTCGGCTGACTCCTCTCCTCGTCTCCCAGCTTCTGATTCTCCTACTGTTCCCTTCGTTCCCTCGTCTCCTACTACGATCTCTACCCCTACACCATCTCCGTCCACTCCTCTCACTCCGACTCTTTCTCCGCCATCATCTCCCTCATCTCCGCCGTCGTCGCTCTTTACTCCCGGGCCAGCTCTCTCTGCCACGGATGCACCGGATGCCGAGGGACCCGCTGACCTGGATCTTCCTATAGCTCTTCGCAAAGGGGTGCGGACGTGTACCCTACACCCCCTTGCTGCTGTTGTTTCATATGATCGTCTTACTCCTTCTCGCAAGGCTTTTGCACTAGCTATCTCTGCCACTGCCACACCCCGATCCTACCAGGAGGCCCTTGCTATTCCTCATTGGAAGATGGTCATGGATGAGGAAATGGCGACCCTAACTGAGCGGGGTACCTGGACTCTTGTTCCTCCTCCCTTTGGCACTGATGTGTTGGCTGTCGCTGGGTCTTTGTGGTCAAATTTGGCCCAGACGGCACTGTGGATTGTTATAAGGCTCGCCTTGTTGCTAAGGGCTTTACTCAGACCTATGGGGTTGATTACTTTGACACCTTCTCCCCCGTGGCTCGTCTCAGTACTATCCGGTTCCTTCTCTCTGTGGCGGTAAATAGGGATTGGCCGATTTCCCAGCTGGATGTCAAGAATGCCTTCCTTTATGGTGATCTTCAGGAGGCCGTCTACATGGAGCAACCTCCTGGGTATGTTGCTCAGGGGGAGACTCGAGTATGCCGGCTGAAGAAGACAATCTATGGCCTCAAGCAGAGCCCTCGAGCTTGGTTTGACAAGTTCAGCGGCATCGTGGCGGCCGTTGGTTTTGTGCGAAGCTCCGCCGATCACTCTCTCTTTATTCGCAAAACCCCCTCTGGGCTGGTTGTTCTTGCTGTGTACGTCGATGATATTCTTCTCACTGGCGATGACCAGAAATGGGTAGCCCTGACAAAGCGACATCTTCGTCAACATCTGGTCACAAAAGATATGGGCTCTCCAAAGTACTTTCTGGGGATCGAAATCTCTCGGAAGCCCGGCTCATTAGTTCTCTCCCAGCGTAAGTATGCCCTTGATCTTTTTAAAGAGCCAGGATTGTCTGGAGCAAAACCTGTCAGATGCCCCATGGCAATTGGAGAAGACAAAACCTGGACAGATGATTCGCCTCCTCTTTCAGATAGTTCGCGGTACAGGCGTTTGGTTGGTAATCTCATATATCTCATAGTGACCAGGCCCGACATTTCCTATGTTGTGGGCAAGGTAAGTCAATTCATGCAAGTACCCAGAGAGTGCCATCTACAGTCCGCATTGCGGATCTTGGAGTATGTCAAAGCAGCCCCTGGGAAAGGATTACTATTTCAGAAGAATGGACATCTGAAGGTTGAAGCATACTCAGATGCGAGTTATGCTGATGACAAAGGGGATCGCAAGTCTACCTCTGGTTTCTGCACCTTTGTTGGGGGAAATCTGGTAAGCTGGAAAAGCAAGAAGCAGTCGGTTGTTTCCAGGTCCAGTGCTGAATCAGAGTATCGAAGTATGACATCGACCACTTGTGAGTTAAAGTGGCTACGGGCTCTTATGCTGGATTTAGGAGAGGTCTACAACCATCCTCTACCTATGTTTTGTGATAACAAGGCTGCGATACACATCTCCAAAAATCCAGTCTTCCATGAAAGAACCAAGCACATTGAGGTTGACTGTCATTTCATTCGTGAAGAGATCTTAAAAGAACAAATTTGCACTCCCTTTGTCACTTCTGAAAAAGAGCTGGCTGACATCTTCACCAAGCCAGTATCCGCCTCGTTTTCTCATATTTATGACAAGCTGGGCATGAACGATATATATGCTCCAGCTTGAGGGGGAGTGTTGAAGTGGTGATCGGGCGGTCTGGCGGTCTGGCTTGGCGAGTTGATGACCGGGCGGTCTGGCGGTTTCCCTTCAGCGGGTTGATTGTTATGTACTACTGTCTGAGGCCCAAGCGGTCTAGCGGATTGTCTCTGGCGACTTGGAGACCGGGCGGTCTGGTGGTCTCACATGGCGATCTCTCTCTCTCTCTCTCTCTGGCTGTTGCCGAGCGGTTAGCCCCTCTGTCTAACCACGCGGCTTGTGCGGTTTGTGTCTGTACAGTCCGCGTGTGTCATGTAAATTTTTAGTCCCACATCTCTTATTTGTATTCTCTCTTCTCTCCTCCATTCTATATAAGGGAGGCCATACCTTTGTAATAGATACTTTTTTCTGATAATAAAGTTTCAGTTTAAACCGTTTCCGGCTTGTTTTAGTTCAATTCTAACAGTTCGTATATGGATCCACCATAGGGGCAACATGTGAGGGTTATGTAGTATAGGATGCATAACCTCACCACATGGCTGCGACTAGCTCGTTTTCTTTTTCGTTGCATGAGGATGTTATGTAGTATGAGATGCATAACATTTTCATGTGTACGCCGCTCATAACATGCATTAGGGCCTTTTTAGAATGCATAGCACAAACATGCATAGCATAACATTGCATAAGCACAACGTATCAAGCTAAAGACTGGCAGGATGACATATGTACACACATAATTTTTGAGTCAAAAATAATGTAAAGTCATGCATTCCCGATCTAGGCACAAGAGTTAGTATGGTGGTGGTTAACCATCCTAGGTTAAGGCATAACATCAATTTTTTTTGTAAAAAAAAAAAAAACTCCTAGAGCAAGTTTAGCAGCTTTAAGTTCATATTTATGTATGTATTGTCTATACTTGTAGATAGTTGCAGTTGTTGTACTAGGATCTGACTAACGTTGTTATGATTTTAGGATAACGAGCCGCCCTTCAACTAGATTGACCCCCCCCCCCATCTGAGGGTGAGTCATCTGGAGCGCAGAATGATGCGGTGATCGAGAGCCTGCGACAGAGTAGCGATTCCTTGAGCAGGCAGATGATGGAGATGCGAGCCCAGATCCAGTCTCTGGTGGCAGTTGTGGAAGGAAAGACTTAGGGAGTGCAAGGCTCTGCAGGGGGATTGCTGTTCCTCCTCCTCCTGCACCCCTGAGACCTCCAGTGGTGGTGCCAGTGGAGATGACATTTATCTCACAATTTCAGAGACTTAGCCCTCCTACTTATGATGGGAAGGCATATTTCATAGTCATAGACGATTGGCTGATCTCCATGGAGGAGATGTTCTCGTATTCTGGTATTGCAGACGATCAGAGAGTGATGATAGCCGCCTATCAGCTTAAGGGTTTGGCTAAGAGTTGGTGGCTTAGAGAAAAGGAGAGCTTGGTAGCTGGTTGCTCTTGGGAAGTGTTCAAGGAAATGCTGCTGAGGAAGTTCTTGCCTTCGGTCGAGCGTGATCGTCTTATGAACGACTTCCTCCACCTGAAGCAAAGGCAACTCACGGTCGGTGAGTATGAGATAGAGTTCAGCAAGCTGAGCCGATTTGCTCCTAGGTTGGTGAGTGTTGAGGCTGATTGAGTCAAGCGGTTTCTTGGTGTCTTGAGGAGCGAGGTGCAGCAGTTGACCAGTGCTTATGGATCAGAGACTTATACGGGGGTAGTGGAGGCTGCTCTGAAGGTGGAGTCTATCGAGACCGCAAAGAGCAGAGGCCAGCAAATGAGGAAGGACAAGAGGAAATCCATCGAGGAGAAGAAACTCCAGGTACCCGGTGCTGCTTCGGGAAAGAAGAGCAAGGTGGTGTGTAGCTTCTGTGGTTTGTCAGGCCACCCTGTTGAGAGGTGTTTGAAGAAGGCAGCAGCTCAGAAGAAGGAGCAAGTTCATGCTATTCAGAGTGCTCCTAGGAGGGATGTTACATGTTTTGTTTGCAAGCGACCCGGGCATGATGTTGCCCAGTGCTGGTCCAAGGATAAAGTCTGCTATCAGTGTGGGCAGAAGGGTCACATCAAGTCTAGGTGTCCTCAGGTCCAGCCTGCTCTTCATGCAGTTCCACTCCAGGCACTACCTCCACCTCAGCGTGTGGACAAGGGCAAGGGAAAGCTGAACGTGATCTCTTCTGAGGAGGCTCAAGCTTCGACTTAGTTCATCTCAGGTTAGTTGTTTTTTTCCAGCCTGAAGGTTTTATTTTTGTTTTTACTAGAATGATTGCAGTTTTGTTTTTGTAGTTCCTTAGTTGTATATACTCCTATAGGGAAATTTAAGGTGAAGAACCGCTGGACGCGTGTTCTGTTTGACTCCGGCGCTACCCACTCATTTGTGGCTAGAGCCTTTGCGGAGCGACATCGGTTGACTCTAAATCGAGTTCGGGATACCTTCCGTGTCAAGTTCCCCTCTGGTGAATCTGTGTTATCAGATTTGGGCATTCTAGATTGCCCTGTTTTGTTGGGAGACTTTCTTGCGAAGGCAGACTTGAAGATGATTGATCTGGAGGACTTCGATGTTATTTTGGGCATGGACTGGCTGTCTAAGTATGATGCGGTTATTCAGTGCAAAGGGAAGCGCTTGGGTTTCATCAAGGACAACGGTCAGCCCGGAAGCGTGTATGTTGATCCGTGCCAGGATTCTCTTGTCATCTCTGCGGCATGTGCTTAGAAGCTATTTCATTCTTATTGTTTTGCTTGTTTTGTCTCGGTGGTTGGAACCGCTGTTAGCGTGCCATGCTTGGAGGAGATTCCAGTTGTTCGTGATTTCGCTGATGTTTTTCCTGATGATCTTCATGGTCTTCCTCCCGATCGGGATGTTGAGTTTGTGATTGATTTGGAACCGGGTACGCGTCTTATTGCTAAGACGTCGTACCGAATGACCCCTCGTGAATTAGAGGAGTTGCGAGTCCAGTTGGATGAGCTATTGGCAAAAGGGTTTATCAGGCAGAGTTCGTCGCCTTGGGTGCTCCTGTTTTGTTTGTGAAGAAGAAAGATGGGTCGATGCGGCTTTGCATCGACTACAGGGAGTTGAATAAGGTCACTATTAAGAACAGGTACCCTCTGCCGAGGATCGATGACTTATTTGATCAATTGCGCGGTAGCGCAGTGTTCTCCAAGATCGATCTTCGTTCTGGCTATCATCAGCTAAGGATCCGTGAGGCAGACATTCCACGGACTGCGTTTAGATCGAGGCATGGACATTTTGAGTTCTTGGTGATGTCGTTTGGTTTGACCAACGCACCATCAGCTTTCATGGATATGATGAACCGGGTGTTCAAGGATTTCCTAGACAAGTTCGTTGTGGTTTTCATCGATGGCGTGCTGGTCTATTCCCGCAGCGCTGAGGAGCATGAGCAGCATCTGCGCTTGGTTCTAACGGAGTTGAGGAATCACAAGTTATTCGCCAAGCTGAGCAAGTGTGAATTTTGGTTGCCTCAGGTCTCGTTTCTGGGCCACGTGGTGAACAAGGATGAGATCTCGATCGACCCAGAAAAGATCGCAGCAGTGATGGATTGGAGTAGGTCGGACACGCCCAAGGAGATCAGGAGCTTCCTATGGTTGGCCGGCTACTACAGGAGGTTCGTGGAGGGTTTCTCTACCATAGCTGCACCTTTGACCAGGTTGACTCAAAAGAGCGCGGCCTTTGTTTGGAGCGAGAAGTGCGAAGAAGCCTTCCTGGAGCTAAAGAACAGATTGCGCATTGCTCCCGTTCTGACCCTACCTACTGAGGGTGTGGAGTATGATGTGTACGTAGATGCTTCGCATGTTGGTCTGGGCTGCGTGTTGATGCGGGTTGGAAAAGTGATTGCGTATGGGTCAAGGCAATTAAAGACTCATGAGAGAAATTACCCTACGCATGACCTTGAGTTTGCAACGGTGATTTATGCGTTGAAACTGTGGAGGAATCTACTTTATGGGGCTCAGTGCAAGTTCTTCACTGATCACAAGAGCCTGAAGTATGTGTTCATGCAGAAAGAGTTGAATCTGCGCCAGCGTCGGTGGCTAGAGTATGTGGCCGATTATGATGTAGAGATCTAGTATCATCCAGACAAGGCCAATGTGGTGGCCGACGCCCTGAGTCGGAAGGCGGGGAAGATCTTTAATCTCTCCGTCGACCGTTTAGTGGAAGAGTTCCTCCTTATGGATATCTCAGTGGGATGTTGTGACATGCAGAGTAGTTTGGCAGCGGCAGAGCCGTCTTGGATTTCTCTTACTAGATTGCACCAGAAGGATGATCCGGACCTGCTGCACTTATACTTCAGGACTGAGAGAGGGGAGTTGCCGGATTTTTCTATCAATGATGCGGGTACTTTGAAGTACCGCGACAGATTTTGGATCCCCGCTGTTGGGGACATCAGGGGTATGATATGCAGAGAGGCTCATGGATCCAGTGTTGCCTACCATCCAGGATCTACGAAGATGTATCATGATTTGAAGCAAATTGCCTGATGGTATGGCATGAAGAGTGATATAGCCCGATTTGTTACTGATGCCACACTTGCAAGCGTGTGAAGGCCGATCACGGAAGGCCTGGTGGCAAGTTGACTCCGTTAGAGATCCCGACTTGGAAGTGGGAAAGTATTTCTATGGATTTCATCACGGGCTTACCGAAATCTCCAAGGGGATTTGATTTTGTCTGGGTTATAGTGGATAGACTGACGAAGTGTGCTCACTTCGTGCCGTATAAGATTGATTACCCGATGAAAAAGATAGCAGAGTTGTACTTGAATGAGGTCATCAGATTGCACGGTGTGCCTGTTAGCATCATTTCTGATCGAGACTCCCGGTTTACTTCTCGTTTTTGGCAGAGTCTGCAGGAGGGTTTAGGTACAGATCTGAGGTATTCTACTGCTTACCACCCACAGACCAATGGGCAGACAGAGCGGGTGAACCAGATAGTTGAGGATATGATCATATGCTACATTCTAGACCACGGTGGAGCGTGGGATGAGCGGTTGTGACTTATGGAGTTTGCATACAACAACAGTTATCAAGAAAGTTTGCAAATGGCTCCGTTTGAAGCTTTGTATGGGAGGCGCTGCAGAACTCCCCTGTTTTGGGCTGAGGCAGGTGAGAGACCCTTGTTGGGTCCGGATGCGCTCGAGGAGATGGAAGTCGCAGTGAAGCTTATTCGAGAAAAGCTTCGTATAGCTCAGGAGAGATACGAGAAGAACGCCAATCAGTGTAGGTCTGACTTGGAGTTTCCGTAGGGGGCCTTGTGTTTCTTAAGGTTTCCCCGATGGTAGGTGTTAAGAGGTTCAGTAAGAATCGGAAATTGGGCGCGAGGTATGTGGGCCCGTTTAAGATTGTAGAGCGGATTGGCGTGTCAGCTTATAGGTTGGATTTGCCAGCAAACTTCCCAAGTGTTCACAATATTTTTCATGTAAGCCAATTGCGGAAGTGTGTGCACAGTAGTGGGCAAGTCTTGGATGTTGTGCCCTAGTTAGAGCTTAATCTCTCTTTTGTTGAAGTGTCGGTCCGCATTTTTGATACTCAAGATCGGGTGCTGCGAAGGAAGTCCATCCCGATGGTCAAGGTTCTATGGAAGAATCAAGATTTGGAAAGCGCGACTTGGGAGTTAGAGTCGGCTATGAGGGAGGCTCACCCTCAGCTGTTCCCCTGATTGGATTGGTATGTTTCCTTCTTGTAATGTTTGGCTTGTTACTTTTCCTTCTATAGTAGAAGTGTTGTGCGTAATGTTTCTGGACGAAACTTTCTTTTAGGGGGAGTGACTGTAACGCCCCCGATTTTCTGCGATTATTTAATTCTCATTTGGCGTTACGTCGACGCGTTTTCTTGGCTTGTGTCATCTGTGGAGTGTGGTCTTAACTCCTTAGAACTGAGTGACCTATTTTGTAGCCTATTGGCAAGATCTCCCTAGCAAGCCGAGTCGTTTTGGGTGACCCGGTGTGGCCTCTCGGGGGATGCTTGTGTTTTGGCTTCGGGTGGGTATAACTCGAGTTCTATTCGTCGAAAGTTAATTTCGACTTCGTCGTTGCTTTCGTAGCATGGTTATTTAGCTACGGTGCGAGTTTCGTCGAATTCCGAGATAGTTCGGTTTTCGCGTCATTTTGGGTGTGCTAATAATAAATGTAAATAAGTAATATTTTAAGCTATTTAAATGATTCTTTTCGGTCAAAAGCTTTGAGAGTGAACCGGCGGCTTAGGAGGCGGTTAAGGCTGATTAGACGTGTTAGATTTATTTAAAGCCTTAAGCCAAATCAGCGGGCCCATTCTTCTTCTTCCCGAAAACGTCGCCTGCTCCTGTTCGCGGAAAACAGAGGAAAACCGCCGGACCTGCTACCCCTTCGAACGGCGATTCCGGGAGCGTTTGTGGATGGATTTCGATTCCGAGAGTGGATCTGGATTGCTCTCGCTCAGATCTTCGTTTCTACGGTAAGAGATTTGATTTTCATGGAGTTTTTAGGAGATATGGATTTTCGGTTTTTGCCCTTTCCGCCATTAAAGCTCGGGATGTGCTGGCTAGGTGTTGCTGCTGCTGGTGCCGAGGAAGAGGAAGGACTCGAGTGAAGCTTCGTTGAAAACCGAGGCAAGTGGTCATTGCACTTGCTGTTTTGATTTTTTCCCCTCTTAACTACCCGGTTAGCCCTAGGATAGAAGCCAAGCTTTTCTCTTTTGCTTTGCTAGAATTCTGTACAGTGGTTTTCCCTTTTGAGCCCTCCCCTTTGTGCTGTTTTTGCTCAACCCGCTGGTTGTGTTCACCATTTAGACTCCAGACTTTTATTTCTGGTTTGGTGCTATTGCGGGTGGAGCCGAGAGAGAGAGAGGGAGATTTTTTTTGTGTGGTAGTGCTCTGGTTAGAACCAGTCTTGGTAAGCTCTCAGGTTTTGGCGTTGAGTGTGGTGCACACACTCAAAGCCAAAAGCCGCCCGGGTTTGGCGTTGAGTGTGGTGTACACACTCAAAGCCAAAGTTTGGTCTATTTTTTTGGCTAAGTACTAGGGCATTGAGTGAGATGGACTCACTCAACGCCGCAGCCCCTGCTAGCGGCTAAGTACTTTGGCGTTGAGTGAGTCGACCTCACTCAACGCCATTTCCGTTTTGGCGTTGAGTGAGGTGAACTCACTCAACGCCGCGGCTTTCTATGTGGCCAAGTACTTTGGCGTTGAGTGAGGTGGGCTCACTCAACGCCGCAGCCTTTTTTGAGGCTAAGTACTTTGGCGTTGAGTGAGTCGACCTCACTCAACGCCATTTCGGTTTTGGCATTGAGTGAGGTGAACTCACTCAACGTCGTAGCTTTCTGTGCCGCAAAGTACTTTGGCGTTGAGTGAGGTGGGCTCACTCAACGCCGCAGCCTTTTCTGAGGCTAAGTACTTTGGCGTTGAGTGAGTCAACCTCACTCAACGCCATTTCGGTTTTGGCGTTGAGTGAGGTGAACTCACTCAACGTCGTAGACCTATTTGCAGCCAATTCTTTTGGCGTTGAGTGAGTGAGACTCACTCAACGCCATTGCTGTTATGGCGTTAAGTGAGGTCAGCTCACTCAACGCCGCAGCTTGCTTTGTTTGCGGCTAAGTGCCAGGGAGTTGAGTGAGTGAACCTCACTCAACGCCATTCTTGCTTTGGCGTTGAGTAAGGTGGACTCACTCAATGCCGCAGTCTCTCTTTGCGGCTAAGTGTCAGGGCGTTGAGTGAGTGAACCTCACTCAACGCCATTGCTGCTTTGGCGTTGAGTGAGGTGGACTCACTCAACGCCGCAGTCTCTGTTTGCTGTTAAGTGCCAGGGCGTTGAGTGAGTGAACCTCACTCAACGCCATAGCTGTTTTGGCATTGAGTGAGGTTAGCTCACTCAACGCCAGAGTTTTCTTGCGGGAGGCGTTGAGTGAGTGAATCTCACTCAACGCCATAGCTGTTTTGGCGTTGAGTAAAGTTAGCTCACTCAATGCCAGAACTGTTCTTGCGGAGGGCGTTGAGTGAGTGAACCTCACTCAACGCCATGGTTGTTTCTGGCGCTGAGTGAGGCTAACTCACTCAACGCCATGGTCTGGTTAGGCGTTGAGTGAGTGGGGCTCACTCAACACTTTTCCCTTATCTTGATTTTCGCTCCCGAGTGAATTCCTTGATTTTGAGGTTCCTTGTCGGCTATGTTTTCTTTCCCAAAAGCCGAATCGTGGGTCGTGGTTAGTAGTGGTGGTTTGAAGCTCTTATGGGGGGTGTTCTTGTGTGATTTAGCCGTGTAAACCCTTTTCTTTTATCTTGCTCCAGGTACGGGCTGGGCAAGGGGGTGGGAGGTCTCTCGTGCTTTCACATGTAGACCCTTGAGCTTTGTTTGCTTGGAAATGGTGGATGAGGGACTGAGTTTGCCTCCAACCCGGATCCACGTTGTTTATTTTGCTACTACCATCTCTCATAGCTTAGGGTGTTAGACGTTTCTTCCTTGGTAGATTGCAGCGTTTGGGCTCATGGTATCCTTGTAGACTTTGCAGCTTTTGGGCAGAGTTACTGTTGTGTCCTCGCACTTAGTGCACTTCCTTTTTACCTTGCCTTGGGCGGTTGTGACTGTTACTGCTTTGTTTTCATCTTTTACTTATCTTCTGATTGACTCTTTCGCGCACTTTTTTTGTTTTTCTTGCTGAGGTATTCTTTCTTCTTTGAATGCCTCAGGTTCAGGATAGTAGCCGTTCTGACGGCTAGTGGTGCTGTGCAGTTGGTGGTGGTCTCTGGTGCCATAGAGATCAGTTTCTTGTTTTTGCGAGGTAGTTTTGGTGTTATTTTCTTTACAGACATACATACTTGCCAGTGAGTTCGTGTCAGTTTGTTGGCGCCCACTGGTAGTTTTATCTTGATACTAGATATGTTATCTTTTTGTTGCTACCTTTTTTGGAGATTGTCTACTTGCTCTGGGAATGATTTATGCTAGGTTGCTAGTTACTTTTAAACCTAAAAACACTATTATAAGTATATCTCATGATCAACATGTTTTATAAAACTCAAACACTACTTTTCAAATAACGTAAAAAGATCGTTTTCTTATATATATTATAAATTAAATGTAGGGTCTTGCATAGTATAAGTTGTCCTCTAAGGGTCCTTATGCACCCTTTTAGGATGTCAAACCTGAATAAAGTATTTTCCGCAGCGTATAAGTATAACTTTTAAATTGTGGACTAGGTGATCCACCGCGCCAAGGGATACAGCCTTTAAAAAATATAACTGATTTTCTAATCATTTAACTCATGGATTTTCATAAAGTATAGTTGTTAGTAGTTTGCCTGAGCGTCGGCAGTTATTCCCTGCTCGACGTGGCATCATGACGCGTGTTTTCTCCTACTCTGATAATTCGTTTTCCTCGGAGAAAATGCAGGTTGTGACAGAAGCAGCAAGAGCAGCAGCTACTGCTGCTCTCCTACGCCTACGCCGTTTCACTGTTTCATCCATCTAAACATAAAAAAAAACACAAATTATATATCATCATTAGAATCCATACTCCAAATATTAAGATAACGTGCAAGCATTGCATTTCTTGCCTACAAATCTATCATCATTACAATCCATACTCCAAATAATCATCAAAAAGTTGACTTAATACGGGCATCCCTTCTACATCAAGCATTGCTCTATGGCAAGTATCATCTAAGAAGACAAATTTAAGAGACAAATCATCTTGATTGGAGGGTGCTTAGCACCCTAAACTCCTATTATATACATGCATTTACAAACACATACAAATATGCATTCAAGTAATGATGTAACGAACATGAAAAAACATAGATACACCCCCTTGCCTCATGGGTAAGTAACAAAATTTGACACTATTTTAGAAAATAAGGTAGCAGCCCAGATTGGATCAAATAATTTCCTTCCAATAATGCATATAAATTCTTAACCATGAAATTAATTGAAAACCATGTGATGGTAGCAGCCCAGATTGGATCAAGCCTAAAGGACCTCAATCATGTATACCAAACTTAAAACTTAATGTGGACAAATAAATAATGTTGAAGAAACAAAACAAAAACTAGATTTGATTTAACATAAATTGTTCTTTCCCAAACTGAGTACTTCTAGTTAAAAATCTCCTGCAACTCCTATATAGTATGAATCAGAAATATGGTAAGCCTTCTTTGACAAATAATCTTATGTTCACACAAATCTTACAAAGCTATTTGAAACAATTTACGAAATTAGTCTCTTCATATATATGTAGATGACTTTGCTTAAAGATTACTAATTAGATACCCATTAGTCAAAAACTTTGCTTAAAGATTACTTATTACTAGAAAATCGGTCTTTAAGCAATAACCATAATATCAACATGATCTATAACAAATTTAGATGACTTGTAAAATCAAAGAAAAAGAAGAAGAAGAAGCCCAGCGAAATCTAACCTAGCGACGGGAGCCGCGGAGAATCGGGAGCACGCGTCGGAGCAGAAGCGGGAACGACCGCTGGAATCGGGATCGGGAGCACGCGTCGGAGCAGAAGCGGGAACGGCCGCTGGAATCGGGATCGGGAGCACGCGTAGGAGAGGTGAAATAGCGGGATCGGCAGCTGGAATCGCCGCGACGGGAGAAGAAAGCAGAGCGGAATCGCCAAATCTGACCTAGCGAGGTCGGAAAGGCATGTGCCGCGTTTACGTTATACCCAATTCCGACCAAATTGCATTTCATTTCCAATTCCCACGTTTTATTTTACGTACCGAACGCCTGTAATTAGAATTGGTAAATGAATTCCAATTCCAGCCGCCCAATTCCCGCGAAACGAACGGGCCCTTAGATTATTTTGAATTTAGTCATGGTCGAGCCTGCCGAGTCAATTGTTGATGGGCATGGCTCATTGATGATGGGCTTCCTTTGGCACTGACTTATTTGCTCCAATGAGATTGGTCAAAAAAATCATTATTATAGAATGTGCGTTTGGTAAGACAATGGTTATGACCGCTACCAAAGAAAATATTAAATAATGTGGTAAATATTAAATAATCCAGTTTGTCACGTGCAAACGAAGCACATCAAATCCTCCTTCATTCTCTCCTTTTCTCCACCCAGCCTTCTCCCCCTATGCGTCCGAGCTCTCCATAGATCTCTGTCGTTTCCTTTGAAGATCTTCGAACACGGCTTGAAGATCCTTTGAAGTCCATCGTGCTCCTACGTGCAAAGCGTACCAGAGAATTCCACCTCCGAAGATCTTTTGTGCGCGGTTGCAAGGACCTACCCCCGGTCAGTCGTCGCACGACCCCACTGCCGGCCGGCCGCAGCGCGACCCCCCCCCCCCCCCCCGCCGCGCGACCACGTGCTTCGTGTGTGTGGCCACGAGCCCTCGTGGTCGGTCACTGACCGAGGTCATGGGGCCGAATAGCCAGACATGACGCGGTCATCCGCCCAACCTCACTCCTGGCCGACCTACGCGAGCCGACCCCCCCCCCCTCTTGGGGGTGGGTGGCCGACCACCCCGCCAGTTATCCTGCCATCCGGCCGGTCGGATCTTCGTCGTCGGTCGTCCCCATCATCGTCGCTAGCCGGTTCTCCGACCGATCCCTCAGCCACCGGACATTTCTCCACCGTTCGATCACCGCAACTTGATCGGTGACATCCAATCAAAGTGAAAACACCTCGCATAACCCCCCATTCTGAGGAGGTGCACATAACTAAATTTAATAATGTGTGTATGTATAATAAATCTCATAGAAATACATATAATAACTTGTGCGCACATAGCACATACAAATGATTATGATATGCAAATAACCATATAACCACCACAGTGTGTTGTATTTTCTTTCAGTGGATACACATCGCATGTGCACAACAAAAATAGATCTAGAAAACCCTAACTAAATATAGGACCTTGCGAAAATCAAGATTCAAAAAGTAAAACACAACGGATATAAAGTTGCTTGTGTGGAATCGAGTCTCTACTCAATCAAGATGCTCCAGAAATTGCTCTGTGAGTTGAGCCCACGAAAGTACAAAAATAGATCTGGCCCTTTACGGGATATCCCCACTAACGAGAGAAACGCCTCATCGTCGTCACACAGAGGTAGGCTGGAAAGGATCATCGACTTCTTTGTCTACACGAACTGCTAGGTTCGCTTGCAGAAGAGGACTGTCGATGTTAGGGCTCTGATACGCATGGGGAGGTTGCCATCGGTATTTTATCGCTATACATAACACTTATGTGCGGAAAATAAATCAGGCTTAACCCTAGAACCTGAAATTATATATATATATAATTCTCATTGAACTGGATTCAGCTACAATATGAATTATTCTAAGGAAAACAGAACCAGGTTAAGGGTTTAATACGAGAGATTGAACTGTCAAAACAGCATCTAGTCGATTCGACTTGAAGTCTAGTTGAATTCAATCAGATGATTCGGCTAAACAATCTATTCAAATCTGTTCTGTCAACACCAAACTTTCTCAAGTCGAATCCTTCCAGTCGATCGACTAAACTATCTAGTCGATCGGCTTGAAGTCAGGTTGAATTCTTACAGAATCTGGTCGAATTCTTCCATTCGAATATGTACATTCTTCCAGTCAACTAAGTTTGGTTCTGCATTCATATCCTATATTAGTCAACCACCCTGATCAATTATCCAATTTCTCGTATGTTATTATGTGCGACCTCATAAACTCATATTACATTGACAATGAGACTAACTCGTTGACTATTTCCAGATCACAAAGATTCCAACAATAAGCACTCTCAAAAAGCTATAAATAGGACCCCGGACCCTCATTCAATTCCATCATTTTCTCCTTCCGCTTCTCATCCAACACACGAGAGATTTCCTCAAGGAATTCCTTGAAAATCTCCCCGCGCCTTCAAAGATCTTCGAGCATCATCGAAGACCCCTAGAAGATTTCAATCTCTTTCAAGCGCCCCTGCGCACATTTCGCCATGCGCACATTCCACCTTACGCACACTTTCCACACACCAAGCACACTTGCGCATTGCGCCGTCCAATCAACAAAAAAACCCTCTGCTCCATTCTCCCCTCTGCGCAACAGGAGGCAACCCGCATACCAAAAGACGCACGGAACGCACCGCTCATGCCTCCGAACAACAGACAAAGTGTTAGATATTTAATTATATGTTCGCACGCGTGTTAGCCCGACTCGGAATAGGTTACGGGTTCGTGTCGTTCTAAGGTTAGGCTCTACGCTGGAAGTACTATAAATACTCATTCCATACATAGATGAGGTATTGTAGAATACTTTGAGCGGAGCCCTCAACATTCTCAAAGTAACGCTTTAGGGTTTTTCGCTCTTTGCCCCCGACGATTTTCTCTGCTCCTGTGCGATTTTGCCGTTCGTCTGCTCCCGATCGCGATTTTCCGGCAGCCGCTGCTCTTCTCCCATCGCCTTCGTCGTTGTGATTTCCGCCGCCCCTGGTGCTCGATCGAAGAGGCAACTACAGTTTTGGTTTCTGTTTTTTGCCTTTCACGTCCCGTTCGCGGATCGAAGCCTACGCTGCTCCCGATCATTGCTGATCCCGTTTCCGGGGAGGAAGGTCGCCGATCTTCCTTTGCAAGGTTGCAGAATAGCCAGATCTGTGCAGTAAGGATCGTTGCCTGGTAGATCTTGTCGTGGTGTGGAGTTTTTAGATCCAGATCGAGGATCGTTGCCTCTATATTTCTAGATCTGGGACCGTTTTTTTTCTTTTTCGGATCGGTGGCCGCTAACCCTCTGCAACTTTGCCGGAGAAGAAGCTCTGGTCTAAGGGAGTTGTTGCTCCCTTTTGCCGATCCTGGTCAGGTTATCTTTGATCTGTGTGCCATATACGATCAAGGAAAAGGATTCTATATAGATTGGGCAACCCTGTTCTCTAGATCCAAGAGTGCTGGCCGCCAGTTTTTGCCGTTTCTAATTGCTTTGGTCGTTTCACTGAGCCGATATAGTTTACCTGGAGTAGATTTCTTGCCTGTGAATCTTCTTCCAGATCCGTCACTTATTGCTGCATATTGAAGTGAGGAAGGGAAACTTGCTACTGCTCAGATTTTGTTCACCAAATCCTCTCCCTAGTTCAAATCTATCCTGTTACAGCCTTTGGTGGTTGCATACATTATAGTGCAAATCTACGCGACTTGCTCAGCAGGAGTGGAGGAACAACAAATTTTTTTTTTCTGGATTGGATCTGAAGACCTGTGCTCCGTCTACATGTGATTCAGGTGATTTCTCTCTAGTTTTCATTGTTCTAGCTTTAGCAAGATGTCGAAGGTTACCTCCTACGACATCGTCAAGCTTCAGTCGTTCGACCTCTCCGAGTTCTACGCTTGGAAGCTGCACGTCCAACTTGGTATGAAGGAACGTGAGATTTTCTACACGGTCCTGAGTGACTTTGCCACTACCGAAGAGGACGTGAACGAGTTACAGTGGAGAAAGGACGAAGACTTCTGCAGGGACTACCTTCTTAACTCACTGAACCCTAGGCTCGCCCTGACCTTCAGCAGTCATAAGACTGCAAAAGAGATTTGGGATCGCTTGAATGCGCACTTCCAGAAGGAAGAGGGGTTATCGAGGACTCTCCCTGGGGAGAGGCAATTTACTTCAAAATTTAATTTGAACTCGTCAATCACCTCCAAATAATTGAACTGGAGAGTCTGCGTCTCAAGTTGGCGGACGATAAGCCTGACATCTCTGATAATCTATTTGTATGTCTTATTCTTAGCAAGCTACCTCCTGAGTGGTTGACCTTCAAGATTGAAATACACAGGCTGAAGAAAAAGATCGCATTGGATGAACTCAAAAGGTTCATTCATATCGAGGATCAAAATATTGCAAGAAAGAGACATGAACAAGGTGGGCAGTCCTCACAGACTCTCAACTTTGTGTCTCGACCTAGCAAGCCTCGTAGGAAGCCACCAGCGCCCAAGAGTGAGGCCACCACACAATTATTGCCTAAAAAGCCCTCTTTCAAAAAGAAGAGGGGCAAGTGCCATAACTGTGGTAAGTGGGGACACTGGGCGGCTGATTGCCAGGCCCCAAAGAAGAAGGAGGAAGCCCCTCAAAATGTGGCGAACATGCTCGTTGATGCTTCTGACCCCAAGTCCTTTGTGGCTATGATCGGGAGCAGTCACCGCAGTTCGTCCACAGAGTGGTGGCTTGATAGTTGTGCTACCTGTCATGTGACGAATGACAGAGGATTACTGACTGAGGTCTAGGCGGTCCAGGAAAAAGGTGGAGAACTGCAATGGAGGAAAGACCGAGGTGACCCATGTAGGGACAGCCGAGCTGGTCCTCTCATCAGGTAAAATTTTATTTTTGCATAATATAAAAGTAGTTTCAAATTTAACCAAAAACTTGATTTCCATTAGTCTATTAGATAAGGCTGGGATGACCTTCACAACTCAAAACGGTAGAATGACCCTAACGGTCAATTCACATTATTTTGGGTGTGCGTACCTGATCAACGGAATGTATAGACTTAGCTTAAACAATGATAGCATTCACCAAATTAGTTCAAACCTTATTGATTCTAAGTTGTTACACAACAGACTTGGACATGTAAACTATAGGAAAATGCTAGAGTTAGCTAAGAGTCATAACATCCCCTTAGATCTGTCGATTCGATTTGACAAGTGCGAGGTGTGTGCTCAGACCAAAATCACTAGAAAGCTCTTTAGATCGGTTTCTAGGAGCACGAAACATCTTGAATTGATACATTCAGACCTCTGTGATTTTCGTAGTCACGTCACTAGAGGGGGAAGGAAGTATCTGATTTCGTTCATAGACGATTTTTCAAGATTTTGTCATGTATATCTGTTGAAATCGAAAGACGAAGCCTTTAAGACGTTTAAGACCTTCAAGTATCGTGTGGAGAATCAGTTAAACTTGAAAATTAAGAGATTTAGAAGTGATCGAGGAAGAGAATACACTGTTACTGGGTTCAAGGAATTTTGTGCCTTTGAGGGAATAATTCTTGAAACCAAAGCTCCTTACTCACCCCAGTCAAATGGTGTTGCCGAGCGTAAGAATAGAACTTTAACAGAGATGTTGAACTCTATGCTCCTAATAGCTGACATGCCTAATTCCTTTTGGGGAGAAGTAGTTCGTGCTGCAAATCACATTCTGAATAAAGTGCCTCATTCTCAGCTCACTTCTACCCTATATGAGCTATGACACAGTCGTCCTTGTAGATATGATACTCTAAATACTTGGGGCTGTATTGCCTATGTGCGCATACAAGACCTCAGGAGTCCTAAGGTGGGACCTAAAACAACGACATGCGTCTATCTATGTAGTGCAGAAGATAGTGCAACAGACAGATTTCTCGATCTATCCACGAATACCGTGATAGAGTCTAGAGATGCAATATTTTTTGAAGATAAATTTGTCAAGGATCATGGTTTATCTGTTTCTGGGTCTAATGATATGATTTTAGAATCTATCGTAGAACCTGAAGCTGGCCCCTTTGGTACTGCTCCTCAACCGTTAGAGGTGGAATCTGTTCCACTTAGAGCATCTACACGAGAGAGAATCCCTAAGAACTTTGGTGAGAACTTCGTCACCAATCACTTAGAGGATGATCCATTCTCCTACCAGGAAGCAATGAGATCTAGAGATTCGTTGATGTGGGCAAAAGCCATTGATGATGAGATGGACTCGCTGCTACATAACAATACTTGGCATCTAGTTGACTTGCCGAAAGGCGCTAAAGTCCTAGGATGCAAGTGGGTGTTGAAGAAGAAACTTCATAGTTGTTGAAGTGTGACCGAGCGGTCTGTCTTGGCGAGTTGGAGACCGCGCGGTCTGGCTGTCTCCCTCAGCGGTTTGGTTGCTGTGCTGTTGCTGTCTGGTTGCCGAACGGTCTGGCGGTCTACCCTGGCGGTCTCTCTCTCTCTCTCTGGTGGTAGCCGTGCGGTTAGCCCTTCTGTCTAACCGCGCGGCCTGTGCGGTTTGATCTGTATAGTCCGCTTAGTCCTGTAATTTTTTAGTCCCACATCTCTTATTTGTATTCTCTCTTCTCTCCTCCATTCTATATAAGGGAGGGCATACCTTTGTAATAGATACCTTTTTCTGATAATAAAATTTCAGTTATACCCGTTCCGGCTTGTTTTTAGTTCGTTTCTAACATGGTATCAGAGCCATCGATCATTGGCTCCTGATTCTGTCCGCCCTGTTCGCGCGGCTTTCTTCCTCTTCTCGCGGCCTGTTTCCGCGACTTGTTTCTTCCGCTTGTTTTCTCGGGACCTGTTTCTCGCGACCTGTTTCCTTCGCCTGTTCGCGCGGCTTCTTGCCTTCCTTGTCGTTGCCCTCTGTGTGTGCGACCTGTTGCCTTGTTGCTCCTTTGCTTCTGTCCGCGCGACCTGCCTCTTCTTCTCGCGGCCTGTTTTCCGCGGCTTGTTTCTTCCGCCTGTTTGCTTGCGCCCTGTTAGCGCGGCCTGTTTCTGTTGCTTGCTTCTTTCTTGCGACCTATTCTAGTCGCCGCTCCCTCCTTCTCTTCTCTAGTCGCCGCGACCTGTCTCTGCGGCCTCTTTTGCCTTGTTTGCCTCTTGCCTCCTGATATCCTCCTCTTCTGTTTGCGCGGTCTGTCTGCTAGCCGCCCGACTTCTCTCCTTCTGTTTGGTTCTGCGGCTTGGTCGTGGCTTTTCTGGCCGCTGGTGTCTGCCATCGTGACCGCTGCAGATCTTTTCTTCCTATCCGCGCGATTTCTCTCTGTTCGCGTGCGTTCTCCCTTGTTTAGGCAGCCTCTCTGCCCTTCTTCCTTCGCTGCCCTCTCTTGTCCCCGCGACCTGTCTCTTAGTCGCAGCGGCTTGTTTTTTCCTCTGTGCGGCTCTTCCTTTAGCCGCTCCTGCTTGTTAGTCGCCGCGACCTCCTATTGTGTCGCGCGGCTTGTGCTTCCCTTTTGCCTTGCTCTGCATCTTGGTCGTGGCCCTTCTTGCCGCTGGTGTGCTGTCACCGTGACCGCTGCAGTTCTTTTGTTCCTTCTGTCATGGCTTCCATATACTCCTCAGAGCCGCTCGCCTCGGTGGTCACGTCTTCTGGTAGTGCCCACGTTGTTACTCAAGGGAAATGGCTGATCGACACCGGTGCTACTAATCATATGACCGGCAATCCCCAGTGTTTTTCTCTCCTAGAAACACATGGTCGGTTGCCCCCGGTTACTCTCGCTGACGGCTCTTCATCATCGGTTCATGGGACGGGGATAGTCCGTGTCTCTCCGTCTCTTCGTTTGGAGGATACTCTCTACGTGCCCAAGTTCCCATGCAACTTATTATCTGTTACCTCTCTATGCAAGCAATTACAATGTTCTGTTACTTTTACTTCTACTAATTGCTCTTTTCAGGATCCGGCCTCCCAACGGACGATTGCTACTGGGACTGAGAGTGGCGGCCTATACTTCCTGGACAACATTTCCGCTTTCTCCACCTTCTCCTCCACCTCCACAGATCTTCTCCAATGGCATCTCCGCCTTGGTCATGCTCCTCCTCATCTTCTTCGTCAACTTCTGCCCCACCTTCCTCCACAAAGTCCTCCGCTCAACTGTGAAGCCTGTCAGCTTGGCAAGCATCACCGCTCCTCCTTCCCTCCAAAGCACGTTCGTGGATCCACCCGTCCGTTTGATCTCATCCACTCCGATATTTGGGGTCCTTCTCCTACTCCTACCGTTGGTCGGGGTAGTTCATATTTTGTCACATTCATTGATGATTTCTCTCGCTGTACGTGGGTGTATCTGTTAAAAGATCGCTCCGAATTATTCTCTGTATGGACATCCTTCTATCTCATGATCAAGACTCAGTTTGATGTTTCTATTAAAGTTCTTCGATCTGATAATGCCAAAGAATATATCAGTCATGATTTTTCTGTCTTCTGCATGCAATATGAGATTATTCATCAAACTAGTTGTGTCTATACTTCACAACAAAATGGTGTGGCAGAACGCAAAAACCATCATCTTCTTGATGTCGCTCGTTCCTTGATGACCCAGATGCATGTTCCTCGCTCCTATTGGGGCTATGCTGTTCTCCTTGCCTGTTACCTCATCAATCGCATTCCCTCCACCGTTCTTCACGGAAAAACCCCATTCTCCATTTTGTATCCGGGCAAGGAGCCGTTTCCCCTCCCTCTCCAAATATTTGGATGCACTGCTTTTGTGCATGCCCCCTCTGCCACCCGTGATAAGCTATCCCCTCGCTCCACCAAATGTATCTTTCTGGGATACTCCACCACTCAGAAAGGGTATTGTTGCTTTGATCCCATCCTTCGTAAGCAGTTCGTTTCTGCTGACGTCACCTTCTTCGAGAATACCTCCTACTTCTCGGATGACTCCTCTCCTCCTCTCCCATCTTCTGATTCTCCTGTTGTTCCCTTTGTTCCCTCGTCTCCTACTACGATATTCACCCCTACTCCATCCCCGTCCACTCCTCCCACTCCACCGCCGTCTCCCTCTTCTCCACCACCGTCTCCCGCATCTCCGCCGCCGTCGCTCTCTACTCCCGGGCCAGCTCTCTCTGCCACGGATGCTCCGGATGCCGAGGAACTTGCTGACCTGGATCTTCCTGTAGCTCTTCGCAAAGGGGTGCAGACGTGTACCCTACACCCCCTTACTGCTGTTGTTTCATATGATCATCTTACCCCTTCTCGCAGGGCCTTTGCTCTAGCTATCTCTGCCACTGCCACGCCCCGCTCTTACCAGGAGGCCCTTGCTATTCCTCACTGGAAGATGGCCATGGATGAGGAAATGGCCACCCTAACGGAGCGGGGTACCTGGACTCTTGTTCCTCCTCCCTTCGGTACTGATGTCGTTGACTGTCGCTGGGTCTTTGTGGTGAAATTTGCCCCGGATGGCACTGTGGACCGTTATAAAGCTCGCCTTGTTGCTAAGGGCTTTACTCAGACCTATGAAGTTGATTACTTTGACACCTTCTCTCCCGTGGCTCGTCTCAGCACTATACGGGTTCTTCTCTCTGTGGCGGTCAATAAAGACTGGCCAATTTCCCAGCTGGATGTAAAGAATGCCTTTCTTTACGGTGATCTTCAGGAGGCCGTCTACATGGAGCAACCTCCTGGGTATGTTGCTCAGGGGGAGACACGAGTATGTCGGCTGTAGAAGGCAATTTATGGCCTCAAGCAGAGCCCTCGAGCTTGGTTTGACAAGTTCAGCGGCATCGTGGCGGCCGTTGGTTTTGTGCGCAGCTCTGCTGATCACTCTCTATTTGTTCGCAAAACCTCCTCGGGACTGGTGGTTCTTGCAGTTTATGTTGATGACATTCTTCTCACTGGCGATGATCAGGAAGGGGTAGCCTTGACAAAGCGGCACCTTCGTCAACATCTAGTCACGAAAGACATGGGCTCTCCAAAGTACTTTTTGGGGATCGAAATCTCTCGGAAGCCCAACTCCTTAGTCCTCTCTCAGCGTAAGTATGCCCTTGATCTTTTAAAAGAAGCAAGATTGACTGGGGCTAAACCTGCCCGGTGTCCCATGGCTGTTGGAGAAGACAAAACCTGGACAGATGATTCGCCTCTTCTTTCAGATACTACGTGGTACAGGCGACTTGTTGGTAAGCTCATATACCTCACCGTGACCAGGCCCGACATTTCCTATGCTGTGGGCAAGGTGAGTCAATTCATGCAAGTACCCAGGGAGTGCCATCTACAGTCCGCCTTGCGGATCTTGGAGTATGTCAAAGCAGCCCCTGGGAAAGGATTGCTCTTTCAGAAGAATGGTCATCTAAGGGTTGAAGCATACTCAGATGCGAGTTACGCTGATGACAAAGGGGATCGCAAGTCTACCTCCGGTTTCTGCACTTTTGTTGGGGGAAATCTGGTAAGCTGGAAGAGCAAGAAGCAGTCTGTTGTCTCCAGGTCCAGTGCTGAAGCAGAGTATCGGAGTATGGCATCGACCACTTGTGAGTTAAAGTGGCTTCGGGCTCTCATGCTGGATTTAGGAGAGGTCTACAACCATCCTCTACCTATGTTCTGTGACAACAAGGCTGCTATATACATCTCCAAAAATCCAGTCTTTCATGAAAGAACCAAGCACATTGAGGTCGATTGTCATTTCATTCGTGAAGAGATTTTAAAGGAACAAATTTGCACTCCATTTGTTACTTCTGAGAAAGAGCTGGCTGATATCTTCACCAAGCCAGTATCCGCCTCGTTCCTTCATATTTGTGACAAGCTGGGCATGATCGATATATATGCTCCAGCTTGAGGGGGAGTGTTGAAGTGTGACCGAGCGGTCTGTCTTGGCGAGTTGGAGACCGCGCGGTCTGGCTGTCTCCCTCAGCGGTTTGGTTGCTGTGCTGTTGCTGTCTGGTTGCCGAACGGTCTGGTGGTCTACCCTGGCGGTCTCTCTCTCTCTGGTGGTAGCCGTGCGGTTAGCCCTTCTGTCTAACCGCGCGGCCTGTGCGGTTTGATCTGTATAGTCCGCTTAGTCCTGTAATTTTTTAGTCCCACATCTCTTATTTGTATTCTCTCTTTTCTCCTCCATTCTATATAAGGGAGGGCATACCTTTGTAATAGATACCTTTTTCTGATAATAAAATTTCAGTTATACCCGTTCCGGCTTGTTTTTAGTTCGTTTCTAACAATAGTGATGGGTCTATAGCCAGGTATAAAGCGCGTCTCGTAGCTAAAGGTTATAAACAATAGGGGGAATAGACTATTTTGATATTTATTCACCTGTGTGTCACATATCGACTATCAGGATTCTTCTAGCATTAACATCTATCGAGAACTTCATAGTTCATCAGATAGATTTGAATACAACCTTCTTAAATGGAGAGCTTGATGAAGAGATCTACATGACACAACCTGAAGGTTATGTGCAGAAAGATCAAAAAGATAAAGTGTGCAAACTGGATAAATCAATCTATGAGCTTAAACAAGCGCCTAAGATGTGGAACATGAAGTTTGAC
Source organism: Platanthera zijinensis (assembly GCA_039513925.1). Classification (NCBI taxonomy): domain Eukaryota; kingdom Viridiplantae; phylum Streptophyta; class Magnoliopsida; order Asparagales; family Orchidaceae; genus Platanthera; species Platanthera zijinensis. The sequence goes on from CM077096.1 coordinate 29,127,445, forward strand.
CAGGTGGTAAAGAGCCTTGGATTTCAGCCCAGTCTCTCAGATAAATGCCTTTATCACCGCTCATTGTCGAATCAGACAGTCATCATATGCTTATATGTAGATGACATGTTGATTTTTGGGTCTAATCTTGTTGTAGTTAGGGATATTAAATCCACTCTAGCAGAAGCTTTTGACATGAAGGACCTCGGTCCTGTAGATACCCTGTTAGGTATGAAGGTCAGAGTTGACAATGGTCGAGTTACTCTTAGTCAGGCTCATTATATTGAGCAATTTCTTTCTACCTAGGGATATGATAACTGTAGGCCGGCTGAGACACCATTTGATCATAATGTCAAATTGAGTCCTAATGAAGAGACCAACATTGATCAAGTTAAATATTCCAAAATAATTGGTAATCTCATGTACGCCACAAGCTGTACAAGACCAGACATTGCTTTTTCGGTTAGCATGTTGAGCCGTTTTACTAGTAATCCAGGCAAAGAGCATTGGGAAGCCCTAGACAGGCTGTTAAGATACCTAAGAAGTACTAAAGATCATGCTCTGTGCTACACTGGTTACCCACCTACTGTGAAAGGACATTCTGATTCCTCGTGGTGTTCAGAAGCTGGGAACAGCAAGTCCACCAATGGATATATATTCATCTTGGGTGGAGCTGCTATAACTTGGAAATCCAAAAGACAGACCTGTATAACATTGTCGTCTATGGAAGCCGAGTTGTTTGCCTTAGCCTTGACCGGTGAAGAGGCAGATTGGATCAGGAACTTGATTCTAGACATTCCCTTGTCTAAGCTACAAGTCAACTCGTTGAGCTTGTATTGTGATAATCAAGCAGTAGTTCAAGTCGTTAAGAATGCCCTCTATAATACTAAGAGGAGGCATGTACGACTGAGACATGCTTTACTGAATTATCTGAAAGAACAAGGAATTATCACTTTGGTTGATGTACGCTCAAAGGATAACCTGACTGATCCACTGACGAAAGGAATGCCCAAAGACCGACTAATCAAAACAGTGGGGAAAAAGAGACTAAAGGCGATTTAGTTCGGCATAGTTTAGCTTCAGGCGATTTAGTTCAGCCTTTGTCCGAACGTTTTGATTATTACAATTTCCTTTGTCAAAGTAAGCATGTTGTGCTCCGTTGATGCTCTTGGTTGCTGAGTTTGGATCTGGTAAGTTGTTTCATTCCAAACTTGATGCTAACAACTTCACCTGGATTCGGCTTTTGCCTTGGAGGAGAGTGTTATTCCAAACTTGATAACACAATCTGACTTGGTCTTGTCTCTTCTTCTGGAGATTGGTTCCATTCCAAACTTGATGAGTTTCAATTGACTTTAGAAGGGCAGTAACTGTGACATTCCATATAGGATCACAGACATAGCTGCGGTGTCTAGAAGTCTGAAATCGTTTCAGTTGGAACAGATATCAGGTTCTGAGGTAAAACTATAATACTCTGTTAACGTGTCCTCCCAGCCAAATTCAAATGATCAATACTAAGTTCTTTTTGTAGAACTAGATATTTGCAAATTTGTAAAGGATAGAATTCATTCTGAAATAAAATTCTCTGTTGAAATTGCAGGAGCTGCTGAGATAGGAGGAACACTGGTTGATTGGAATCCTGATCAGGATGATCTTTTGGATGATGAGATTTATAGTGTTATGAGTTTATCTTTTGCTACTTCTGTTCAAAGCATTATTTAGCTCTTCTACTTTTGCACTGTTTGTTTGGACTTTATATAGCTCTCTGGTAATTTGTGACACCAGACGTATAGGGTCTGCGTCTTGTTGCACCTGAGACTATTTCTGTGTTGCAGCTGAGTTTTTTATTTTACTTAGGCGTGCATACTAATTTTGTGTTCAAGTCTAATCTTGTTTGAAACAGGTGCAAGACATGGTTGTGTATGATTCACGGTTTGGTTGAACTTTGCACAAACCACCCTCTATCCGAAGTCTGGGTACACGGCGGACATAGAAGGAGATTGTTAGATATTTAATTATATGTCCGCACGCGTGTTAGCCCGACTCGGAATAGGTTACAGGTTCGTGTCGTTCTAGGGTTAGGCTCTACGCTGGAAGTACTATAAATACCCATTCCATACATATATGAGGTATTGTAGAATACTTTGAGCGGGACCCTCAACACAAAGACTCCAGAGCGCAACACTCCCGCTGCACAAGAAGAAATACTTAGCTCCGCGAGAGGTGACCTGTCACCCTCGGAGCCCTTTTCTCTCTCTTCACCAACAATTGCAACGAGAGGCGGCCTGTCGCCCACAAGGTCTCTGCGAAGCATTGTAACAACACCATGAAGACAGTGAAAGTTTGGTCAGCACCGATTCGACCACGTGAATTTTCACTCTTTTTCGTGGTTTTTCACGTTAAAAAATTGTCTCGTCAGTCATATTATTTTACATTGACTGTTTGCACGCTTGTCCACTCCAGAGTTAAGACGGTTCACTTTAGACCGGTCCACTGGAGGCTGAGTTAGCAGCCACACAACGTATCATACTTTTAATTTTATGACGCTTTGATGTTCATTTGCACCATAATACAATATTGTTAGTGGATAAAATTAAATAAAAAATTATAGTAAAATAGACTAATAGAGTGATAAAAATAAAATAAACTAGTGAGTATAGATTGGGAAAAAAAAAAACTAAACACGAGTTATATATTTAAATCCATAATTTGCATGTTACTGAATTACTTGAAATTTAAATTTAACAGCCAATATATGATGACGGAAGCAGTTTCGTAAATTTCCTTGATAATTTCTTGTTATGCCCTAGCCCCCAAAGGCCCCCCAAACTGAGGTTATCGGAGGTTTTTAGGATCACAGCGAGAAAGAATAGAGAGGCAGAGATGTACACTAGGGCTGACTTTGAAGAGCGATACGAAGGCAACGGTGGCGGCTACCAGGACTACGGTGTTTCCTCGCCGCCGCTACAGGGTAGCGGCTTCGACGACCGCGGGGATTTGAAGTCCCAGGTATATTTCTCCGAACCCCCGCTTTCTTGATTAAACGTTGAACTATAAGAGGGATTAGGTTTTAACTTTCAAGATTGTTTTTTTTTGTAGCTTGTTTCTCGGATATATATATTAGCTAGATTGACGGGATGCAGATTGTTGGAGGGAATTGGTATTAGGATTTATGAGGATGAGATGACTAAGGCTCCGTTTGGGAGGACTTATTTTCACCGGCCAAGCGGTTGCGACCGCATGAATCGGACCATAATTAAGGTCCAGTTCATGCGATCGTAACCGCTTGACCGGTGAAAATAAGTCCCCCCAAACGGAGCCTAAAAAAGCGATCACAATATAGTTTTTTGATTGAAAATAACTAAGTATGATGCAGGGTTTAGGTAAATCTATAAAAATTCAATTTAAAGGGTACTTGAATGTGAATAACGACACATGGTGTGGCAGCTGAAATGATGAAATATACTATTAGGAATAATTCTATGTAGATGGAGAACTATGGGGGTTATGAAGAAGAAGAGGATTGAGAAGTACAGTAGAATGGACATCTTCAAGGTAGGGAGTCAAGAGGCGAGGATAAAAGAACAGAGAGAGAGAGAGAGAGAGTAGATCGAGTTGTTGCACCTCTCAAACAAGTATACAAGCCCCTTCATGATAATTATAAGAAACAGACAAAATAAATATTATCATATTCTCCAGATAGACAAGTCCCCAAGTGAAGAAAAACAAAATAGCTATAAACACAAGTAATGATTAATAAAATAAAAAATATATAATCAATTAAGCTCATGATGGTCATGCATGTTTCTTGAACAAATGGTTTTACTAGAAAGTTATGTTGCAGATGGCCTCTAAGCAGATTTCAAAGAGACATTGTAGCTCATCACGAGCCACACCTTAATTGTCTGATGGTGGATGATATTTCTGACAACTGATTCAACAATGATAGCTTGAAGGATCTAAAGCGCTCTCATCACACTGAATCATCTCAATATCTAATATACTTTAAGCTGATGGAAGGATTTAGTATCGGTGCTACTCACAAGGGTGCAAAAACTCTAGTTGTAGATACTCATGCAAGAAAGAAACTTTGGAATCTTGAAATACTTCTACAAAGCAATAGATCCTCAGCAAAATACATAGGATCATCATTCATGTTAAATGAAGCAACTACAAACACAATATGTGCTAGCTTTCTATAAATATAAGAGGCTTTGGTAGGTACACTTTTCATCTTTATTACCTCAAATGTTAGAATGAACATACGCCCGTCTCAAGCCGAAATTGAATGTTTTGAGTTTGAGTCAACTTGGAAGTGTGACTTGCGTTTCGATTGATTCAAATAATTTAATAATATATATTTTAATCACTAATTAAGGTTATAATATATGTGTGTCTATATGTATGTGTGTCTATATGTATGTGTGTGTGTATATATATTTGTGTGTTTGCATGTGCATATTTTAATATTTGTACATGTGTTAAAATACATTTGCATGCACATGGTTGATTTGGAGTTGAATCACTTTAGTTTTGAGAGGGTCATTTTCAAGTTGAAGCAAATATATTTAAATCTCAAATCAATTAGAAAAGATCCGAGCTATTATTATCGGGCGAATTTGGTGTTTCGGTCATAGTTACCAATGCTAGTGCAAAATAATATTAGCAATCAAGCATAGTACTTAATATAATTTCAACATTCACGTGTGTTAAATCAAGTCAAAATAGCAAGAGAAATTGTGTTACAGTATCTCGACAGCACCATAGAAAATCTATGGGGAGAATGAGGTCGGAAATGGAGATAGTTTCTCTCCACCATCAGAGGATAGGGTTGTCTGCCACCACCTAAGGATCAGAGCTATCACCACGCTTGGATGGACTTTAAACATTAGGAGAAACATGGGGAAGAGAGCTTCCCACGGTCTGTTGTCGATATCCTCTCGTTGGTTCCATTTGGGATCAATTGCAAACTATCGTGTATGTCCTCAATGCTAGGGTCAACTCCCTCTTATAATAACTCACAAATTTCAATATTACAAAACCAAGCCCAAGGTTTTAAATCTAAAAACTAAAATTACATATTTTATTTTAAACCATGAGTTTTAAATCTATACAATGATAAAAAACGCCTTAATTAGAGCTTTAAAAAGATGAGAATTGGATCTGGGACCCGCAAAACATACTGATTAGTGTCATGGATGTCCAATCTCACCCGTTCGCAAGGCTGACTCCATGTCTCCACTCTCTCCAAAAATGAATTGGGAAGCTCCTTTTTTGTCGTTGATTTCTCTTCCACTATTTCTATTGTCTTCGATCTTACTTCCAAGACGTCTTAATGCATCCTGATATGCATCACTTACGGATAATAATGCACTTCAAATAAAAAAATGCAGCTTATAAGAATAATTAGGTGCAATCCAGGATTCTTGTTCATAAGCTGACTAATATTTTAGTATCATGCCGGTTTTAATGATGGATTTATGGTTCTTTTTGTTGTTAACTATGATGGATGTAGAAGAATTATTACCTTAGATAGTTATTGAATTGGATAATTTAAAAAGTTTATGCAAAAATTTATTGTTCTTAATCATGAACTGTTCTTCTTTTATCCAATGAAATATTATTTGTTTTCCACCCCTTTAATAAATCAAACTGTTAATCTTTTCTAGAAACTTTGTGATGGAGGTCACGGTGACCCACTTCTCATTTGGATGATTCGAGTTTGATGATGCGTCTGGACAATCGTTCCGAGTCATTTTTATGTATTACTTTAGTCATTTTGAGTTGTATTTGATACCCGATTGGCTCGGACGATATGATCCATCTGATTTGAGTGCCCTATTTCAGTCTTGTCTTATTCATGTTTGCATACGCTGACTGGTAGAGGGATCAATGTTTTGGTTCCGAGAAAAGCTGAAATCGTCGCCCTACGCCCCCCCTCCAGTGGATTCCGTGAGGCCCCGTTAGTGTGACGCGTTGGGCACTTACCCTCCTGTTCATCTTCCCCAGCCTCACGATTGCACCCCCAGCCGCACGATTGCACCCCCAGCCGCACGATTGCACCCCCAGCCGCACAATTGCACCCCCAGCCGCACGATTGTACCCCCAGCTCGCGTTCCCTTCGTCCTCATCTATTCCTGTAAGCCGACCCCGTTATCTTCCTGTTAACTGCTTTCCCCTTCAACTACACAACTGTATCCTGCCTATTCTGCGCGAGGCTAGCCGGACGCTCCTCCTACGCCAACGACAGCCGCTTCCCCCCAACGACAACCCAGATCCAGCCATTCCATGCGCCGATCTTCCCTGCGGATGCCTTCATTCAGCCCATTTATACTGTTTTTGGATCCCGTAAGCCTTGATGCTACTCCTTTCGCCCTTGCCACTTCCTACCAACACTCCTAAACACTCTCTAGCTACTGGAAAGCCCTTCCCTGCAATCCGCCATGGCGCTAACCCTTTCCCAGCCCTCAATCCCTCCAGAACCCAGGAGTTCAGCAGGCCACCTCCCTATTTCAGGCGCAGGAAGTCTGTCAAAACCCGGAGTTGGTTCCAACAGCCCTACTTCCTGTCCAACAACCCTATTTCCCGTCCACAACAGCCCAATACTCCTACCCTAGCGCCGGAAACCCGGAAATCAATTCTGGGTTCTGAAATCTCAATTTCAGCACCCTGGAATTTGATTCCAGCACCTCTATATTCAGTCCACAGCCCTATCAACCTTCCAGTTCACTTCCACTCCCATCCAAACTCATTCAAGTGCCTGCTTCCATCAGTTTTCAGTATCTTCGTGAAGTCTACAGCCTCAGAATAGTACTTTTGCTTCATTTCATCACCACCTACATGTGTAAATCCTAGTTTGGTGTATTTGTTTTCTATTATTAATATTTAGGACCATACTTTATGTTTGAAAGGAGAGATTTTCATTGATTAATTAGAAAATAAGAGGCCCACCACAATATATAGGAGTGACATTCATACAAGCATAACATAAAAATAAAACTAAAGCCTAACACTCCCCCTCAAGTTGGGCTTGTGATATCTGTCACACTCACACCCAACTTGGACATAATGTTACCAAAACACCTTGGAGACAGCTTTTGTGAGCACATCAGCCAGCTGTTTATTTGAGGGGACAAAAAGAGTGCTAATAACTCCCCTCACTATGTTTTCCTTGATGAAATGACGATCGACTTCAACATGATTAGTGCGGTCATGCTGAACAGGATTGTGAGCAATGCTAATAGCGGCCTTGTTATCACAGTACAGTCGAATGGGGCCATTGCTTCGAATCCCAAGCTCAAGAAAAAGGGATCAATTCCACAGTCCTTCACATATTCCCTGTGCCATAACCCTAAATTCCGCTTCAGTACTGGATCTGACAACCACATGCTATTTTTTGCTCTTACAAGTCACCAGATTTTCCCCAACTAAGGTAGAATACCCGGATGTGGATCTACGATCATCAACTGACCTTGCCCAATCGGCATCTGTGAAAACTTCAATGGATAATTCTTTAGTTGGAGAGAACAAGATGCCACGTCCCGGTGAAGTTTTGAGATATCTGAGAATCCGATGTGCAACATCCAAGTGGTGCGATTTCGGAGCGTACATGTACTGGCTGATAACTCCAACAATATAGGAGATATCTGGGCGAGTATAAAATAGTTAGATGAGTCTCCCCACCAGCCGTTGAAATCTATTGATATCCATGACAGGTTCTCCACCATCCCTTCCCAATCTATGGTTTGTATCAATGGGGGTGTCAGCAGGCCTGCACCTACTCATCCCCGTAGTCTCCAGCAGGTCAAAGATGTACTTCCTATGTGACATAAAGATACCTTGTTTGTATCTGACAATCTCAATGCCAAGAAAGTACTTGAGGTTACCAAGATCTTTTACCTCAAATTCATTAGTCAATCTTGTCTTCAGGTTTTGGATTTCTTCCATGTCATCCCCAGTTATGACAATGTCATCCACATAGACTATCAACACCATCAATTTCCCTTGTCAGTGTTTTACAAATAGGGTATGTTCAGCATTACTCTGAGTATACCCAAATTTCACCATTGCTCGTTGGAACCTCCCAAACCAAGCCCTCATGGATTGTTTTAGGTCATATAGTACCTTCTTCAATCTGCATACATTTCCCGCAGATCCATCAGAGGTGAAACCAGGTGGTAGAGACATAACTTCCTCTGCCAAATCTCCATGGAGGAAGACGTTCTTCACGTCCAACTGACTGAGACTTCACCTTTTGCAGACAACACACGAGAGCAGAATCCTGATAGAATTCATCTTTGCAACAGGGGCAAAGGTTTCCTGATAATCAATCCTGACCGTTTGGGTGTATCCTCTAGCAACCAACCTAGCCTTGTAACGGACCACAAGGCCTTGGGGCTTTTGTTTCATCGAAAAAATCCACTTGCATCCAACCACGGTCTTGCCTTAAGGGAGATCAACAAGGTCCCATGTGTAATTCTTCTCAAGGGCAATCATCTCTTTCCGCATAACATCCTTCCACTTTTTATGTACCAGAGCCTCCTGCCACGAAGATGGTATGGACTATGGAGATGGAGGACAAAGAATTGACAAAGGCTTTATGCCGGTAGGACAATGAATCTTAAGACACATAATGAGATAAGGGATGTAGGGTAGAAGCACGGTTACCTTGAAGACCGGTAGACGGATCAGGTGTGTCTTATGGTATTGTGTGCAGGAGTTGACTGTTTGTGCCCCCTTCGCCGACGAGTATAAACTTGCAAAGGAGTAGGACGAGGAGGCAAAAGCGATGGCAGAACCACAGGCGGCTACGGGTCCACAGGTGTGATAGTAGGAGGTGAGACAGTAGGCTGATGTGGAGGAGATATAGGTAGAGGAATAGTGGGGGAGCTCACTTCCATGATACCAGTCCCCCCCAAAGAGAGCTCCCGTAATAGGGCTCGAATTCATGGAAAGTGACAACCATGGTGACAAAAGTTTTTCGGGTCACAGGATGAAAACACTTATACCAGTTTTGAGTGTTCGAGTATCCATTGAATACACACCGAAGCGCCCGGGGATCAAGCTTGGAGGTGTGGTGCATATGGACAAAACACACACATCCAAAGATACGAGGGGTGAGCTCACTAGGAGGGATATTGAGAGTTTCTAACGGTTTCTTGTGGTTTAGGAGACGAGCTGTCAACCGAGTAATGAGATGCGTAGCCATGAGGACCGCGTCACCCCAGTAGTATTTGGGTAGGTGCATCTGAAGTAATAAACAACGAGCAACCTCCAGGAGGTGTCGATTCTTGTGCTTGACTACCCCATTTTGGGCCGGAGTGCACACATGAAGTTTGGGGATGATACCCAAGTTACACAAGTAGCATTCAAAGTGAGAATCAGTGTACTCACGACCATTGTCACTTCATAATATTTTCACAGTGACATTGAATTGGGTGGTAACCATCGTATGGAAACGCTGAAATAATGGAAACACATCAGACTTGTTTTTAATGAGATAAAGCCATGTGCACCTAGAAAAGCAGTCAATAAAAGTGACAAACCATTTGTACCCAGAAATAGAAGTAATCGGGCCAGGCCCCCAAACATCAGAATGGATAATTTCAAAAGGTGTAGCACAAGGAGGGGACATCCGAGGAAGAGAGGCCCACTTGTGCTTACCCAGATCATATACATCACAACTAAAAGTATTAAAAGCAGAGGCCGACATAGCAGGAAACAAGAATTTCATAACATAGATAAAGGGATGTCCAAAGCAACAGTGCCAGGAATCCAAAGTAGAAGACGAAGCCACATGAAGAGCCCACAGAGGAGCAGGAGCCGAGCTGGAGGGGTCAAAGAGATACAGTCCATCACACAGTCTATTAGAGCAAACCACCTTCCCCGTCGTCAGGTTCTAAAAGACACAAGAAGAAGGGAAAAAGTCACTAAGCAATGCATAAAGTTAGTTAATTGACTGATAGAAATGAAATTTTGAGTAAATTTAGGAACATGAAGAACAGACGATAGAGTGAAGGAAGAGTAGGGAATGATTCCTTTTCCAGCAATAGAGTAAAATGAACAATCAGCAACACTCACTTTGTCACGACCCGACAAAGGAGAGTAGGATACAAAACCTGAAGCAATGCCAATCATATGATCGGTCGTCCCGCTGTCAATGATCCACTGGGTGGGGGGGGGGTGGTAGCAGAATAAGCACTCGGGGGCCCCTGGTGGGCATAAGGGGAGGATGAAGCAGAAGCCTCAGAGGGATGGCCGTGCATCAGACGACGAAAGGCAAGAATTTTATTGGAGGAGAGAGCAGGAGTGGAAACCTGAGAAGACACATCAGCAGAAGCATCAGATAGATGAGCAGAACGAGACAGGGGATGACGGACCGAAGAGCGACCATAATCACGACCACCACGAGTAGCAGGACCCCCTCTGGGCGGAGGACAGTCGTGGAACTTGAAACATGTGTCTTTTGTATGACGGGTCTTCTTGCAATAATCACAGAGGAGATGATCCTTCTCCCCGAACTTAGGTAGTAAATCACGTGGAGGACACCCACCGGGGCGAACATGAGCAGCAAGAGCAGTGCCGTCAGAGGTAGCGTCGGTATATAGAGTCTCGCGACGATCGAATTCTTGTTGAACAAGACTGAAAACCTCCGGCATGGAGGGAAAAGGAGTACGACCAAGGATCTGGACGCTATTTTGATCAAAGTCCCGATGCAGATTATGGAGAAATTCGAAGATCCGATTGCGTTCCTCGTGAGTCCGAACAAGAATCTCATCTTCAGGGGAGACAGGGTTGAGAGCATCAAAGTGGTCATACTTCTGGTAGAGCTGAGTATATTCCAGATAATAGGAGGAAGGTGAACGATTGCCTTGTCACAAGAGGAAAATCCGTCGGTGAAGTTGAAAGATCCAAGCGGTATTCCCCCAACAGGAATAAGTAACCTCAGCTCTTTTCCAAATATCTGCTGCTGTATCTAGGAACATGTTTCCTAGCAATGCTCTCTTGCATATAATTGAGAAGCCACGACATGACCATGGAGTTTTCAGAATCCCATTGAGACCATTCGGTAGAGGCAGGATGGGGGACTGCTGTAGTGCCAAAAACATAGTCAAACATACGACGAATTTTGAGAGCAAGAGTGATAGACCGAGTCCACGAGAGATAATTGGTGCCATCGAGCTTCATGGTGGTAATTTGAGGAGTTTCGTGGTCATGGAGGACACAGTTAGATCCCAATTCCGACATCGGTGAGGATTCAACGCGCACACTGGAGGACAAATTTGGAGATTCAACGCTCCCGTCCATAGCAACTCGAGGATAGAAATCGCGGGAAGAAGATCAAAAGGGAAGAAAGGGGCAAAGCCCTAAAAACTTCTCTTAGAAAGTGAAGTTCTCAGTTGATCCCGACAAGGCAGCCGAGGAAGGGAGAGAAGGGAACGGGAGTAGTCATCCCTTCATGCTGAAGAAATAGACGCCAGAAATCTCGGAAACAGCCTCACAAGCACATCCCCCACGGGAACTGGCGTCCAGAAAAACAGAGGGGCTGGGCAGAGCGGAAGGGCTGAAGCGGGGGGGGGGGGGTCGACGCGGGCTGTAGCGCCGAAAGTGGAAGCGGGTCGTACGAGTCGACGCTGCTGTGCGAGCGAGCGAGGGGGGCGATGCGACTGAGCGAGCGAACGACAGGGTCGAGGCGGCGGAACGAGTGAAGGAGACGCGAGACTAGGGCGGCGGAGAGCGCTTAGGGTATCGCTGACTCTGATACCATGTTGAAAAGAGAGATTTTCATTGATTAATTAGAAAATAAGAGGCCCTCTACAATATATAGGAGTGTTCATACAAGCATAACATAAAAATAAAACTAAAGCCTAACGCTTTCTTGGATGCAAAATTATATGCTTGTGTTTTGTGAAATCAATTGATTTGCAGGACAGATTCGGCGCGCGTTTGAACTAATTGCGCCTCAATTGTGTGAGGGCTCGCATTTATTTTTCCCAATTAAAATCTTCTGTGAACAATTGTGCACTTGTTAAATTCTTATAATAATTACTTTATTATTGTCAATTTAAGTCAGACTTACATTTGCACTTGCATCAAATTGGCATTTTATTGGATTGTGTATGCACTCATATCAATGTAAGGTTGGTTGTTGCTTCAATTGCGCCTGTCATGTGTCTGTTCGCATTGCATGTTGGGTTAGAGCATCATTTGCCCGCCACATATCGATTTTTACTGCATCACTTTGCGTTGTGCAATTCAAATGGCATTTTTAGATGAAACTGTAGGATGATCTTTTGTATTTCAGATTTGTTCAATAACCTTTTAAATTTCATTTTCTAGCTTTGCTCCAGGCCTTTCCTATGAAGGTGGTGTGCCTGTTTATTTTACATATCATGTGAAATCTTACAATGATTGTGCTAACTTGGCCATTATATCTCTCTGAATAGTGTTGTTGATGGATATGTTTTGCATATGTAGTTTACTAAGATATGCTTTACCCCATTGCAGCATGATGTTCAAGATCATGGAAGAGAGTCTTCCAAAAGCAGAGAAAAGGAGAAGGAGAAGGAAAGAGAGCGGCATAGGGATTCAGATAGAGATCAACATAGAGGCAGAGATAGGAATAGAGAGAGGGAACGAGAGGAGCGTGATCGTCACCACAGAGATAGAGATAGAATTGAAAAAAGGGTTCATACTCGTGAAAAATTTGATGATCGAGATGGCCATCGTGGTTGGGCTAGAGATTATGAAAGGTAAGGGAATTTATTTTGTAGACAACCACCTATATCTTACTATTTACATTGAATATTTTACCTATAATCCTAGGTGCTGTTCTATTTTGAGGTATACATACATTGCATCATTTACATTGGATAATGAAGCATCAATGCTTCCCTTGTTGGTATTAGTTATTCAAGTTATTTTTAGAGAAGTCAGTTTATTTGCTAATCCCAAAATAAGTGATTTTTAGGGTGCAAAAAAAGTGATTTTGCAATCAAATGAGGCAATAGTGCAATACTATACATGCTCCGTTCATTTCTAAAGAATTGAGAGATAGGAATTGGAATTGGCTCAATTACAATTCCCATGGGAATCGGAATTGAGTCGATTCCAATTCTGTTGTTTGCCTGTAGACAAGAATTTTCATTACATATGTTCAGACCATTGTTGAAAGTTCAGCGAGCATGGAAAAAATTGCATCCAGTATTTTGAATTCAATCAATTGGAGAAACCATGTCCATGTAGCCCACTGACCTTTCAGGCAATAGAATGGAAAAAACTGCATCCAGCATTTTGAATTCCATATAAAAAAGGATTCCTAAGCTAACTGAAGTCTACTAATGTGCCAGATTAACTATGCCGTAAAGCTAAGATCTTGTGGGAAATACACATGTTTTGCACCTTATATCTACAGATGCAAGGTTGCAATTCCTGTTCAATTAAGTCCACAACATCGCATAATAGTATATTGAAAGTTTTAAAAAAAATTACGGCCTTATTTTGACTCAAGGAAACAAACGGCAAATGGAAAAGATTCTGGTGCTTAATGAGAACAATACCTATCAGCACATTTATGGCCGTGCCATGGAATCTTCAGCAGAAACCATATCCTACTTCTTGCCCATTTCTTTTGAACAGGGAAATGGAAGATAGGGGTTCTTGCTAATATAACTTGACGTTAGAGGAAAGCGACGAAGGGTTACCGTCGACAGAGAAAAAAGTGAGGGAGGGTTGTCATCACCGGAGAAGGAAAACAAGGATGGGTTGCTGTCACCGGAGAAGATGACCCGAGGTCGGAGAATGTTTTTCGCCGGCAAAATGGAGGAGGCGGTCTGTCATGAGAGCAGCTCCCGTAGCGAGAACATGGAAGTGCGGAGGGGGAGGGAATTGGGCCAAATTCCAATTCCTACCAATTTTTTTGGACGCCGAACAACGGAACTGGAATTGAGGGGTCAATTCCAATTCCTATCCTCCAATTCCGCCCAAACGAATGGGGCCTAGGAGTTATGTTGTGGGTAGACAAATTCGAAAGTGAGTTGTGGGATTGAAGATCGATGCAAGAAGCTCATCGCCAAAGAAGAGGTGAGAGATTTGCGGTTATAGTATTAGTACCTATGATTTCTATTATAGACAGACACACTGAAAGTGAGCTACATGAATGCAGATTGAAGCATGAAACAGAGTGTCGAGAGAACTGCGACTCCGATATATGATGCCTCTTAACCCAAATAGGAGAGGAACAAAAAGGGTTTAGGGTTATGGTGTTTTTATTGCCATGCTAATCTTATTAATAAAATCTAACATTCCCCCTTTAGTCAGTTGTGTAATTTTCATACCTAATTTGCCAAAATTGCTAGGAACCTTTTTTAATTCCAGCCTAGGTGAAGACATTATCAATATATTTTTGTGGAAAAGAAGTTCAAATTACGTCTGCCTCATTTTTCTCCTTGATGAAGTGTTTATCTAATCATGATGACTTTAAAATTGCATGTTTAACTAATATAAAAGATCTTATGAGATACATTATGAGTGAGATTTGATACTAATTTATTTTAGTATTAGCAAAACTAGCAATTATTGTGACTGAATTTTTCCTCCAACCAAATAGTAGATGACTGATTCTATTTCAACATACTCAATTCTATTGTTTTGTCGAAGTTCAAAGTTGGAAATTTGACTGATTCTAATTTTAGCAGGAATTGAAATTGAGCTCAATTCCTGCATCCAATTCTATCCAATCAAATGAACTCTATGTGAATGTCCATTCATACCTCCTCCTTAAGATCTCTATGGAGGAAGGCATTATTCTCATCTAGTTGTTATACTTCCCACTAGCCGCGTAAATAGAAGAACTCTAATTGGGCTTTTTCCCAACAAAAGAAAATGTTTGTTGATAATCAGTTTTCGGAGTCTGGGAGTATATCCTTGTGCCACTTCTTGTGTTTTGTATCGTTAGCTGTCTCATAAGTATTGTTTAAATGCAAAAACCTATTGAGATCCTATAGTTTCAAGTGCAGTCGTAACCAAAATAGGATGCAATAGTAATCAAAGTAGATATGACCCAACTGTAAGAGCTGAGCAGTCAAGAACTGTATAATGGACCAAAAATTTCCGATAATATGATTCCTGAGAAGTTTAACTATATACTTCAACAATGGGAAGAATCATGGATAAGTGGCATTTACTCGTTCCTAAATAATTTGATAGATACAAGGGCATAAGTGATGTGAATAAATTTCTTCATTGAGTTAAGAATCATAGCATATTGATGAAAATTTTGAGTTACCATTTATGATAATGTCTATCCGTACATGGTGGTTCCATAATCGATCCATAACATACCCATTTAAATTTCTATTACGTAGAGCAACCTTAATAAATTTGGACCATGCGAGATAACTTGCTCCATCAAGTGACAAGTTAGTAATGGTAGCAAGGTGATGAGAATTCATGTCTCAGCTAGTCCCATCAAAAAATTTGTAAGTATTAACATTCAACATATTTGTCAGTAAAAAAATAACACAAAAAAGTTACAAAGGAATTCCAATGTCTTAGACAAGTAACACAAATGGCATAGTGTACGACATTCAACATCTAAAGATGAAAATTCATTTTTTTAATTTCCTTTTTTTCTCCGATGGGAAATGTTCTTCGATTCCTGAAGAATTCAATGAAACCTTAAAGAAGGATGATTAAGGCATGCGACTACAACATTATTGGAAGACGAAGATAGTCCTTGTATAAGAAATGAGAACAAAAAAAAAATTTCGCGATATAAATTACAAAATTCATTAGGGAGATGGAACCTTAGCGCAGACGTAGTCAGCAAAGCGAATTATGGATTCAAGCAGAATGGCTCAACGTTGCAAAATCATCGCTAATGCAAGAAACTTGCTCTTATGCCAAGTTTCTACACATGATGCGGTAGGTGTACACCACTGAAAGTAAGCTGTGAGAACAAAGATCAAAGCGAAGAACTTAGTGTCGAATAGCTGAGAGATTTGTGGATATTTTACCGTTGTGGATGTAGGCAGACAACCCTAGAAGTGATCTACGAGAATGCAGATCAAAGCATGGAGCATAGTGTTAGTTAGGTAGGAGATGAGAGACTTGCTGGATATCTGTCAATGCTATACTCAATAAAGAGTTTGAACAAAAGGACCAAGGGTTGTGATATTTATATTACCATGTTAATCTAATAATAGATCCTAACAATAAATCATTGGGTACACATATTTTTGTCCATTTCTTCTAATTGTTTCGAATAGCTGTCTTCTAAATTTTAATCAATAGGATGTCAAAATTAATTTGATTAAATAAAAGAGATCTTTAGCCTTCTTTACAAATTCCTTTCTACGCTCCCTAGCAGAACATCCTGTGTTCACAAGTATATAATTGATTTGTTGCAGCCAGGATGGTTTGAGTGAGGATTATTTTGTAGATATGTTGGTTTGTGTGAGGATTATGTAGTAGCTAGGATGGTGCGTGTGGGGATTATGTTGTAGCTCAGATGGTTTGTATTGGCAATTTGTCGTTGACTTTGAGCTAGGATGATATGTTTTTGGATTATGGGGATTTATATGTAGCTCGTGAAATTTTTACTTGTTAAGGTGAGATGCTACCCATTGTTGCTTCTTAAGGGGATGATGGAGATTAGCATCATTGAGCAAAGCATGTTCATACGAGGCCCTTACAATCTATTCTCATCACAACAAAGTTTAGGACCATTGCATGGATGATTGAAGTTTGCATTAGTATTCATAGTATATTTTTTGTATTTTCTTTTATTTTTTTGTAAATGTATATTGAGTTTTGGGTGAATATTGATGTCGGTCTATCACGATTGTTCATGATATTTATGCTCGTAAAGGGTATGCGGGGGGATTGATTGTTTGAGACTTCCTCTAGGAATCGCCGGTCATACCTATGGTACAGAAGCCCTAGCTCGTTCGAGAAGGTTCTAACTTCTATTCACAAACTTTCATCTCTTACTTTCTGACGAACCCACTCCACATCCTCAACTGATCTCTGCTTTGCCTCAGCCCACAAATTACCTCCATTATAGCCGCCCCACCTTAGCTTTGCAAACCGCCAATTACCTTGAACCAGCAACTCACCCTAGTGCCGCTACACCTGTTTCTGTTTGCTTCCCTTAGCCTGGTGAGCATTTAAGTCACTATTCGACCCCCTCCCTATGTCTCCCTGCATAACAACTCCTCCCAACACCAACAACAACCCTACCAGAGCCCCGAGGCTTCTCTCCTCCACCCTATACATCATCACCCATCCTCCCCACATCCCTACTCACCATCGGCCTCCAACGATCTCTTGTAGCTCCATGACACCGTCTTCCTCCACATTACCTCCGTCGATCATCTCCACCCATCACTGAGCCCAACATCCCCTTCTGTGCCACCATTACTAGGTGAGCATTTGATCCTCTATATTGTACGATTGGATATTTATATTTTTGGTGATATCTACACAAGTAATTTCCTACTTGATTTCTTGATATTTGTAGTGCGTAGTTTGCCGCACATTAAATTAAGCACTTTCACTGTGCGCAAATTCAACACTTGCTACTAATCTTATTTTTTTTAATACTTGACTATGGGTGTTTGCTTAAGTCTTGTAATTTTATTATTAATTACAATCATGTGCCGTTCTTACATTTTAGCGCACTACATTAGTATAGGTTCAATGCTTTGGTCCTGAAATCCATAGCAATCGCTGTTCTTAGTTAGGTTGCCAAATTGCTCCTTAGCCTTATTTTGCATCAGTGAGAGATTCTACGAAGTTGATAAACTCTTGATGTTTTTTCTTTTGAAATGTGATCTTATGCATTTTAGGATTTAATGAAGATTTTCACTTCTTCTTTCTTCTCACCATTTCTTCCGACAATTGTCTTCCATCTCAGTTTTCACTAATATCCTCTAGGCTAGCTGTTATTTTTCTCTTTTTTTCACTTCCTATTTTTCATACATTATTTTTATCATATGTTTGCTGACTGGTTAAAATTATTACTAGAATTTATAAAATCTGATGTAAGTTTTTATGCTGCAGATCACAATGAATGATGTGATATTTATTTTGAAGGCCACAAAAAGCAGTAAGTGCAAAATAAGTGAGGAGTGGTCATTCTTTCCTAGGAGGTCAAATGCCCATGTCAAAATACATAGTATTAGTATATTGCAGCACCTTTATCAAATATGTTCAGCGGTGAATTGGGTTACTAGATTTAACAGATTGAGGCTGCATGCATCTTTTGTTTATATATATCTTGCAATTATGTATTTATTATGCTTTCTATGACAATTTTTTTTACATATTCTTATACAATTCAATGGTATATTTTGGTTAGCAATATCCATCTTAACATTTTTTCCAGGCATAGGAATTTTGATAGAAATAGGGACTACGGTGGGGACAGAGAAAGTCGTCGAAGACATAGATCTCGTTCAAGGGGTCGATCTAATCATAGGTCAAAGTCCCGTTCTCGCTCAACATCAAAAAGGTACGTAGTTATTAATATTTAGGTTTATTTGATTGCACCATATTGTTCATTCTTTTTAGAGAGTATTTTTATATTTTTGCTGCAAAATAGGCTTGCTATTATGGTGTATTTTAGTATAAGGGCTTTATTACACGTTTTAGCATAAGGGATTTATTCTACTGCTGATGTTATTTGTTTTGTAGGCAGAGTGGGCCTATGTTGTCTTTCTAATATATGAAAGGGTTGCTTTGTGCATCTAAACAGTTAACAGTATCTCCACAATTATTGCTTAATAGTATTAATCTGTGGTTCCTAAGCATTTATTCTGCTTTTGTTTTCCAAACTTTTTAAGATTAAAGACCAAAACTATAATCATTATAGTTGATATTTAAGCATTAGGGTTTCTAGTTCAATGCTGGAGTCTTCTGAAGTGATTGGAGTTTTTCTACGTAAAATGGAATAGCATTAGCATACAGGCGCTAATAAAAAGGAATACTAACTTTCACAAAGCTTTTCTAACTGTTTCTTTGAAATCTTCAATCTACCTAATATAGCTGGATTGTGTTCATTTATAACCTTGCTTAATTATACAACTATATTGCAGTAGGAGTTTGATTGAGCAGGAATCTAATCTTCATTGTCAGGTAATATGCTCATCTAGTAGCATGGAGACAGGACCAGAGACACAAACATGATGACACATGATAGGCTGTGTGACGTGGGTGTGTTGACGCTAATGTAATCTACATGAATGTGTGGGACGGACTCAAACAATTCAAATTCAAATGATACGTATATGATTTTCAATTAATCCGGAAATAAGATGTGAGCAATAAAATTATATTACTTTTGGCAAGACAACACAACATGAACAATAATTTTTGGGTGCACAAACAATACATTTTATAGGATTTCAAAGAAACTAAACAATAACATTAACAATTTTCAACACCCAAGCAAATATAACATATTTATCGAATATTCAATAAAGAAATAGATGACACAATACAACAATACTCACAAGAAAGGGCATCTAGTAGTAGGCAATTGATGGTGGGCTGATGTTGTGTGGAGACAATTGATGGTGGGCCTGCTACTGTGTGGAGACGAATTCGGTTGCAGAAAACAGAGAGGGAGAAGGGGTTGTACTGGTCGGGGCTAGAATTTGTAGTAGGAAATAGTGGCTAGTAGAAGGATAGAGAAGCACATGAAACAGGAAATAGCAGACTTCTGACAGAGAAGGTGTGTTAGAAATTGCAGAATTAGAAGTTAGGTCTTGCGGCTTTACTTGGATGGGAATGTGAGATGTGCGGTTGGGAGGTGGAGGGGATCTAGGGTGAAAACTGAAAACAACAGGAGAGCGCATGCAATGGTTGAAGACTTACGGTGAGGAATGGAGTTGAAACTCTAGACCGCGACTGGAAGAAGAGTCGAGCGGAAGGGGAGGAGTGTCGAGCAACAGAGGTGATGGAACGAGAACTGGCGATCGATGGAGAGATGAAGAACAAGGAGCACTGGTGCGCCACAATATCATCAATGCGCTTAGCTCTCACCTCTCGTGTTGGTGGATCTAGAAGAATCGATGGAATCATGGGAGGTGCGAGCAAGTCCGTGGGTGCTTGTCCAAGGTGGTTAAGAGAAGGGTCAGGTTGTAACTGAGAGGGTGTAGGAAGTGGCTCAAGGCATTGATCTCTATGCTCGAGAGGTTCAAAGTAAGGTAGTAAATCATTCGTATTAAATACATGATGAATACTCATATCTACAAAACGGTTGACCTCACAACCATTTGTTCTAATTTTCTTTATATTCCTATAAGGGCCCATTTGTTTTGGTTGTAGCTTTTTAGCGACGCCTTATCAGTTGGTGATGAGAACACTGGTGAAGGCTTCTTATCTAGGAAGCTGGGGATCGTGCCCAGACCTCAACAACTTGCCGCACGGTGGTGACTCCATGGTGGAGATCTGGTTGGGGTGTACGGGCCGCGGCCCTGATGAAAGCCACATGGTGCTTACTCCAGGTGGGCCCCCCTGGTGGGACTCCAGGGTGGCAGGCAGGTGTGACACCTGTTTTGCATCATTAAAGCGCAGATCAGTTGGTGATGAGAGCTCTGGTGAAAGATTCTTATCTATGAGGTTGGGTGTTCGATCTCGGGCCTCAACAACCTGCTACATGGTGGTGACTCCATGGCGGAGAGCTGGTTGGGGTGTACGGTCCGCGGACCTGATGAAAGGTGCCTTGGTGAGACGCCAAGATGGACCCCCTAGTGGGACTCCAGGGTGGCAGGCAGGTGTGATGCTTGTGCCGCATCATAAAAGTGCACTTTTATGATGCGAGGCAGACGTCACACCTGCCTGCCACCCTGAAGGCTCAGTTGGTGATGAGAGCGTTGGTGAAGGCGTCTTATCTAGGAGGTCTGGGGATCGAGCCGACCTTAACAACCTGCCGCATGGTGGTGACTCCATGGTGGAGAGCTGGTTGGGGTGTACGGGCCGCGACCCTGATGAAAGCCGTCTGGTGCTGAGTCCAGGTGGGCCCCCTGGTGGGGCTCCAGGGTGACATGCAGGTGTGACGCCTGTCCTGCATCACTTTCTATGTGAAGTCAGATCATGACCTGCTCGCCTACCTAAAAATGTTGTTTACGCCTGTGTTCATCTGACTGTGCTTTATATAATTCATTACTGTTAGCAATTTTCCTCCGAATTAATTCATGCAATTCATATGTATGCACCAACTAGACTGTATATATCTGATTCATGCTAGTAGACCTATTAACAGAGTTATTGTATGCAAACTCAACTACGGGTAACTCAGAATCCTAAACTGACGGGTGCTCACCAACTAGACATCGTAGCAAATTCCCTACACTCCTTTTACGACCTCAATCTGACCGTCAGTCTGTGGGTTATAAGCTGTAGAAAACTTCAAAGTCCTACCTGTCTTATGCCATAACGTTTTTCAAAAAATAACTCATAAATCGTACGTCCCGGTCAGACTATATGGATTTGGGTAATTTGTGTATCTGAAAAATGTCTTTCATGAATAGGATCAACATGTGGGCCGCATCGACGGTCTTGCGATAGACAATAAAGTGTGTCATCTTTGAAAACCAGTTTACCACTACGAAAATAGAATTATTCTTCCTCAGGGTGCGAGGAATGCCTAATACAAAATCCATGTTGATATCAACCCAAGGCTGGCGTGGGATTGGAAGAGAAGTATTGAATCCAACATTTTGTTTTGAACCCTTCACCATCTGGCACGTGCCGCAATGACACAACTTGTGCTACATCCCTTTTCATGGTGGGCCAATAGAAGCAATTCTCAACCAAAGCAATTGTCTTATCTTTGCCAAAGTGGCCAGTTGCGTCGCCCGCGTGCATCTCCCAAATCAAGAAGTCCCAGAAGGACGTCTTATCTCTGCCAAAGTGGCCTGTGACCCATGATATAAGTATCCCTCTACAATATCGAACCCCTCAGTGGGCTCAGGAGGATCCCTCAAAAACCTATAATAAATCTCCCCAAAATAAGGATAGGTGGGGTAAGCACCCGACAATTGATCAAAACTAGTCGTGCTAGCGCTCGATGTGCAGAGTAGGCCTATACGTTGACTGAGAACATCGATAGACTTGTTCTCAACACCAGCGCAATGTTTGAGAACATAATGAAAGTTCTGCAAGTACTCGACCCTCTTGGCATGCTTCTGCCCAATTTTCGCTGCGAATCAAGATAACACAGAGCCTGATAATCGAAGTATAGGACAAAATCTTGTGTGAGGAGAGTGTCTCCAACAACAAAGTGACTGCAATACTGCGTAAAACTCTCTATCATAGTTTGAGCACTTCTGTCGGGCTTCATTCAGCTTCACTTAAGTAAGAAACTGGATTACCCTCCTGGCTGTACACTCTGCCATTGCCAATGCCAGATGCGTCGCAGACTATCTTAAATGCCCTAAAAATTCAGAACAGAGGCGGTCATCAACTTCTCTTTGATAGTTTGATCTCAATAAAAGCTCCAGTTCCGGTAGCCGTCTACTGGAAGTCTTCCTTTCGTAGGCAGCTCGTGAAGGTGACCTCCTATAGAAGGTGTCTAGTTTGTGGAAGCTACGAGCCCCCAATGATAGTGGAAAGAATAGGCCACTTACGAATGGATCAGACCTTGTTCAAGTCAACAGACACGCCAGACGTTTATATGATAAACCCGATGAAGTGCATAGAATCAATCAGGAAAGAGCACTTCTTAAAGTTCATATATAGCTTCTCCTTTTGGAGAATATGAAATACGAGCCTCAGATGGTTCAAATGGTCATCAGAAGAGTGGCTGTGAATCAAAATATCGTCAAAGTAGGCGACCAGGAATTTGCCCATGAAGGGCTGAGTCATGACCTGCATGAAAGTATTGGGGGTGTTGGATAACCCAAATGGCCTGACTAGCCACTCATAGAGACCGTCTTTGGTCTTAAAAGCTGTCTTCCACTCGTCTCCCTTGCGAACGCTAATCTGGTGGTACCCGCTGCGAAAATCGATCTTGAAAATACATGGGCACCAACTATCGTATCGATTTGTCCAATTCGGAAATGGGGATACAATATTTAATAGTAATCTTATTAATTACTCTACTGTCGATACACATACGTCAACTCCCGTCTTTCTTCGGGGTGAGATGGGCTAGGACTGCGCAGAGGCTCAAACTCTCATGTATAAATTGCTTCCTCAACAACTCGTCTACCCGTCTCTTGAGTTTAGCATACTCATCCGGGTTCATCTGATGGTGTGGTAAGTTTGGGAGTGATGCTTCCAATGTCAGATCTATGACATGCTGAATGTCATGTAACGGAGGCAACTCGTCGGGTAACTCATCCAGAGCAATATCATCATACCCATCAAGAAGACGTCATACCTCAAGTGGTGGCTCAGGGATCTCTGTAGGGATCTTAGAAGCCATGGTGGTTGCCACTACATAAAAAATACCGGCATTGTCACTCTCTTTCATAAACTCGCTACGTCGTAAGATGTGCATCGACCTAGATGAACTCGTACTAGTGGTGGGTATGACCTTCCCCTTGGATTTCTCCTTGGGTTGGGTCAGTGATCTTAC
This sequence comes from Platanthera zijinensis, assembly GCA_039513925.1. NCBI lineage: Eukaryota > Viridiplantae > Streptophyta > Magnoliopsida > Asparagales > Orchidaceae > Platanthera > Platanthera zijinensis. The sequence goes on from CM077096.1 coordinate 29,151,008, forward strand.
GACCCTTGGTCGTAGAATACGTACGTGTTTGAGCGCCCGAAACACGTGACATCACGATCATAAAGTCAATGCCTCCTTAATAGAACGTGGTCGGCATTCATGGGGATGACATCACACCGAACACGATCCTCATATGAAGTGAGAGTGATCGAAACTAGACACCTTCGGGTAACCTGTATAGCCGTCGTATCGGCTCAGATAATTCGATAAGGATATGGATGAGGCTTAGGGGTCACCTGCATCAGCTCTAAGGATCTTTGGGCCATAATGTTCACGCAACTCCCGCTATCAATGGTTAACTTGCAGGTACTGCCTGCGCTGAGAAAATAGGTATAAAAGATTATCGTATGACGCCAGTCCTCTTCAGTATGTGGAGCGTAAAGGAAACATCGTATAACGCCTAACTCTAGGGATTGCTCAACATCGCTATCCCAACCGTCCTCGACGGTGGAAACCGTCTCCTCATCCGCGATCTCCTCAGCATCAACACTGGATTCGCCTTCCTCAACTAACAAATTTCTCGTAGGGCATTAGGCCGCTACATGACCCTTGCCTATCGTGTCCATGGGAACACCAGAGGGTCCTGCAGGGGTGGTAGTGGCTGGTGGTGGTCTCCTAAATGCGAACCTGTCTGACCTGGCAGGAGCCTGACGGGAACTAGAGAGTCGCAAACATTGCTCTTACTTCAGGGTCATCTGATAAACTCCTCTACTGTCTCCATCCGGTGGGGAATAAACTCCCCACGTAACTCAAATCTCAATCCGGAGAGAAATCGAGAAATGATGGCACTGGTCTCCTCTCGTAGATCACTCTTCACAAACAGCTCATCAAATCGAGACATGTATTCTACTACAGATAACGTGCTTTGGCGCAACACATAAAGTTAATCTAGCAACTAGTCCCGGTAGGAGGTGGGAAGGTATTTATCCTTCAATCGACGCTTAATGTCCTCTAAATGTATAATTGGACGGTATCCATCTCGATGAAGTGAAATCTTTAGGCTGGTCCAGAAAATTGACTGGCCCAACTAGCTTCATCCTCGCAATTCTAACACACAACTTGTTGGTCATATCATATCACTCGAAATAATGGTCCATCTTCTGAAGCCAATCGCTAAAGGACTTTGGGTCAAGGTGACCATCGAAGGTGGGAGCGTCAATGCATATACGGCGAGTGATATTGTCCTCCGCACGTGGTGCTCAACATGGGGTCAGGATATTCGTCAAAGCATTCATCCCGTTCGTTGTCAAAACGGCCTTGGGCTTGATCATGAGGGACTGGATGCCATGGTGGGTAGATCTCCTGAGGGTGGAGAGGTCTATCTTGGGCAGGTCCAAGCTAACGATCATGCACGTGATCGAGGGGTCGTCTCCCGTGTGGGGAGGGCTCTCGTGGTGGAGCAGGCTCCTGTGGTGGCTGATTCCTAGCACGCACGTCTTGTGATGGGAGGGTAGTTCGTTCTTCCTCAGAGGGGACATCATGTTGAGTGGGCGAGTCTTCCCTGCTTTGGGAAGTGACATACTTTCGCTGATCCTCAAGGGCGTCGATGCGGATGCTAAGGCCGCCATATTGTGCAGTCAATTGATCGAATCAATCTGTCATCAACTGTTGAAATTTCACAGATGTCATTTTGGAATTGGAATTGGTGGTTCTCTCGTCGGTAAGGTTCGGGTCGGACATGGATTGACGATAAGGCCTCACACTACGTAACATGCAAGTGTCCCTGACCTACCTTTGATACTAATTTGAGGTAGGGTAGGTTGTGTGACGTGGGTGTGCCGACATTAATATAACCCTTCGTGAATGTGCAAGATGGACTTAATCAATCCAAATTCAAATGATGCGTATATGATTTTCAATTAATTCAGAAATAAGATGTGAGCAATAAAATTATATTTTTTTTTGGCAAGACAACACAACTTGAACTAGGATCAGCAACTTTACTTGGACGGGAAGGGGTGACCTACGGTTGGGAGAAGGAGGGGATCAAGGGTGAAAACACCAAGAGAACACAGGTGATGGCTGGAGAATTACGGTGGGGGATGGAAGAGAAACTATGGACCGCAACTGGAAGAAGGGTTGAGCGACTGGGGATAAGTATCAAGCGGCAGACGAACGTCGTGCAGTAGTGGAGGAATGTCGAGCAGCAGTGGTGATGGAAGGGGAACTGGCGATCGATGGAGAGAAGAAGAACAAGGAGCAGACGACAATGGTTGGAGCTAGGTGTGGATGAAGGCAATTTGCGACTGGGGAAGAGGATGTACAAGAGTCGTGGATTTTGCGGTTAAGGGAAAGGGAAATACAGGGAGAGCGTAGGACTCTGCGGTTAGGAGGAAATCATGGGAGATAGGAAGGGGCACGGGAGAAATAAACAAGGAAACAAAGATTTCAGGAAAACAAATCATGACGTAGCACCCCAGGATCTTACGACATCGCACCGCGATGTGATTGTGGATCTGGAATCTCTCACAATACAAGCAATTCTTGAAAATGAAAGCCTCTGCCCCTATTTATAATTAGAGGGGCGGCTGGGAACCCGACATGAACGACTATGATTGGCCGTTAGCCCGTTACGCCCGGTGTCCCAAAACACTAACTATAAGGCAAAAAAAAAACAAATTCATGTATATAGTAAAACAACGCTCCAGACGCGCTCACGGTCTCGGATCGCTAATCCGATCAACGCTTGCTACATGAATGCACCAATACGGACCCCACCGAATGGTGACCTGTAGTCCAACGTCGATCCCCATCACATGACATGACAGATGACAATGTCTTTTCATTATAGGACACACAGTTTTAACAACAATTTAAAATGTAAATTTTATATTGCTAAACAATTAATCACAGATATATTTAAACAAGTAATTGTTAACTTGATGTTCATCGTTATCATCAGGGTCGTTGTCTTCAATCAATATCGTAATCCTTACTATTTGTGATCTGCTTTATAAATTCGAATTGTCTATTCCTTCCCGTTGAGTGCCGTCCTAGGTGTTAAATCTAAAATATGCAAATAACCTTTAACAATTTTTATCTATTGTAGTCTTGTTTATGTGAAATTATCCTACGTAATCCTTTGACACCAACTTTATCTAATCTGCTAATTGGTGCATTTTCTGAATTTTATCGTACATGCCCGAGTAAACTAAGTCTATTTTATCTTCGTTAGATGTTACTCCCATTGTTTCTCCAATATAACCGTTTCTTAATTTAATTTTTCTAGGTTTTCCACACATTAGTTTTAGCATTCTCTTTTTATCACATTTAACTTGGAGATCAACAATTTTTTTATTTTATTTCTCAACACTTAGATCCATACAAACATCGGCCTAACAGTGGTTCATGAAATTTACCTTAAATATCCACTTTACTCTTACCACATGGTACTCCCGAGGCACCTTTTCATGTATCACCCAACCTTAACTCAAGAGCTTATATCCCCATTTTTATTCTCATTGTTCTGAATAATAAATCATCTTGTGATCAAGAACTGATTATCATCTTTGTCCAAGTAACTTGTATCTACCACACTTTAATGGGATTAATGTTTGGCATGACGTTTGTTGAAACCGAAAACCGGCTTCTGTGGAGTCAGAACCCTTGGGGAAGGGGTGACCGCACACTTATTTTGCCTAGCAAGCTTGGCTGACCGAAGACTTAGAACTTGAAACTGACCCAAGGCTCCAACACGGAGGTCCCACCACACACCCGGAAGATCTTAGAGCGCTTCCCCTCCTTAGCCTGTGCTGAGCTAAGGACACCTCAGAAAGCGTTATAAGACAAGAGAGTAAGAGAATTGAAAATCTTGCTTTCTTAGGTACCCCCTTGGATCTATTTATAGTTTTTAAAACCTGGTCTACAAATAGCTTAACTCCGCTGTTCTGAACGGTTACATGCAGCCAAAAGGAGGTCTGCGAACAACAAAACTCCGCTGTCCTGAGGAGCTAAATGCAGGCCTAATCACATTTGACAGACCAGATTTTATTAACCACAAGATATCTGCACCCCACCCACGGGGGAAATCGGGATCAGCTTGCCACTCAACTGGGCGGACGCGGCCTAGCTCGCGCAACTCGCCTCTCTCTTTGGGCGAGTGCGAGCCGAGCTCCTGCAGCTCGCCTTCCCCTTACACGGAGGCGGACCGACGATCTTGATCGGATGACCACTTTGGCGAACGCGGGCTGGCAAGCTGGCTCGCACGGTTCGCCCGTCTGTGTGGCGGAAGTGAGCCGACCGCCCCCTGGGCTTCGCCCGCCTACTGAACTGATGCGGGCCGGGTGTCCCAGCTCGCCCGCCTGCCTGGCGGACCCAGAGAAACTGAAGAAATTTGGCTAAGTCCAGAAGCGTTGAGTGAAGCCAGCTCACTCAACGCCAAACTCAGAAGGCGTCGACAGGACAAGAAGCGTTGAGTGAAGCCAGCTCACTTAACGCCAAGCGTTGAGTGAAGCCAGTTCACTCAACGCCAAGCTCAGAATGCGTCGACAGTACAAGCTTCACTCAAAGCCTTAGAAGATGCAGTCAGAAAATCTGTCCTGGCTCGCTCGCCTGCCTGGCTCACTCGGCGAACACTGGGTTGTACAACGGTGACGGTCATGAATGCAGTGGTCATGAATTGTCGTTCATGAACGCCTGATCCCAATGAAATTTTTCTGTGGTGACGGCTGCAACCTTTCCTATACCAAACACATGTTCAGAACATCGACGTTTTTGTTCGAATGCATTGTGGCAAAACACCACGTCAAGTGGACCCAAATTTTCTAAGTAATGCTTTCCCCACCTGTGATTGTAAGTCCAAATTCTTCTTACCACTAATATTTGAAAGTCTGGTAGACATGTCCGAAGTCAAATGCAAGGGAGCTGAATGGATGGGAAAACATTATGTTGCCAACCCCACTCCAATATCTGATCAGCAACCTTCCAGGACCTTTTATTCTGCACCCTACCAGGCTTACTAGATAAGTGAATCTCAAAGTTAACATTGTCCAAATGTACGATGTTGCATAGTCTTGTTTATCTTCAATCATTATTGAACTTCTCGCCAGACAACATTAAGTGAAATTTATCTCCTCATCAATCGGTAAATCAAAGTAATTTATGATGGATGGTGTGATCGATCCAAGTCCAAGGAAACAAGTAATATGCCATGCTCCACCTATTGATTCATGTGAAGCCATCAATCCATCATTTTAGTGAAACCCCTCTTGACTTATTTTAATGTGCAGCTTACACTTACTTAATAGCTATACCATCTATGCTCAACCTACCAAGGCGCCAATGTTTTACATGATTTCTCCACTTGTCTAATAATTGTGCTTACCGTTCTCTCCTCTCTTCTCTAAACCATCAGTGTCTCTACCATTGCGCTAACTCATACGCATTACTCCCACTATTTTGTCAAATGAGCCATCATTATCGGACTTGCATCACCAGAACTTCAACCTAAAAAAACCATCACTCCCCCCCCCCCCCCCCAAAGATTTGAGTCACTTGGCGCTGGTTTGACCATTGCTTCCATGTTCCATTTTTTGATGCCCCCCCCCAAAGATTCTAGTCACTTGGCGCTAGTTTGACCATTGCTTCCATGTTCCATTTTTTGATGATATCAAACAATATAGTTTGCTTTGTAACCTGCTGCTTCTCATTACAACCCAATTGTCCTCACTTTCCGATTCTCACCCACGGAACATGGTGTTATGGGCCTCACACCCAGTTATTTGTTGTGTTCTTATCATGTTGTGTCGTTGTATTTGTCATTGCCCTTGAGGAGCTTAATTATGTCTATATCCTTGTATCTCTTATTTAAAGACCCCTTGGGCTAGTAGAAGGATATGCCAAGAGTAATTTTATTTCCTTGCCCTCCCTTGATGAGATTGTGGTAGCTCTCTCTCTGATGATACCCCGCCTAGACAACCACGGTTCCGGCTCCGCCATCATCCCCGCCTCTGACCATCCCTCCGACGATTACACCAACATTTTCTTGCCTATTATCTTGAGACCACCAAAAGACAGTCATGTTAGGCTGTGGATTTTTTCTTCACCTGATTTTGGATTTTTATTTTCATCAACATATGGAAGCGGCGCGGTTCACGTGGCACACTAAGTTCGAGCACGTCCGTTCTTCTCGCACCTCCAGAATCGCGTCAACCCATAACTAGATCCTTTCTTGCTCCTCGCACAATATGGGTGACTCATCGAGTCAGATGAGCATCTTTTGACCATGATGCAAACTCATGGCACATTAGACTGCTGCCGAGGAACGTCATCAGGAGACCATTGCTGGCCTCTCTAAGCCCCTCGATGAACTCTCTTTCGCTCTGCCAGTGTCCACTACTCCCGTACACGACTAAGCTTGCAGCAGTCAACTGCCTCCATCGCAGCTCCTTCGACCAGATCCTCCAACCATGATATCACCTGAAATCAGCATCGTGCCCCGCATAACCAAGTTGACATTTCCAACTTATGATGACACACCGGCTTACCAGATTTGAACAATTTTTTAGAGTTTGGCCTCCTTTCACATGCTTGATATTGCTCAGTTATGGTTCACCTGCTTGCAAGCTCGACAATCCTAGAATGATCTGGTGCGACTTCAAGAGAGCCTGCAACCTTCAGTTTTGCCCACCGATTCGCACTAACCTCCTTGGGCCCTCATTACTTTACGTCAAACATGATCGTTTGATGGATATCTGGAACAAATTTAAATTCTACTGGCTCACATCACAATAACCCCTGAGATGCAGGTCTTCATCTTTACAACCGGGCTTCAAGATCGACTACGTTTGGACGTCGAATTCAAGGCTCCCCGGGATTTGGTGATTGATATTAATTTAGCTAGATTGTGCGCCCATCGACTTCACTGTTAGACGCACCTGTAAGGCATTGCATGAGTTTAGTCACTAGGCATGTTAAACGGGGGAAAGGTAGACCAATACAGACTTGGAATTAAACTATAAAGAAAGACATGATGTACTTAGACATTAGTGAGATTGTGACTAAAGATAGGGCAAAAAGGTGACAAAAGATCCATAAAGCCAACCCCACTATAGTGGGATAAAGGCTTGAGTGTTGTTGTGTGCGCTCGTCAACTTCAGCTTGCTCAGGAGGCCTACTTCACCACAAACACAAGAACTCAGGGGAGACGTACTGAGGGCACCCAAAACCCACAGATTTGCCGACTATCTCGTGCAGAATTATCTAATCGACGCGATAAGGGTTATGTTATAACCGCGATGAGGAGTATACTCGCGGACATTGGTGCAAAAGAATTTTTTATATGCACTTGGAAGACTCTGATTGCGAGGGCATCAAGTGAAGACATTGATCTCCCTTGAGCTTGAGGTCAAATTTTTTTTGCATGGCAGGAGAGATGTTAATGTTATGGGTCTTGTGCCCAATTATTTTGTTGTCCTGCACCCAATTATTTTGTTGTTTCCTGCTCCCAATTATTTTGTTGTGTCCTTGTCATGTTGCGTCTTTATGTTGTGCCGATGTTTTGTCGTTGTATTTGTTGTTGGGGGATTTAATTACGTGTGACCCTTGTATCTCATATTTAAAGGTCCCTTGGGCTAGTGGATAAATCTGTCAAAAATAATTCTATTTTCTTGCCCCTTGATGAGATTGTGGTATCTCTCTCTCTCTCTCTGAGCACACCTTGCCTACATAGCCGTGGTTTCGGCTCCGCTGTATCCCTCGCCACCGTCATCCCTGCCTCTGGCCACCCCTCCGGCGACTGCACCGACATTTTACCGCGAGTCCGTAACACATGGTGATGCGGTGGCAGGCCGACCCGGGGTGAACCCTCTAGTGCAAACCTATATGCAGTGAAAATATGGATAATGCAAGAGAAGGTCCGCGCTAGCAATTACAGTTAATAATTAATTATTATAACAAAACGACAGAGGCACATGCAGATGCAAATATTTAATTAAGGGAGAACAATTAATAATTGTACAAACGAAAGAGGCACAAGTGTTTAAGAACAAATAGAATAAGCCCTGCAAGTTACACAAACGGCGGTACTAATAGCAAATAAAAACAACAACCACTACAGGTGTAGCGCTGAAATAAACAGCAATAGAAAATAAAACTGCAAACCACAATTTACACGTGCAGGCGGCGACAGTGAAGGGTGTGAAAGCATCCAAGGTTGTTGTAACGTCGGATCCGGCTGATTTGACGTGGATCCACAACAGGGGAAATTAGGGATGATGGAATTAGGGGTTTGGGAAGGCTGTGTGGAGGGAAGTGGTCATCGGGTGGGAGATGGGATTAGGGCTGGTATGGGTCTAATGGGTGAGGGGAAACTATAGAGCTGAGGGAAGCGGGGTAGGAGATTGCTGGTGGGAGAGGGAGGATGTTGGATGAATGGTGCAGGGTAACTTTAGGTGGGCCGTAGGAGGGGGAAAAGGCTTCAGGTGGTCCGGCGGTGGAGGAGATGGTGGAGGGGAGTAGTTTTTGGTGTGGAATCAGGTAGAGTGGAGGCCGACGGGTCCAGGCTGGGTGGAGGTTGACGAGTTTAGGTAGGGTGGAGGCCGACGAGGAGAAGGGAGACACAACGGTTTTGGACTGCGAATGGTATTAACGGGGAGGAGGCTGGCTGGACTGGGGGTAGACGCAGGGGAGGGAGAGACGAAGGGCTTACGGGGGAGGAGGAGGCGACGGCTTCAGTCGGCGATGGGTTGAGCGGGGATGAGGAAGGCAGAGAGGGCTTCCTAGTGTCACACCGAGAAGAAATCCAGGAGTCGCTTCTGTGAAGACCGACGGTTCTGCTTCTTGTAAAACCCACGATGCCTCCCAAATGAACCGCCACCTATTATATAAAGCCCTAGAAATCAAACTGCTACATCATAAATCAAACCACCCGAATCGGACGGCTCACAACGTACGGATTGATCGGGGGCAAATACAACTCAAAATATAAAAAGTCCTTTATGAACCCTACTCGGCTCGGGCATCCGGACGCAACCACGGACTCTGATTATCCATCTGGGCAACAGATCACCGCCTCCTGCGGGAATACACATGTGTCGGTCTTGGCGCGCCGTCACATGGTTATTGCAACTAGGGTAAACAAGAATTCAGCTTCTATTGCTCTACTGCCATTGAAGCTGTGGTGCCCTTTACAAGCTACTTCATTGCAGTTCTTCTCCCTTGGTGCATTATCTTATTTTTCCACAGACCAGATCCTGACATCTTATGAAAATAGTTATTTTCAGTACTTAAACTTTTATTTTCTCCCTTTTCTACATTTGCATTCAGAGTAACTAGTGTTTGCATCAAGCCCATTATCTTGTCAAAGTTCACCAGAAGTTTTCAGTATTACATTCTTCGTGAAGAAGAGAGATCATTTTCCAGAAAAGAAAGAGTTTGGGTAATGTGTATAGAGTCGGGAGTTCGGGTAGGTAACATATGTTCTAAATTATTACCATTTTGCAATGCAAATTTTATTGACTCAACTTTTTTTAAAAACCAGTTTGTTGTTTCCTACTTCAAATTTATTTTTTTAATGTGGTTAGAAATAAGATAAGTTGGGATGATAAATGTTGTTTCTTTCTCTCATGGATTCATAGTGGCTGTGGAAATGCACAATTAACCTGCTGTGGTTGTTACTCTTAGGTAGCCTTGGTTTACGCCCTTAGTCCATCTGTTATTCACCGTAACTTCTTTAATCACAGGAGTTTCACTTATCATTTTCGTAGTCCTAAAATTCAACATTTATGTGGCACCATGTGTACTACCATTCACTGCAGTGCTGTTTAACTTTCTATGCTTCGTTTTTTGTTCTGCATTGTGAATAGTAATGACCAGCTATTCAGCTATGCCAGTGACAATCAAACAATTTATTCCGTCTTTTTGTGTGATTCAATTTGTAGACTGAGAACAATTCTAAATTTTGAAATGGAAATTTTATTGCATAGAATTAGGTTACTGTCCACGTTTCAAATTGACCATTAAAGTATTACTTTTGTACATTGTTAGGGAGAAGGTGATGTGTGAGTAATCTTAATGGTGACTCCAAACATGGAGTTCAAGTGCACAAGGTTCAATTAACCTGGTCCTATCCGAATTAGGAATACTGCTACATGGATTATATCCTAAATATTGGAAATTCAATATATTCTTTCTAATATCATTCTAATAGTACCTCTCGAGCCTGAATGTTTAAATCAATCTTGCTCATCAAATGAGTTGGTGAGAGTATCAATTTAAAAAAAGGGCAGCCCGGTGACAAAGGTGAAATGTAGGCAAATCTTACCTTGCATTTTTTTCAAGAGGCTGCTTCCAGGACTCGAACCCATGACCTCAAGGTCACACGGCAACACCTCAAACGGTGCGCCAATGCTTCCCTTCTTGGTGAGAGTATCAATTAAATGTGATTTTTTTTTGTACGAGCAAATGAAATAGCTTTTTTCTCTAAGTCATCTCGAACTAAGTTACAACTCAACATGTTTAGTAAGTACATGAAATTCTAGATTTTTGCAATATGTTAGCAACTTGATTATCAAAAAGGAAAGTGACTTGAGAGGTTGTAATAATATTAAAGTCTCGTATGAGGAGCCGTCCATTTTATGTGGATCGACGATCCGAGTTTATTAGTTATTTTCTTGTATTTTTCTGATTTTTTTTTTATATATTTTGAGGGTCACCATGATCAGAAAATCATGTACGTCCATGATGGGCCCTTTGTCTATAAATATGGATAAATGGTTCATTTAGAGTCATTGAATGATTGTGCGAAGAAGCCTCTTTTTGATCATCTGATCCCGAAGCCAGAACTCCAGGTGCGAAGCTTGAACTTCCCTCCCACACTCCATTGCAGTCGGCCTTCTCATTTCCTCCCATTCCCTCAAAACCGAGCCCCCCACATACCACCAGCCGGCCTCCCATCCTAGCCCCTCTTCCCAACAGCCGGCAACCACCATTCCTCTCCCACGTCCACCAACCGGTAGCCCCAATCTCCCCCTTCCACGAACCACCAACCGGTCCCCTTCTCCCCCCATACCTCTCCAAAACAGTTCACATTCCCCTCCCAATTCCATCCTGTTCAACTTTTGACGATCACCAGAAAACCTCCACCGTCCACCTCCGGCAAGTCTCCACTACCACCCTTCTATCCCCATCCATTTTTCAGTTTTTCGGCGTTCATTGGAAACCACCTCCGGCTACCTCTGGTCAACTCCGGCCACCTCTGGTCAACTCCGGCCACCACCACCACCTCCGTCGATCACCTTCAGTCAACCACCACCCCATTACTGCCATAACTACATCCCACTACCTCCACATTCCCCTCCACTTTCTAGAATTTAGGCCTCATTCCTAAATTAACTCCCTCGCGTCCATTCTCTGTTTCTTTATTATTCTCCTAATTCTTCTCACGTGGACGGCTAAACCACATACAGAATTCATCCATCATGGAACCACCTTCTCCTAACTCAAACCAGCCCCACATCATCCCCTATCAGCTGACCACACCTCTTACATCAGCCCCCACGTGGAACCACACCCTCCCCTCTCTTAACCAAGCAGCCTGTTACATTTTACCTTAGCATTACTCTTGTGGAACCACCCCCAACTGACCCCTAACCATAAAACCAGTAACCGCAGCCCAACTGCACCTCCTTCAGCCTGCATACATCCCCCATAATTCTGTCCAGGGGCTTGACATCTTCTCCTGTTGCTGGAATTACCAACTAGGCAGCAGTACACTCTCCTCATCCCTCCCAGCTACTGTCAGGACCGTATATCTGCCTGCTAGCAACTCTCCCTGCAGCCTTGAAGCATTCCAGAGCCCCTAATCTCCTGCCGACCTTCATACAGCCGCAGCCAGTCGCTTCCAGCATTCAGATAGACAGATTCCTGCACCATTTTTTACTGGACAGCAATTGGATACTTATACGGAGGCTTAAATCCAACCCCTGGCCATATTTTTGGCTTCCCAAAGTTCTCTGAATACTCATCGCCCTCTACTACCTTTATTCCATGAGTTTCTAGTTTGTAGTCACTTATTTTATTTTGCATTGTGTTTTGGTTTCCTTCTCGAGGAATACTTGCTCCTAATCGCTAATGCCAAGTTTTTGAGACATTGCACATTCCAATTTAACTATTGATTTTGATCTCTCTTGTATTTGTACCACCTCTCTTATTTCTTTTATTTTATGCTTTATTTATTGTGGCAAATCATTGATTTATAAAAAAGTATTGCAAGATAAAATTTGTTTGGTGTGCCTGTATATAGAAAGTACCCTTAGACCTTAGTCTCTCTAGGCCCTTCCTATGCGTCACTTGTTTTACCCCATGGATATCCTTAAAGTACATACATTTGTTGCATTATGTTGATGGGGTAGTGTTGAGTCTGTATAGTATTACACATTTTTTACAAATCTGACGTACCGTACAATGGAACTAGATTTCTCCATTCCATTAGTCCTCATTAATGATGAAAAGATTATTAAGTACCCTATGATGGTGTTAGAGTTAGTAGTATTTTAGTATTATTGTGTTTAGTCTCACACCGCCTATCGGTGTTGTGAGTCATGTTGTATTTCCTATATAATGCCCCTTTGTGGAAGAATAAATTGCACCTTCTCATTTCTCTCTACATGGTATCAGAGGGACTCGATCTGAAACCTAAAAATACTTTTTTTCCGTACTTCTGCTTCCGCTACTTCGCTTCTGTCCCGACCCGTGCCTCCGTTCCAAGAGCTGCTAGGGCTCACACCCGCGGCTCTCGCTCCTGTCGACAAAGTCGATCATTGATCCTGTCGACAGGAGCGGCTCCGTTTACTTCATCGACACCGTGCTGCTTCGCCGACTGCTTCCGCCGCTGTGCTGCCAGCTGCTTCTCCCGACGGCTTCGCCGACTGCTTCCGTCGTTGTCTTCTCCAGTCGACGATCTCGTTGTGCTGACGGCTCTGCTTCCCATCGACGCCGACGGCTCTGCTTCCAACGACTGCTGCTTCCGCTCTTTTCCCCTTCTTCTACGGTGAGAACTTGTTCCCCTTCTCCCGTCGGCCGTGGTTTCCTCTGGCGCTTCTCCCGTCATTCACATCTGCACTGGTCGGTTTCTTCGACGACGGCCCCGGTGGCCTCTTCCTCTTCTCCGGCCCGGAAGGCTTCTTGCCGGCTGTTCGATTACTGATCCAGAATATCCTGTTCTCGTCGGGCTCTTCTTCTCGTCCGGCTGCTGTCCTCCATCCTGTTGCCGCTGTGCCTCCTCCAGATCTGTTGGACCGTACCTCCTCTGCCTGGTCTTGCTGCTCCGTCGACAACTCTGGCTTGCCGCCTCCTCTTTCGGCCTGGTAGATCCATGTTACAGCTGCCCCTCTGGTTTCTATCGCTTCTCGCAGCTGCTAACCCTTATGGGGTGTTGATCTCTCAAGGATGCTGAAGTTATGCATTTTTGTGTGTTGTTCTTGTTTTATGTTTGTTGTATGTCGTTTGAGTCTCTTTACGATTTTGGCCTTCTTTCACGTGATCTGGGTTCATGTACCTGACGAGGGTCTCACACGTGCACGTGGTCTACGTGTGGGGGAGTGTACGTCACGGCCTCCAGGCATAGTCTATGCCTTCATGCACGTATCCATGGGGGGGGGGGGTGTTTGTGATAACGGCGACTCAGATGCCTCTTTCCCGACTTCTGCCTTAGTCTCACATGGCCCCCAGGTTGATTTTGTTTGTTGTGTCTCCCCGTTTCTTTTCTTCGCTTGGTGGTAGGAATGGTTTGGCATTCTTGGTTGACCTAGTTTCAGCTCCGAGTGTATCCAGCGTGATCATGGTCGGTTTGTGGACCAACGTCGTGTGGCCTTTGCCCGGTTGTAGTATCCCCGGTGACACGCAGTTGAGCCTCGGTGGCTGCTGTTTTGTCCCATATTGCCAACCTTCTTTTACCTTCAGTTTTATGTTGTGTTCAAGCTATAGGCTTCCCCTCTAGTTTGAGGGGGAGTGTTAGAGTTAGTAGTATTTTAGTATTATTGTGTTTAGTCCCACACCGCCTATCGGTGTTGTGAGTCATGTTGTATTTCCTATATAATGCCCCTTTGTGGAAAAATAAATTGCACTTTCTCATTTCTCTCTACAGATGGAACCAACCCATATACCTGAAATCTAGAACCAAACCTGAACCAAAATTTTCGGTTTGGTTCCAGTTCTGTTCTTGGTTCCACTCGGCGTAAAATTGTAACTCATTAAAGCATTAAAATTATTAGAAAATTTATTTTCGGGCACAGTTCTTAATACAAATCTTAATTTTCTATGTGCTCATTATGTTTAAGAATAGATTTATAAAATATTACTATAATTAAATACTTTGCATTATATAGTGAAAATTAAATTAGTTCATCATCATTTATTGATTTAATATTTACACAATAATTATAAGACATTCGGTTCTTAGGTTGGTTCTTGGGTACATGATCCTAAGGACTAAGAATCGACACAGTAGGGTTGTTCTTGATTCTTCTAGAACCATGCCTAAATTGAGAACTGTCTGAACCCACCCTCATTAATCGGTTCTGTTCGGTTCCTAGATGGGTCTCTGTTTTTTTGTTCTTGTTGGAATATGTTAGAATATTGGGTTTTATGTAGTTACGATATTAACGTGTCTATTGTCATGTAAACCCATATATATATATATATATATATATATATATATATATATATATATATATATATATATATATATATATACATATACGGGAGCCTCTTGTTTTGAATTTTTTCTCAGCATGGTATCAAAACGAGGTTAGGGTTCCACGCCGATACCACTGCTTCTCCCAAACAGGTCGCCGATTTCGCACCGCGCCCGCTCGCACCGCTCCCGCATAGGTCGTCGATCCTGCCGGCCCGCCGCTTCAACGTCGCCGACTCCCGCTCGTTCCAGCGACTTCGTCCCGCCCCGCTCCCGCACAGCCCGTCGTCTCCAGCGCTTCACCAGTCCGCTTCTCCTGCCCCGCACAACCCGCCACTCTGTTACGGTTCCGCCTTGGTCCCGCCTGGGTCGCGCATGTCGCGAACTAATTATGCAGTCTACTTTATAATTTTGTATCCGTAATCGATCCTCCATGTCTAAGCCTAGGGAGGGGGCACTTTTATGAACTCTATATATATGCGTGTGTGTGTGTGGCCAAGACAAGTAAGCCTGAAGTAATTTTCATTTTTATTTTCTAACTCTCTAGTTCTCTCTCTCTCTCTAACCTTCCCGACATCTCCCCCCGGTTCGCCCTAGCCGCAAATCGCGAAACCTGCGATCTCCGGTGCCGTCCCTCCCGATTCGCAAAACCCGCAGGCTGCCTCGGCGCTCACCGCAAGCCGCCGCCATCATAACTCGTCAGAATCTCTCCGCCTCCTCTCTTGAGGACTTCCCTCCTCTTCCACGGTGCACACGCTCGCAATCCCGAGCACGTAACAACTTGGTATCAGAGGGAACGCTCCTCACCACCGACAAACCACCGGATCTGCCCCGACAAAGCTCCGCCGCCGCTGACTCCGGCCCGCACAGCGCCGCCCCGAGCTCCTCCAGCCCGCGCGCCCTCTCCCCGACCTCCTGCGGCTCGCACAACGCGGATCCGCCATTCTCTGGCCTTGGTCCCGCCTGGGTCGCGCGTGTTGTGAACTAATTATCTAGTCTACTTTATAATTTTGTATGCGTAATCGATCCTCCATGTTTAAGCCCAGGGAGGGGGCACTTTTATGAACTCTATATATATGTGTGTGTGTGGCCAAGACAAGCAAGAAGTAATTTTCATTTTTATTTTGTAACTCTCTCTCTAGTTCTCTCTCTCCCTAACCTTCCCGACATCTCCCCCCCTCGGTTCGCCCTTGCCGCAAATCGTGAAACCTGCGATCTCCTATGCCGTCCCTCCCGATTCGCAAATCCCGCTTGCCGCCTCGACGCTCACCGCACATCGCAAGCCGCCGCCGCCATAGCTCACCGGAATCTCTCCGCCTCCTCTCTTGAGGACTTCCCTCTTCCCCGGTGCACACGCTCGCAATCCCGAGCACGTAACACACTTTGTCTCTCTCGTGCTCTAGGGACGCCGGCTCCATGGAGTCTTGATCCCCTCAATGTCGGCGGTCCCTTCGTCTCTTTCCCTCTTTATATGAGGGCAGTTCTCCTTCAACACCTATCGTGATTATTTGGTGCGTCCTCGATTTCTATTCGGGGTTTCTCTTTGGCTAGAAGTGAGTCCTCTACCACCAGGTATTTTGGTGGAGTGACCTCTCCTACTCTGGCTTCTGCTGGACCTTGTTGAGTCCCCTCAGACCATGACACTCCTCAGATCACCACTATGAAATTGGATGGTTCCAACTTCCAACTACCTCCCGTGGGCTTGCTCCATCATTCTTGCCCTCAAGAGCCACCGATTATTTGACCACGTCAGTGGCGCGGTGAAGGCTCCTGCATCTGACTCTCTTGAGTGGCCTCAATAGGAGTCTGACAACTCCCTGGTGATGTCTTGGCTGCTTAACTCTATGTTGGGGTCCATATCTCGAAACTATCTGTTCTTGGATACTGCAACAGATATTTGGAAGCGTGCAGAGGCTACCTATTCTGGTCGCGGCAATGCTACTTAGATCTACCGACTTCGTCGCCGGTTGTTCCTCCTGCGGCAGGGCGATCGATCCCCCCTCGACCTACTACTCGGAGTTCACCCAACTATATCAGGAGTATGATCATTTTGATTCTCTGACCCTGGTGTCTCCTGAAGATGAGGTGCTTGTCCGAGCAAGAGAAGAACACAATCACATCTTTGAGTTCCTTCACGACTTACATCAGGATTTTGATCTGATCAACATTCAGATCCTTGGCCGCTCCTCTGCTTTCTCTGCCCGAGGTGTACAACCTGGTCCAACAGGAATACGATCGCCGCCTGACTCTGCTTCCAGACTCTGGCACCGAGGGAACTGCCCTTGTCTCTCTCTCTCAGCATGAGGCTCGTCCTGCTTGCGACACTAGATTGAAGACTGCGGAGGAAGATCACATAGTCTGTGATTATTGCGGGAAGGCCCGCCGTACTAGAGACACCTGCTTCAAGTTTCATGATTTTCCTCCTCGAGGCGGCCCTGCCTCTCACTCTCAGCACAGGCCTCTTCTGCCCCGGCCAACCCACTTGTCTGATGCTGGGGAGGACTCTACTACTCATTCTCTGGATTCCAATGCGGCCCCCCTGGATCTTTCAGCTGTAGAAATTCTGGCGTTCCGCCGGATGATGCTCGGACCTCCAGCGGAGCCGTCCGGTTCTGCCTCCTCCTATGCTCATCAGCTGTAGAAATGCGGCCCCCTAAATCTTTCAGTCGTAGAAATTCTGGTGTTCCGCCGGATGATGCTCGGACCTCTAGCGGAGCTGTCTGGTTCTGCCTCCTCCTATGCTCATCAGGGACCTGCAGGTGCTCACTCGGCTTCCTCCCACCTATCCTCTCAGTGGATCGTTGATTTTGGGGCTACATACCACATGACCGGATTGACCACAGGTTTTGTGTCATACACACCTCTGTCTGGCAGGGACAAAGTGAGCATTGTCGATGAATCGCTATCTCCCATTGCTGGGAAAGGATCCATTCCATGCTCTTCTCTTACCCTCTCCTCAGTTGTTCATGTTCCTGCTTTCACCCGCAATCTCCTCTCTATTAGTCTTCTGACTAACTCTATGAATTGCTCAGTGACTTTTTCCCTACCCCGTGTGTTTTTCAGGGCCTGAAGACGGGGATGGTGATTGGCTCTGGTAGACTGTGCAACTAGCTCTATGTGTTCGACCCCTCTGCCTCCGCTTCATCCGACATCGCTTGGCCTCCCAAAGCTCTTCTTGCTGCTCGCCCCTCTGAGTTGGATTCCTGGCACTGTCGGTTAGGACATCCTCCTGTTGCTATTATGAAGTTGTTGCTTTCTACTATGTCTTCTACTTTGTTTAATGTTTTTCATTGTGATGTGTGTCAACTGGCTAAACATCATCGTAGTACACTTCCCCTTATGTCTTCCCGTAACTCGGTTCCGTTTGCAGTTATTCATACTAATGTTTGGGGTCCTAGCCCTACTACTTCTATTTCTGGTTGCTCTTGGTTTGTTTCTTTTATTGATTGTTACTCTCGTTGTATTGATTTCTGAGGTATCTAAAATCAACTCATGGCAAGGGAATTTTGTTCTCACCCAATGAGAATATTGACTGTAGAGGTCTATACAGATGCAGACTGGGCATGATCAGTTGATGACCGGAGGTCAACATCAGGGTACTGTTCTCTTGTTGGTGGTAATTTGGCGACCTGGAGAAGCAAGAAACAACATGTTGTCAGATCCAGCATAGAGGCAGAATTTCATGTTATGACACAGTGGATATGTGGAGGGTTGTAGATCAAGTCGATCATGAAGGACCTTGGCGTGGAGTGTGATGGTCCAATCAAGATCTATTGTGATAATAAAGTTGCTATCAGCATTGCCTACAATCTGGTGCAACATGATCGCACCAAACACGTGGAGATCGATAAACACTTCATCAAGGAAAATATTGTTAGGGGAATTGTGAGTACTCCGTTTGTGCCATCAAACCAACAACTTGCAGATGTGCTTACCAAAGGACTGAGTCTGAACTCGTTTGACAGGATACTAGGCAAGTTGGGCATGACAAACATTACACACCCAACTTGAGGCGGAGTGTTGGAATATGTTGAAATATTGGGCTTTATGTAGTTACAATATTAACATGTCTTTTGTCATGTAAACTCTCTCTCTCTCTCTCACACACACACACACACACACACACACACACACACAAGTGACAGGCACGGGCGCGGCCTTCGGCCCTGGGGGCATTCGGTGGGGGTGCGACAATCGGCGGGGCGCGACAATCGGCGGGGCGCGACATTCGGCGGGGCGCGACATTCGGCGGGGCGCGACATTCGGCGGGGCGCGACATTCGCCGGGGCGCGACATTCGCCGGGATGCGACATTCGCCGGTGGTGCGACATTTGTCGTGGGCGGCGACATTTGTCGTGGGCGGCGACATTTATCGTGGGTGGCAACATTTGTCATGGACATTACCCGCCCCTATGGCCTCGCGCAACAGTACCCGACCGACGACGGCGGGCTTTGCCCGCTCCCGGCGGGCTCCGCCCGCTCCCGGCGGGAACCGCCCGCACCCGGCAGGCTCCGCCCGACCCACAACAAATACATATGAGTACTCAAAATGACCGTAAAAATATATAAATCAAGAATACAATTTTTATTTTGTAAAACAAATTATATTTTAACATTAAAACATTAATTTTTCTCTTGTCATTTCTAGATATAGACAATAGGTTTAGGGTGTCTAGTGTTTTTATTTTTTTATTTTAATATTGTAAAGTCGTGTAATTACCTAAAAGGATATTGTCTTTATAATATACAAATTAAAGTTTGGTATAATTGTGTAATTATGAATACAACTATAAGGACAATATAGGGACATCAGGCAATGTTTCACCAAAGAGTAGTTTTTGTATATTAGTATATATATATATGTATATATATATATATACATATATATATATATAGTGACAGTGCACGGGGGGCCCCCCGTGCCCCGCGCGACAGTACTTTGCCCGCCACCCAAAGGGCGGGCTTCGCCCGCCCCCGAAGGGATGGCTTTTTTTGACCGTTTCATTTTGCGGCGGGCTTTGCTCGCCCCCGAAGGGCAGGCTTTGGTAATTTTAATTTTTTTAAAAATAATAAAAAACATTAATTTTTTTGAAGGGTAGGATTTGCTAATTTTTAAATTTTAAAACACAATAATTTTTTAAAAAACATTATTAAATTTTTTTTAACCCCGAACAGGGTCTGGCGCGCGAGCCCGATCACAACTCGGGTTCGACCCCAAAACGACCTAGGTTCGACCCCGAAACGACCCAGGTTCGACCCATTTGCTTACGGGTTCAGCTGGCTCGCAGAGGCGTGATTTTACCCGCGTCAGGGAGCTTTGCTATATAAATAGCAAAGCTCCCTGACGCGGGTAAAATCACGCGCCAGCTGAACCCGTGAGTCTAACCCGTGAGCGAATGGGGTCAAACCTGGGTTGTTTCGGTGCAGAACCTGGGTTGAATCTGTATTTTTTCAAAAGTATAGGGGTAAAATTGTAATTTCACCCTGTAGGGTAGGAGTCCTTGAAATTTTATAGGTTTAGGACACCTAGGAAAAAATGAACAGTCCTGATTTGTTTTCGCGATCAAACGCTTAAGATCTTATGATGTGATCAAATCGGACGACTCAGATTTATTTGACGGTACTTGGCGTTACACCGCGATAAATCTTTGTATATGGTTTAGATATATATATCACTATAAAGGAAATATAGAAATCATGAATTTTAAACTCATTGAACTGATTCGGACCGTCCGATCTGTAATGATAATTCTGCAGCCATTGATTTTTTTTATCATTAAAAAAAAGTAAAAAAGAGTAGGTCTCCTAATGCTGTACCCGGTGAAGGACAAGAGAGTGAGAAAGGGCGGCTGAGAAGGGGGGCGGCTGAGAAGGGGGGCGGCGCCGCTTTTTTATATATAAAAGAAAGAGGGGGGGGGGAGAGAGAGTAAATGGCTATTATTTTAAAGATTTTAATATAATCTTATATCTTTTGATAATATATAGTAGGCACTAGGCGGTGTACAAATGAGAAAGAGGGAGAGAGAGATGGCGGAAGGGAGAGAAACAAGGAGAGAGAGAGCGGGAGAGAGAGGGAGCATAGGGAGAGAAATTACTGTTTTAACTTCAAAACTTAATTTTTTAAATAAAATAAAATTATAATATTGATTTATATTTTTTTACGGTCATTTTGAGGACTCATATGTATATATATATACT
Organism: Platanthera zijinensis; assembly: GCA_039513925.1. NCBI lineage: Eukaryota > Viridiplantae > Streptophyta > Magnoliopsida > Asparagales > Orchidaceae > Platanthera > Platanthera zijinensis. Next base: position 29,171,838 of record CM077096.1, read on the forward strand.
ACTATAAAAGATATATCAAATGACATTTAAAAATCATGCTTTTAAAATCTATGGAAGAAAGTGTGGTCGTCGGACCAGTCTCTTGAAATCAGACACCATCGGATCAATCCTGCTGGACAAAAGCAAAAAAATATGTCTCCTATACCTACGGCGGGTGAGGGATCGGAGAGAAAAAAGAGGGAGAGAGAGAGAGGATAGAGGGGGAGAGAGGGCGGCAGAAGTGTATGGAGGGAGAGATAGAGAGAAAGAAAGGGAGAGAGAGAAAGAAATAGAGAGGAGAGAGGGCGGCGGGAAAGGGTGCGAGGGAGTAAATTTAGATATATAAATTGGAGAGAGGGAGAGAGAGAAAGAAAGAGAGAGGAGAGAAATTGATATTTTTACTTAAAACCTTACTTTTTTTACAAAATAAAAATTGTAATCTTGATTTATATTTTTTTATGGTCGTTTTGAGTACTCATATGTATATATTGCGGGCACAACCATCCTTGATGCGGGCACAACTCGCAGCGTCATGGGCGTAGCCCGTCGAGGGCGGGCAAGCCCTCCGTCGCTGGCCGGGTACTGTCGCGCATGGCCATAGGGGCGGAGCCCTGTGTCGGGCACTCATATATATATATACATATATATCTATATGTATATACATATATATATACAATGTATATATATATATATACAATGTATATATATATATATACAATGTATATATATATATATACAATGTATATATATATATATATATATATATATATATATACACGAGCATCTTCGCACGGGCTACGCCCGTGCTCGATGCTCTCGAGCGGCCTTCGGCCTCATCCAAGCGGGCTTCGCCCGCATCCGCACCGACTTTGCCCGTGCTCGATGCGTCTGTGGGCTGCGCCTGCAACATATACATATGAGTACTCAAAATGACCGTAAAAAAATACATTAATATCACAATTTTTATTTTGTAAAAATGTACGTTTTGACCTACAAAAATTAATTTCTCTCTCTCTCCTCTCTCCCTCTATTTCTCTCTCTCCAATTTCTATAATATTTTCAATATAAAAATGAATGGCTGAATATAAACTCTCCTGCCGCCCTCTCTCTCTCCCTTCCTCTATCGCCCATATCTCCTCTCCCCGGCTATAGGTTTAGGTCATCAATACTTTATTAGTTTTTTAATCCGAAAACAATGAATGATGGAGATTAATTGTTTGGGCTTTGGGTTGTATTGAACGGCCTAGATGCAATCTAAACTACATCTTTATAATTTATAATTGATAAAGATATATATATATATAGGGAGCCTCTTGCTTTGAATAATAATTTTATTTCTCCTTTGCCCTCAATAGTTCTTTTTGCACACTCTTGCCACCATGTGTCATATGTCATGTCTGTAAAGGATTTTATTTCCATTGAAAATATCAACGATGATGATGATCAACTGGGACATGAAGGATTGCAATTCTAGAAGTCCATGTTTGTACGAAGATTTTGATAAGAGGAGATGATATGGACAAATGGGGATGCTTATAGGAATGAGAAGAAGTCATATGGCTGGTCATGAATATCATTATATGTATATATGGTGATCTACATATTCCCCATCTTTATCTTGATATAGTCCATATTATGCATATGTTTATTAGAGAAAGTGTTCATTGTTGTGGAAGACATGATATCTTCATCTTAATGAGAGATGCCGTAGAGCGAACATAAGAAAAATGTTGTATGACAGATCAAATCATGGACCCTACAGAGCTTTAACTCGACATTATTGTCTCAGAGGAAGGATATATAACAATCATTGGAGGTACATTACTGCCTCAAATTGCAATATTGATGGAGTTATAATTGGAGACAATGTGGAAAGGAAAAAATAGTGTTATTTTCATTTTCTCTTCATATATATAGGTACAAGTATGTTATATGCACACCACTACTAGTACTACAAAATAGACACCAACACTCCTCAAGGTGAGCGGAAGATATTCATTAAGCCCATCTATTCCAATTTCTGATCATGTCTTTCGAGCTAAGACTCTTGGTCAAACAATCTGCAGTTTTATCCTTGGTCGAGAGTCTGAGACATGACTACGCTCCAGTAGCCCACTGTCCAACTTCTCTTTTATGAAGAACTTATCGATCTCGATATGCTTGGTTCTATCATGGTGGATCGGGTTGTTTGCAATACTAATGACTGCCTGACTGTCGCACCACAACTTCATCCTATCTCCTCGATTCAATTTCAGCTCCATCAGCATTCCCTTTAGCCACAAAAGTTTAGCAACCCCCAATGTCATAGCTCTATATTCCGCCTCTGCTATCGATCTGGCCACCACTGACTGTTTCTTGCTCTTCCAGAAGATTAGGTTGCCTCCTACGAATGTGCAATAGCCCGAAGTGGATCTCCCGCCGTCTGCACAACTAGCCCAATCAGAGTCACAATAGCCCTCAATCTTCACATGCACGCTCTTCCTGAATAACAGACCTTTTCTGGGGGCAGTCTTCAAATACCGAAGGATCCGGTACACAATATCCATGTGCCCCTTTCTAGGGTCATGCATATAGCGACTCACCACACTCACGGTAAAAGAGATGTCCAGACGTGTGTGGCTCAGGTAAATCAGCTTCCCAACTAGTTTATGATACATCTTCCGATCAACTGGTTCACCTGCCTCAGCACCCAGTTTAGATTTTGGGTCAATCTGTGTTGCAGCTAGAGCTGTCACGGTTCCGGTTCGGTTCCGGTTCTACTAAAACCATGAACCGAACCACTAAGGTAACGGTTCTTCAAATTAGAACCAAAACCTTATTTGATTTGACCGGTTCCGGTTCTGGTTCCGGTTCTGGTTCCGGTTCCAGCTTAATTTTTGGAACCGTCGTGTCAACGGTTCCGGTTACGGTTCAACAAGAACCAGAACCAAACCGGCCACTATCAGTTCGGTCCGGTTCCTTACGGTTCGGTCCGGTTCCAATCGGTTCCAACTAAAACCAAAATCAAACTTGGCGGAATGAAATAAAAGAGGGCAGCAAATAGTAAAACTCAAAACAATATCAAAATAGAAATAATTATGTTGCCCACTTCTCGACGGTATTTTTCATGATCGGTGGGATAGTATCAATTGTTTTCCCACGCGTGTAGACTTGCCACAAATTCTAGTTGGCTTGCGCACGTCTCGTCGGCATGCTCAACCGTAACAACCGGCTATAATTAGTTGTCTTTCATGATTACTAATAAATAGTAGTTGTATATGTTCTATATTTTTTAAATAAAATATTTCAAAAAAATATGTAAGTAAAATTAAAAATATATTATATAAATGTATAAAAATAAAAAATGCATTGCAAAAATTGACTTCAAACCGCAACAATGTCAAACCATACCGTACGGTTTTTATGCGGTGAAGTTTTGTTGGATCCAAAATCAACCCCTTTTAGTGCGATTGCGGTTTGGGTTCAAACTGCATCAGCTTCACTCGTGATAGTAAGTATAAATATTATAGATAAATTATAAAATAATAACAATATAATAATAATAATAATAAACGGGTTGCGGTTCGGTTCTACTTAGGTCCGGTTCGGATCGGGTCTAAAAATCTTGAAACCGCTTAAGACTTGTATGTTGCGGTTCCAGTTCCGGTTCCGGTCCGGATAATAATATGTAAGAACCACACCCGGACCAATGTTGTTCACGGTTCCAAAATTCAAACCAGAACCCGAATAATTTGCAAACGGTTCGGTCCGGTTCTTTGCGGTTCCGGTTCGGTTCCGGTTCGGTTTGCGGTTTTCGGTTTCAAGTGACAGCTCTAGTTGCAGCAGGCTTGTACCCTAACATTCCTGTCTGTGTGAGGAGATCCAAGGCATACTTCCTCTGGGACAGAACAATTCCCTTTGCACCATAGGCAATTTCAAACCCAAGGAAGTATTTAAGTAAACCCAGATCCTTTATCTCGTACTCCTTGCCCAATGCCTCCTTGAGGTGGACAATCTCTTGTTCATCGTCCCCTGTTATGATCATGCCATTTACATACACCGCAAACATGGTGATATAGTGGCCTTTGTTTTACCTGAAGAACAATGTGTAATCGGCATTGATCTGCTAATATCCCATCTCAACCATAGTCTTCCTGAATCGATCAAACCACGCACGAGTAGACTGCTTCAATCCATAGAGGGACTTCAATCAGCAGACTTTGCCTTCTGTCTTGGCTGCGCTAAAACCCGATGGTATCTCCATATACACTTCCTCAATCAGATCTCCATGAAGGAATGCATTCTTCACATCTAGTTGGTGCAACTTCCATCCACCATTCGCTGCCAAGCTGATCAGAGCCCTAACTGTGCTCATCTTTGCCACGGGTGCAAATGTCTCGTCATAATCAATGTCATATGTCTGGTTGTACCCCTTTGCGACCAGTCGAGCCATGTATCGCTCGACCTGTCCATCCGGATTTTGCTTCACGGTGAAAACCCACTTGCCCCCGATAACCCTCTTATCTTTTGGTAGTCGTGTTAGCTCCCAAATCTTGTTTTTCTCAAGAGCGCTCTTCTCCTCCTTTGTTGTTGCATGCCACTTTGGATCGGCTTTAGCAACCTGCCAATTGTTATGTACGATAATACCATTCAAAGATGCAATTAATGTTCCATGAGAAGAAGAGATATTATCATAAGAGACAAAAGAAGCAATGTCCCAACCAAATCTATCAGCAGGATTGCCCGCACTGCTGGTAGTGGTCCTCCGGACCGTAACAGTTGGGGATATGGGAGTAAAAGGAATGAGCTCACCAGAAAATGACAGTAGTGGTAGATTTGAAAGTGGCAGTGGTGGTAGAGGTGCTCCAGGAGTAGAAACTAACGCAGATGAGGGGGTAGACACTGACACTGGGGGCACGGGTACTTGTTCTGCAGTTCGCTTCCCTGTTCTACGATATGTAAGTACCTCCCCTTGAGCCGTAGGCCTCACATTCCTCACTTCCTCCTGCTCTTCATCATTCTCCTGCTCCTCCACTGATCCTTTACGCCACACTTCTAAATCTGTCATCAAACTCTCCCTCTCTCGCCTCATATTTCTAGTATTAGGCAGTACTGCCATAGGTGGTGCCTCCTCCTGTAGGAGTATTGCTTCGTCTCTCTGAAGTGGACATCCATGCTCACGAAACTTCTCTTCTCCACTGGACTCCAACACACGTACCCCTTTTGAGTACCAGAGTAGCCCACAAAAATACACCTGAGCGCCTTTGGATCAAGTTTCCCGACACTCGGCCTGTTGTCCTTCACAAAGCACACATAGTAGAATACTTTTAATGGAAGCATCCCCCATTATGTCCCTGCAACTTCTGACTCGGAGATTTCCACCCTAGAATCCGTGATGGCTTTTTGTTGATCAATTGTGCTGCAGTTAATAGTGCATATCACTACAAACTATGGGGGAACTTCATATTGAGTATCATACTCCTTGCCACCTCCAGAAGATGTCTATTTTTTTTGCTTCTCCACGCCATTCTGTGCAGTTGTGTATGCACACGTGGTCTGATGTTTATTTCATTGGCTGATAGGTACGATGTCAATGCCCTATTAGTGTTCTCTGTTCCATTATCTGACCTTAATACTTTTATCACTGCGGCGTGTTGTGTTTGGACGTGTTTATGGAAGTCCCGAATGCAGTTAAAGACATCACTCTTAGTTCTCATCAAATATAACCAAGTGACACGCGAAGCACAATCAATAAATGTTACAAAATATCAATAACCATTCAATAAACTAACGACATAAGGCCCCCATACATCAGAGTGCACAACATAAAAACAGAAGAGCTCATCCAGCTCGTGCTCACATGAGAGCTTCTAGTAAACTTACCCAAGTCACATGCATCACATACCAGTTTGTGTTTATTGCCCTTTTCAAACAACAAAGGAAATAATCCAGCTAAGGTACCAAAACCTGAGTGCCCCAAACGCTGGTGATGGAGTAGAAGCATATCCTTTGCGTTCATCTTTTGTCCTCCGTCTTCTCTGCCACAGATATAAGAGCTGCATCCAATCCTTCCCGATCAAAATACCATAGCCCATCATGCCAAGTCCCAGTCCCAAGTATTTGTCTCGTCTCTTTCTCCTGAAATGTCACCTTGGGAATATTAAAAGAAATAACTCATTTTAGTTGAAGAATAATGAAACTGATGGATATAAGGCAAATTGGAAAAGAAGGAGCATGCAAGACATTGGATAGTTTTACCGAACCTATGCAATTGACCGTGCCCTTACTGACCACATGCTGAAAAGTCTCATCCACCGTCTGAATGTTATCTGCAGTAGCTAGGCGAGTGTAGGAGGAGAACTCACCTGCATCCCCTGTCACGTGTTGTGATGCACCAGAGTGACAGAGTCAACGATCCAATCTGATGTCCTAGAAGGGTGAGCTTACATAGCTGAATTTGATGCTCCCCCAGTTCCACTCCTGCTGGCTTTTCCCGCTTGCTTCTTCTTAAGGCTCTCTCATTATGCTCAGTAGAGTATGTTCCTCCTTAGTGTAAATTACACCAGCCTCCTCAGCCCATTCGCTAATGCCCAGATTGGCCCGATAGCCACCTCGGCCACCATAACCCCTTCCACGTCCACGACCACGCCCATGACCACCACCCAAATCCCCCGCCTTTGTGGTTTGAGACAAGCATACCAAAGATGACTCGTTTCCCAACAGTTTTAGCACTGTCTGGTTTCCTCTTGTCTACTTGGAACGCCCGAGCTAGTAGTCGCTAGTACTGACTTGACTGCAGCGGACCCTCCAATCCCTGCCTGAAGTTTGAGGTGGGTCTCCTCCTAAATCATAGCCGAGATGGCCTCAGTAACTCAGTAAGTGTAAGAATTTTTGTACCAGATAGAAGTAGGGCTCTCCTCTGATCGAACCTTTAATCTAACCCCTTCTGAAACTTCATGGTCCTCGTCTCCACGATGATCTTGGAGGCCCTACACTGTGGGTCGCCGCAACTCACCCCACAAGAAGCATGGTCGTAGTCCACCCATAAACGTTCTAACTCAGAAGCATACTCCTGCACAGTCTTCTTGCCTTGAATTGTGTCATCAATTTTCCCCTTCATCTGGAAGACCCAAAGGGTGTTCCCCACTCCATCATAAGTACTTTTCATCTTTTTCCAAATCTCCATAACTGCTCCAGGTCATCTACCGTGGCAGCAATCGATGAGACTACCGAGTTGAGAAGCCACTTAAACACTGTCATGTGGGTTGACTTCCATTCATCTTCAGCAGCTGGGTTCTCTGGCTTCTTCAACTCCCCTGTCAATAAACCCTCAACCTTTTGCTTTGTAAGAGTTTTCTTCACGCGACGTGACCGCCCCAGATAAGGGGTCGGCCCATCGAGCTTCAAATCAACCGGCGGAAGATCCAACTTCACCGCTCGGGGCGATGAACCCAATAATTTCAACAAAGTAGCCACCTCTGCGGGATTTAGCTTCGTGAGAATATTCTCCATCCGAAGTTACGATAGCCCCACAATGACCGGCTTCTCAATCACAACCTCTTCTCGTAATCAACTCCTCCTGCGGTCAGCAACCCCTACTGCAGGATCTTGCATTGCGGGAACCTCACCGTCGGTCGCAGCGCCTGGGCTTCTCGATCGCAACGTCTCGCAAGCAAATCCGCCTTCGGTCAATCGATCCCAACGTTTTTTGTGTCTTCTCCGTCGATCGATCGCTTCTTCCTGCTTCTTCGTCCGTCGATCGATCCCAGGCCTCTTCCTGCTTCTTCAACCAAGCAACGAACTAGCGGAAGAGGCCACGGGATCGGAACCGCTCCGATACCATGTGGAAATGAAAAATTAGGGTTATTTTTATTTTCTCTTCATACGTATAGGTACAAGTATGTTATATGCACACCACTACTAATACTACTAAATAGACACCAACAGACAATTTCATGGAAGGATAAGAAATCGACGTGTAGAAGAATTGAGGGCTTGGATTTTCTTTGAGCTGGGGGTTTATAAGGAGATCCCCGACGACAATGATTATGGGTGAGAGGTGGTTGCTGCGGTGCAATATTGGGAGGATGCATGAGGTGGGGAATGGTTGCAGGAAGGTGGCACGAGGGGCTGCTAGTGTGACTGAGGGTAAAGTAAAAGAGGACGTGGGTTTACAATTACTTTAGTTTCTTATTATAGAGAGGGTAGAGGTGGAAATAATGCCCGGTAAAGTAGAAGAGGACATGGGTTTACAATTATTTTACTCTAATTTCTTATTATCGAGAAGGTAGAGGTGGAAATAAAGCCCTGACCCTGAAAGCCTGGGCCTGGAAAGCAAACATATTGGATGAACTTCATCTTGAAGTCCTGTTTTTTTAAATTACTAGTGCTTATATTTATGGTCTGCACACGTTCTCTCTCATTCTCCCTTTTTTTTGCTCTACCTTTACCATTAAAAAGATATAAATAGGTGGTAAAATAGAATGTCTCGTTGTTATATGAAAAGATGAAGCTTCCCTTTTTTATGATAATAGGGAAACTGGAATTTAGGATTTAAAAACGTGAATGCTGTTCAATATTTGAGCTCTCACCTTTTGTTGGTTCTGCTTTGCCCATATGTTTTTTTTTTCTAAATCTCTTATCTGAATTTACTCTTTGTTGCAGCAAGCGTGTTAGTGGGTTTGATATGACACCTTCTGGACCTGTTATGGCACCTGCTGTACCAGTACCAGGTATGGCTCCCATCTGTTTATGAGCAACATTTTTTTGTAGATGTATTCCTTAAGCTGTTTGCTAATGAAGAAATTTGTTAAACATTTCTTTTGTAAGTGTAATCTATGATTTATAGTTATTTATGCAATAATAAGTTGTTTTAGTGATTTTTTTTGTGCTATTACAATCTGAAACTGAGCAGAAATTGGTTCTTTTGTTTTTGGTGGTTTTTTGTTTGTTTTGTATATAATTCTGGTTGTAAGAAGGCAATGTTGGGCTACGTATCCCACTGTGCTGCCAATGGGTGTGAGCCGACTACTGTAGAGTTTTTGTACGGGGAGGAATCAAGCACCAGTTTGATGGATCTGGTCATCTACAGCCGGCAACTATTTCTTTTTGGTAGCCTTTATTAGTACAACCTTTACTACTCAACTAGCATTATCTTCTCTAATACCTTCTTGTTTGAAGACAGCGCAAACATTGTTACCAGCAAGACCTACAAAGCTCATTTTGCTTTTATCTTTGTTCTATTTATGGATGGGAAGTATTGTTTTCCCCTCGTGTCATTTATATTGTTTTATAGGCCAGGTACCCGGGGTCCCAACTGCAGTTCCGGGGATGTTCCAAAATATATTTCCTTTAACATCTGGACAGGTTAGCTCTCGCTCACCCAGATTTTTCAGAATTCAATTTTATTTTTATATGTAGATTCAAGTAATTTTATCTTATTTGCTGCAATATATGTGACTTTATTCATGTAGTTTCCTCTTCCTATAATGCCGATTCAAGCTATGACACAACAGGTATAATATTATTTATACATCAGTCATTATGTGGCCGGTACTCTGAACTTTGAAATTTTTAGGCAACTCGACATGCTCGGCGAGTGTATGTTGGTGGTCTTTCCCCCGCTGCTAATGAGCAGGTCTGTACCTTCTAAAACAGCCTAGTTTTGTTTCACCTTGTACACCATTTTCAAGCTTGCATGGAATTATTTCAAGACTGCATGCCCTCGTAAATATTTTTTGTTTGTTTTAACCTGAGATGCTAGGTAATGGAGAAAATGTGTTTCGAAATTCACATTGCGTTTTGCAGTTGTGAAAACATGCTTTAGTATTCCAAGTGGATACAGTGTAAATCTTACTTTTGTAACAGGTCAACCATTTTTTTATCTATCTCAATTGCTTAGTCGTTTATATCATTTTCTACCCATGGTTTTTTTTTAACATTTCATATTATATAGTGCCCTTTAAGCTGTTTTATTTTTTTCTGAAGCGTGTCTCACTGAGTTTATATACTGCCCAACACGGCACTTTAAGCAATTTTATTTTATTTACTGAAATGTAAACTTTTCTCCTTTCACTATGAATTCTTTGCATTTTATTCGATATAGCTCAAACACATAATAATAGAAAACAAGAACACCAAATTATGATTTACACTTGCAGGCGTGGGTGAAATACGGAGTTTGGGAGGATGAAGGGCAAAAGGCCTTGGAGAAGCTTGGGAAGTGTGGGATTGGTAGTCGGGAGGATTGGGAGGAGGCAGTTTGCAACAAGGAGGGTTGGAGGGGTGGCAGTTTGCGGCGGAGGAGGCTGAGGAAGTGGTGGTTTGCGGCTGGTGGTTGCTAGGGAAGTGAAAACAGGGTTGTGTAGTGTCTGTAGGGCCTGGACAGTGGACTAGGAGCAAGGTTGTAAATTTAATGTCAGCGACATATCGAATTGAGTTTTTAAATGTCGGAAGTTGGAGACATGTCGATGATATTTTAAAATATCAGATTTACCTATCTTATAAATAAAAAAATTGTTTTCGATATACTAATTATAATTATATATTCTAAAAGTAAAAAAAATTAATATAATAAATAGATGAAGAATGAATCATGTATATCCTAAACAAAATTCAAAGAGTATCTACGATAAAATATTATTGATAAAACAAAATGATATATTGTAAAATATATTTAATATTATGCAATAAAATTATTTTGATGTCTCTAAATTTAAGCAAATAAAGAAAATTTAAAAGTTAAATATCTTTGATTGATTAATTTTTTTCAATCCTATAAATTTATATTAAAAACATAAAAAATTAACTAATACAGTGTTAAATTTTTTATATTTTTTTGTAATATATATATATATATATATTTGCAATATAAACCAGCCTATGTCGGTCCCTTGCCCGGATGAAAAATGGTGAGGGTTGTGTTAGGTAGACGGTCAGCGTAAAACTTATTCACCCTTAGAGTATGGATCATTTGAGAAATTGTGCAAAAGCTAGGTTGTTTCCCTTAAGGAACGCGTCGCATGGTCCGAATGCGGCGTCTTGGCAAGGACCGCTGCATCTACAACACTTGGAGTAGTGTTAAATTTGCAAGAGTTCTCGTCGTATGGTCCGAATGTGGCATCTTGGCAAGGACCGCTGCACCTCCAAGTGGACTTGAGTGTAGTGTTAAATAAGCAAAAGTCCTCATATATTAGACGATCTAGGGAAGTATGTCGTAGAAATTGTGATTGAGGTTTGGAAGTTGGAATATAGGTACGCTAACGGAGAAAGCGATGGAAGTAGTGGATACAATGATTAGGAGAAGAATAAATATTTTATATCTGCAAGAGACTAAATGGGTGTGTGAGAAAACTAAATTTTTTGATAATTCAGGTTTTAAATTATGGTACACATGAAAGAAATAAAACAAGCCGTGGAGTAGTATTATTGTGGATACTACTTGGAAGGATGAAGTTGTTGGAATAAGTAGAAAATGTGATAGAATCTTAGCTTTTAAATTGGTCATAAAAGGAAACTATTAATGCGATCAGTGCTTATGTGCCACAAGTAGGATTAAGTGAAGCTATTAAAGTGCATTTTTGGGAAGAGAAATCCCACAAAGAGAGAATATTTTCATAGGAGGAGACTTAAATGGACATATAGAGAAGAAAAATATAGATTACACAGCCGTTCATGGAGGATTTTAATAAGAGAAAAGAATGAAGAAGGACGAACTATTTTAGATTTTGCTCTAGCACATGAGCTAATTGTATCAAATACGCTTTTCATAAAGAGGGAAGAACATTTAATTACGTTTAAAAGCGAACCAAATAAATCACAAATTGATTATTTTATGATTCGTAAAATAGATAAAATGATTTGTAAGGATTACAAAGTTATACCAGGAGAAAGTTTGACAACACAACATAGGTTAGTGGTGTTAGATGTACAAATTAAATATAGTAAATTTAAGACAAGAACAAAAATGTTGTAAAAATTCGGTGGTGGAACTTGAAGATGAAAAAACAGGTTGTTTTCAAGAAGACAGTTATGGAACAACTAGTTGATGACCCTTACGTTGATCTTAATGTCTCATGGGAAGTTATGTCTTCACATTTAAGGATAAGTGAAAAGAACGTACTTGAATTATCAAAAGGTCGTGCGTCTCCAAAAAAAATCTTGGTGGTGGAAAGAGAAAGTGCAAGACAAAATGATGGCAAAGAGGGTCGGCTATAAATCACTCTACGCTTGTAGGAATGATGAAAACTTAACTAGGTATAAAGTCGTCAAAAAAGAAGCTAAACATGCAATAAGTAAAGCAAGAAATCAAACTTACGAAGAATTTTATAATCGACTAGATACCAAAAATGAAGAACGTGACATATATAAAATTGCCCGAGCTAGAGAAAAAAAGACAAGAGATTTAAATCAAGTAAAATGCATAAAGGATGAGACAAATACAGTTTTGACGGTTGATGTAAATATTAAAGAGCGATGAAAAATACTTTTATCAACTTTATAATGAAGCAAATGACAATGAATTGAACTTGGAAGAGTTAAGTAAATCAGAGAAGTATAAGAACATAACGTTTTATCGTAAATTCAAGTATCAGAGGTAAAAGATGCTCTAAATAAAATGAAAAATGGAAATGCGGTTGGACCAGACGATATACCCATCGAAGTATGAAAATGTTTAGGAAATGAAGAAATTTTGTGGCTTACATGTTTTTTTATTAAGATACTGAAGTCAAAGAATATGTCAGACTAATGAAGAGAAAGTATCTTTGTACTTTTGTATAAGAATAAAAAGATATACAAAATTGTGTTAATTACAGAAGAATTAAATTGACGAGCCATGAAACTATGAGAACGAGTAATAGAAAGAAGATTAAGACAAGAGACTAATATCTCGGAGAATCAATTTGGATTCATGCCAATGAGGTAGATCATAGAAGCTATACATCTCTTGAGGATACTCATTGACAATTATCGAGAAAGAAAACAAGTTACATATGTTGTTTATATATCTTGAGAAGGCTTATGATAGAGTTCCAAGAGAGATCTTATGGAGTCTTAGAAAAGAAAGGTGTAAATATATCATATATTGACACAATCAAAGATATGTATACAAATTCAGTGACAAGGGTGAGGACATCTAGAGGATTAACACAGGAATTCCTTATCACTGTTGGCTTACATCAAGGTTCAACTTTAAGCCCTTATCTCTTTACCTTTATCTTAGATGAGCTCACCAGACATATCCAACAAGCAATACCTTGGTGTTTATTGTTTGTGGATGATATCGTTTTGGTTGATGAAACGCGCGAGGGTGTAAACGCAAAACTTGAATCTTGGCGAGATACTTTAGAAAAGAAGGATTTTAGGTTGAGCAGGGCAAAGACGGAGTACATGGAGCTTAAATTTAGCAGTACAAGAAGGACAGACGACTTTGTTATTATGTTGGGTGATCAAGATATTTCCCGTAGTGAGTGTTTTAAATATCTTGGATCAATAGTTCAAAAAGACGGAGGTATTGATAAAGGTGTGACACATAGAATCCAAGCGTGTTGGTTGAAGTGGAGAGGCGCGTCAGGGATCTTAGGTGATCGTAAAGTAGCACTAAAACTTCGGGGCAAGTTTTACCGTATTGCAATTAGACCCACGATGCTCTATGGTTCTGAGTGTTGGGCAATGAATTGTGTACATGAGAAAAAAATTGGAGTTGTTGAGATGAGAATGCTTAGGTGGATGCGTGGACACACGAGATTCGATAAAGTTAGGAATGGAAGTATCAGGGATAAGACAGGAGTAGCACCAATTGTAGAGAAGATGCGAGAAGCTCGTCTAAGATGGTTTGGACACGTACAAAGGAGACCATTAGAGGCATACCTGTTAGGCGTTGTGAGAGTCTAGTCACTAGGCATGTTAAACGAGGGAGGGGTAGACCAATAAAGACTTGGAATGAAACTGTAAGGAAAGACTTGATGTACTTAGACATTAGTGAGATTATGACAAAAGATAGGGCACAATGGCGACAAAGGATCCATATAGCCGACCCCACTATAGTGGGATAAAGGCTTGAGTGTTGTTGTTAATTTTTTGTAATATGAAGTAAATAATGTGTGAAGTAATTATAAAATGTTGGTTGTAAGAATAAAACGTTAAAATTGAAACAATAAGTCTAACTGATTTAAACATATATAATATAATGCATATTGGTGATTTAAACATATACTGGTAGTTTGTTAATATAACATAAAAAAATAGCGGACAATATGATCAAAAATCGTGTCGATCGATATATTGGAAAAAACCGAATATGTCGGTCTTTATTTTACAAAAGGATAATTTTTTTTTTAAAATGTCGTTTTCCCTCAAAAACGACATGTCGGGAGGCATGTCAGAGGACATTTAAAGCAGTGACTAAGAGGCTGCAGCTGGAGGGGAAAGGGCCAGGAAAAGTGGCAGCCAGATGGGAGAGGGGTGGTTGCTACGATGCACAGATACGCCAAAAAGAGGACCGTACCCGTACTGGTTGTATTTTCGGTATGGGTACGCTTACCGCACACATGAGTACGCGATATTAGGTCTAAGTCGAGCAGCTCATTCCATTATGCTCCCGCACCTGTTCGATTCCGCTGGTATTCTGCGCTCGCTCTTGTTCGATTATTCTGTCGGTATTCCGGTCAATTCTTCCGCTGGTATTCCGATCGGTTCTTTTGTTGGTTCGATTCTTCCGGTGATAAGAATATTGACTCTTCTTCTTCTTCATGCTGACTATTTTCTTATCAAATATGTTTTAACTTGCAGTCTATCTGTTTTAATTTTTATTCACAAACTATTCTTATACTGCATTTAAAGTTCCTAAGCGGGCAGTAAAAAGGGTAGGATACTAGGAATCTAGGATAGTAATTTGTTGGTCAACAAACCTTATTTCACATTCATGCTGCTCTATGCATTAAGTTCTGGGTTGCCAGCATTTAATTGCAGTAACATGAATGTTGTAGGTTAGCAATGTTAATTCATGGTCTGGGTGAACATGCTTTATACTTGTAGTGATTTTTTGGCTACTATGCTTGCTCTTTCCAGCTGTTTTCCCAAAGATTAGATTTAAAATTGTTGGTCTTTTTCTGTTACATTTATTTGCTTTTGAAGATTATAAGTGCAGTGATAAATAAACAAACTATGGTTTCCACTTTTCCTATATTCAGTGTTGGAATTTATTCAATTATGCTTGATCTTTTATTGTTTTGAGAACTTTTAATTACATTTGTGCTATATTATATATATTTATATATAATTTAATACAACGTACCCCGCTGCACCCGCATCCATGGTTTTTTAAAATTTTGATGTACTACCGTACCTGATACGCATCATACCCGGTACTCGTATCCGTACCGGTGCTTCCTAGGGTGGTTGTGTCTGAATGGAGTAAAGGGAGACTGATCGGCATTGACGTTGGGGAGAGAAGATGTGGCTGGTGTCGATGTGAGAGGGAGAAGATGGGACTGTGGCTGCTGGAGGATGAAGACGTGGACTGCAATAAGGAGGTGTGGTCAATTGTGGTGGAGAAATACTCGAGGGTTGTGGTGGAGGGGAGCAGTGGTGCTTGAATCGTGTGCTGGGATGAGAAAATAAGAAAAAGTAGTGAGCCGAGCCTACATATTTCTTCGTCATGTTGCACTTTGAGATTTAGCACTGCCGGAACTTTCAAAACTTCATCTCGGAATTTTTCTTTCAACTTCTGAAATTTTTTGAAACTTTATTTGGAGGTTTATTTAAACCAACTCGAAACTTGACAGTATATTTGGGAGGTGTAGCAGCACCTCAATGTAAATGTTGAACCTATGGTGAAATTATAGTCCTTGATTGTGGGAATTTTGAGGGCTAAATATCAGAAATTCTTCTAATAGTATTTGGTAATATGCGAGATTATGGTTGCTATGTTACAATTTTATTGCTGTTACAGACCTTTGTATGAATTTGGGGCATTCTTTGTTGTCTATTATTCACTCTCCAAACAGCTTTTTTTACTCAACTAAATTACAGCAGAGGTAAAAAAAAGAAACGCAAATTATTGTCATTTTGTAGTTCATAATGTTCTCATACGCTTTAATTTGGGCTTTCAATGATAGTATTAATACTTGACTTTGCTATAACATTATGATCATTTGTTATGGGCTTGTTTTGTTGGAATCGTTGGAGGTCAGGGATACAAGGGCAAACCCTAGAATGGTGGAGGAAAATGGAAGTTAGAAGAAGCTTGGGGAAGAGGAAAAGGAATCCCTAGAGGGAAGACAAGATCTTAGAGAGAGGGAGAGGAGAGGAATAGCTTCATTCAATGATTCATTTTCCTGCTACATGACACTAAGGGCCTAATTATCGGACCCTCAGGTGGCAAACCCATAATTACATCAAGATGCATAAAATACATAAATACTAATATAATAAGATTCGACTCAATACAACTTAATAAACTTAACTCCTAATTCAAACTCAATACAATATAATAAAGACTCGATACAATCATACTAATATAATAAGATAACTGACGGTGGACCCGTAACACTCCTTCCGTCCTGGACATCGAGCTTGCCCTCAAGCTCGAACTCCACGAGGAGAGTTGGAGCCTCTGGCATCTTGTTATCGCGCCAGAATGGCGCTCGATATCGTGTCGCGGTTGCCATGGTGGTAGCAAGCAACAACGGCGCCCACAAAAAACTGGCGGCGAAAGGAATGGCTTCGGTGTGGTCGGTAGAGCAGTGGTGAGCAGTAGCGATAAGGAGGTTAGAGGAACGAAGACCGACTGTTGGAACGGATCTGTCGGGATTGGCAAAGCAAGAGCCTGCGGTGCAGGGGAGGGCGCAACATGGACTGAAGAGGAGGTTGCGATGTGGTCGAGGAAAATGGCATGGTAGTGGCTAGCAAAGCAAGAGCCGGTAGAGGCGATGGTGAGATGGCCGGAGAGGATGCGACAGAGTGGGGGCCGAAGAGTCGGTGGCAAGACGGCCCGTGAAAGTGGGGCCAGGTTGACGGGGCAGTGCCCGATAGAGGAGGAGGTGAGGTGGTCGGGGCCGACAGCTGCGAAATGGTGAGATGGCCGGAGAGGATGCGACAGAGTGGGGGCCGAAGAGTAGGTGGCAAGACGGCCCGTGAAAGTGGGGCCAGGTTGACGGGGCAGTGCCCGATAGAGGAGGTGAGGTGGCCGGGGCCGACAGCTGTGAAATGGAAACCCCAGAAGTAGAAGTGGTGGTGTGTCGATAACCGACGACGATAGTGAGGTGTGGAATGGCGGTCGCGGTGACAGACGTGGGCGGTAGCTGCAGAATTGCGATCGCGGAAGTAGGCGGTGTTGGCGTATCGTCAGAGAGCGGTGGCTTAGATTCTATGCATCACATTTTTATCAACACCTCCATCGTTTTGAATTATCGATCCAAGATTTTTAAAGTACTCACTGCAGAAAATATCTTGATCACCTAACTTAATAACAATGTCATCAGTCCTTTTTTTACTGCTAAATTTAAGCTCCATATACTCCGTCTTTGCCCTTCTCAACCTAAAATCCCTTTTTTCTAAAGTGTTTCACCAAAGTTCAAGTTTCGTGTTCACACCCCCGCGCGTCTCATCGACCAAAACGATATCATCTCCAAACAATAAATATTAAGGTATTGCTTGTTGGATATGTTCGGTGAGCTCATCTAAGATAAATGTTAAAAGATACCGGCTTAAAGCTTAACCTTGATGTGAGGTGTGGAATGGCGGTCGCGGTGACAGACGTGGGGTAAAAAGATAAAGATAGTGAGGTGTGGAATGGCGGTCGCGGTGACAGACGTGGGCGGTAGCTGCATAATTGCGATCGCGGAAGTAGGCGGTGTTGGCGTATCGTCAGAGAGCGGTGGCTTAGATTCTATGCATCACATTTTTATCAACACCTCCATCATTTTGAATTATCGATCCAAGATTTTTGAAGTACTCACTGCAGAAAATATCTTGATCACCCAACTTAATAACAATGTCATCAGTCCTTTTAAATTTAAGCTCCATATACTCCGTCTTTGCCCTTCTCAACCTAAAATCCCTTTTTTCTAAAGTGTTTCACCAAAGTTCAAGTTTCGCGTTCACACCCCCGCGCGTCTCATCGACCAAAACGATATCATCTCCAAACAATAAATATTAAGGTATTGCTTGTTGGATATGTTCGGTGAGCTCATCTAAGATAAATGTAAAAAGATACAGGCTTAAAGCTGAACCTTGATGTGAGGTGTGGAATGGCGGTCGCGGTGACAGACGTGGGGTAAAAAGATAAAGATAGTGAGGTGTGGAATGGCGGTCGCGGTGACAGACGTGGGCGGTAGCTGCATAATTGCGATCGCGGAAGTAGGCGGTGTTGGTGTATCGTCAGAGAGCGGTGGCTTAGATTCTATGCATCACATTTTTATCAACACCTCCATCATTTTGAATTATCGATCCAAGATTTTTGAAGTACTCACTGCAGAAAATATCTTGATCACCCAACTTAATAACAATGTCATCAGTCCTTTTAAATTTAAGCTCCATATACTCCGTCTTTGCCCTTCTCAACCTAAAATCCCTTTTTTCTAAAGTGTTTCACCAAAGTTCAAGTTTCGCGTTCACACCCCCGCGCGTCTCATCGACCAAAACGATATCATCTCCAAACAATAAATATTAAGGTATTGCTTGTTGGATATGTTCGGTGAGCTCATCTAAGATAAATGTAAAAAGATACAGGCTTAAAGCTGAACCTTGATGTGAGGTGTGGAATGGCGGTCGCGGTGACAGACGTGGGGTAAAAAGATAAAGATAGTGAGGTGTGGAATGGCGGTCGCGGTGACAGACGTGGGCGGTAGCTGCATAATTGCGATCGCGGAAGTAGGCGGTGTTGGTGTATCGTCAGAGAGCGGTGGCTTAGATTCTATGCATCACATTTTTATCAACACCTCCATCATTTTGAATTATCGATCCAAGATTTTTGAAGTACTCACTGCAGAAAATATCTTGATCACCCAACTTAATAACAATGTCATCAGTCCTTTTAAATTTAAGCTCCATATACTCCGTCTTTGCCCTTCTCAACCTAAAATCCCTTTTTTCTAAAGTGTTTCACCAAAGTTCAAGTTTCGCGTTCACACCCCCGCGCGTCTCATCGACCAAAACGATATCATCTCCAGACAATAAATATTAAGGTATTGCTTGTTGGATATGTTCGGTGAGCTCATCTAAGATAAAGGTAAAAAGATACAGGCTTAAAGATGAACCTTGATGTATGCCGATAGTGATAGAGAATTCATGTGTTAATCCCCAGATGGCCTCACCGTCGTCACTAAATTTGTATACATATTTTTGATTATGTCAATGTATGATACATTTACATCTTTCTTTTCTAAGACTCTTCATAAGATCTCTCTTGAAACCCTATCATAAGCCTTCTCAAGATTGATAAATAACATATGCAAAGCTTGTCTTATTTCTCGATGGTTGTCAATGAGTATCCTTAAGAGATGTATAACTTCTATGGTCGACCGCCCTGACCTGAATCCAAGTTGATTCTCTTAGATGCTATTTTCTCGTCTTACTCTTCTTTATATTACTCATTCCCATAGTTTCATAGTATGATTCATTATTTTAATTCCTTTGTAATTAACATAATTTTGTATATCTCCTTTGTTCGTATTCAAATGTATCAAAATACTTTCTCTATTAGTCCGACATTCTCTTTGACTTCAGTATCTTATGAATAAACATGTAAGCCACAAAATTCCTCCTTTCCCCACACATTTTCATGTTTCAATGAGCATATGGTCTGGCCCAACAATATTTTCATTTTTTTAATCTTTTTTAGAACATCATTTACCTCAGATACTTGAATTTTCATCATTTCTACAAGCGTAAAGTGTTTTATAACTGACCCTCGTTGCCCTCATTTTGTCTTGCACTTCCTCTTTTCTCCACTAAGATTCTTTATTTGTAGGCGCACGACTCTTTACTTCTCCAAGTTCGTTCTTTTTACTTATCCTTAAATATGAAAACATAACTTCCCATGAGATACTAAGGTCAACATAAGAGTCATCAACTAGCTGTACAATAACTGCTGTCTTGAAAACAACTTGTTTTTCTTTCTTCATATTCTACCATCGAATTTTTTACAACACTTTTTTCCCTGTCTTAAATTTATTATATTTAATTTGCATGTTCAATACTACTAACTTATGTTGTGTTGTCAAACTTTCTTCTGGTATGACTTTGCAATCCTTACAAATCATTTTATCTATTTTGCGAGTCATAAAATAATCAATTTGTGACTTATTTGTTTAGCTTTTAATCGTGATTAAATGTTCTTCTCTCTTCATAAAAAATGTATTGGTCACAATTAGCTCATGTGGTATGACAAAGTTTAAAATAATTTATAATTCTTTATTTCTTTCTCCATTCTGAAATTCTCCCTGAATTGCTGTATAATTTGCATTTTTCTTTCTTATATGTCCTTTAAAGTCTCCTCATATGAAAATCTTCTTTTTTTTGTGAGATTTCCCTTACATGTCATCTAAGTCTTCTCATAATTGCTCTTTAATAGCCCCACTTAATCATACTTGTGATGCATACGCACCGATCACATTAATAGTTTTCTTTTGTATGACCAATCTAATAGCCAAGTCTCTATCACTTTTTCTATCTACCCCCAACAACTTCATTCCTCCAAGTAGTATCCACAATAATACCTACTTTATTGTTGTTTTATTTTTTCTTGTGTACCGTAATTTAAAATCTAAATTGTTTAAAAATTTAGCGTTTTCACTCACTCATCTTGTCTCTTACTGACATAAGATATTTATCCTTCTCATAATCATTGTATCCACAATAATACCTACTTCATTACTTGTTTTATTTTTTCTTGTGTAGCATAATTTAAAATATGAATTGTCTAAAAATTTTACTTTTTCACTCACTCATCTAGTCTCTTACAGGCATACGATATTTATCCTTCTCATAATCATTGTATCCACTATTTTCATTGTTTTTTTCCGTTAGTGTACTTATATTTCAACTTCCAAACTTAAGTCGATCACAAATCCTACGATATACTTTCCTAGAATGTCTAATATGCGAGGATTTTTGTTTATTTAACACTACACCCGAGTACTCTTGGAGATACAGCGGTCTATTTCAAGACGCCGCATTCAGACAATATGATGAGAACTGTTGCATATTTAACACCACACCCAAGTCCTGGAGATGTAACGGTCCTTGCCAAGAGACTACATTCGGATCATTCAATGCGTTCTTTAGGGGGAACGACCTAGGTTTTGCACAATTTGCACAACCTCAACACTCAAGAAGAATGAATGAAAAATATGGATTCATAAAACTGACCCCAAATAGTCGGGGTAAGACTATTGTTGTTGATGATGTGAACAATGATATCGTCTTAATTAGCCACTCATACCATCTTGAGATCAATCATTTGCAAGATGAAAAATAATATACGTTTCTTTTTCAGTCTGTGGCAACATATTTTAGCCAAGTTATGGCAGCCATTGGGGGCAACACTGCTGGTCCAGGTGAGAGTTTGCATGCATTCAATAATCTATTCCTTTGTTAAAACAAATGAATACTAATTTATTTTATTTTTCCTGAAGGGGATGCTGTTGTTAACGTATATATAAACCATGAGAAGAAATTTGCTTTTGTGGAAATGAGGTCTGTAGAAGAAGCAAGCAATGCAATGGCCTTAGATGGTATTATCTTTGAGGTTGGAGAGTTTTCGAGCTGAAAATCTACTCAATATGTTTCTTTCTCCTGTTGGGCTATTATTGGATGTTCTCTCCGCCATATGACTAAGATTTTGTTATGTTGACCCAGGGAGCACCAGTAAAGGTAAGAAGACCAAGTGACTACAACCCTTCTCTTGCTGCAGCACTTGGCCCGAGCCAGCCCAACCCCAACCTTAATCTAGCTGCTGTTGGCTTATCACCTGGCTCAGCTGGAGGACTTGAAGGGCCAGATCGTGTTTTTGTCGGTGGGCTTCCATACTATTTCACGGAAGCACAGGTACGGGAGTTGCTGGAGTCTTTTGGTTCTCTGCGTGGTTTTGATCTCGTGAAAGATCGAGAAACTGGAAACTCGAAAGGTTATGCATTTTGCGTATACCAAGATCTTGCTGTTACAGACATAGCATGTGCAGCGCTTAATGGGATCAAAATGGGAGATAAAACTCTCACAGTTAGACGTGCAAACCAAGGTGTATCACAGCCTAGACCTGAGCAGGAAAGTGTATTGCTTCATGCGCAACAGCAGGTTGCATTGCAGGTAACACATGCAGACTTTCAAAATAAAATGCCAATACTATGAGTAGGAAGAAAATTCTTTATGTAGTATTTTGACTAAGGAAACCTTTAACTAGATATTCAAGCAAAGTGGATAGAATGATTTGCAAGAGGACAATTTGAGCTTATAACTTGAAGAGGTTTATCTATTTTAATTTCTTACTTTTACTTTAGATACTATTCCCTTATGTGTATCCCAAATCTTCCAAATATATTGATCCAAGATGCTTAAACATGTCCCACATATGTATCTATTTCTCTTTTGATAAGATAGTTTGGTAATTGCTAATATCACCCCACTAATATTGCATTTCATTTACTTGGTTTTCTTATGCTAATTCGAAGTCATCCATCTTTTAAATATTACCCACATTGTTATAGCTTTTCACTTGACTCTGTAGATATCTGACCGTTTAGAACTCTTCCATCAATGAAAAACATACACTAAAGGCATTCAAATGCATATAAGGCTTTCCGGGCCCAGGCTTGACAAAAAAAGTGGCCTGCCCAAGCCTAAAAAATCGGGCCCAGGCAGGCCCAAAATGTGTTGGGCATGGCCACGCCTAGCATTTCAATGTTGGGCGTGGCCACCCAACATAAAGTTGTTGGGAGGCTCATCATTAAATGTTGGGAGCCCCCAGCAATTTAAATTGTTGGGCGCTGCCCAACATTTAATGTTGGGCCGCACAACAAATGTATGTTTGGCGATGCCCAGCAAATGGGCCTTTAGGCCTGGAATACCTGGGCCCGGCCCTGGCTAGAAACAGGCTGTGCCCTGGCCAAATAAGGGGGCCCGGTGAGCCCCATTAGGCCTGGCCCGGGCTCAGTCCCGGGCCGGGCAACCGGGCCCAGGCCAAATCTGCACCTCTAGTGATTCAATTTGAATCTTTTGTAATTATCTTCATCATAAAAATATAAGACTTAACGTTAATCCTTGATGTGAATCTATTGAGGTTGAAAATTCTTTTGTTAATCCACCACTAATACCAGTTTATGTCTTTATGAAGGCCCTTTTTTATAATTTTTTCTTCAAATATCATAACAAAAGAGTCGCTTCTATAGTTGATCCATTCAGCATGAAATCAAGTTAATTATTGGAATTGGTATATAAATAATATATTTATTAGTTTATTTAAGTTTATGCTCCTCAACTCTTTCATAATTTTACTGCATCTCATAAATTTGATTTATATATAGGCATAACAATTTTGACATATCTCATTGTTTCTAAATTTGGCCACTATGATATTTTTCTCTTATTATTTGCATCTAATTAGTCTTTAAAAGTATATTGGAAGACTTATGAATCACTCCACTGTGTTTTCTCATAACTTCCCAAATCTTAGATGGATACCTAATTCTTATGAACCGTGTTCATGCATGGATGCACCAATGAAGATGGTGGTCATGGATACTATGAATCTAGAAACCACGGACTATCTACCCTTGGGGTGTGGCAAGGAGGGAGCTTCCAAGATCTCTAGGGTTAAAGAATGACTAACATTATTGTTTGTCATTTCAAAAGCACAAAGGGGCTATATATATAACACACATGAATAAGTTGCAAAAATGGTCCAAACGAGCAGACAGATTATAATTATATTCAAATATGATAAAAGATTTAATGTAAATTTTAGATGTGACTAAATAAATCTATAATAAGTTAATGCTCCTAAAGTACGACCATAACAAGTTATCACAATAATACTACACCCCTCCTTCACATTGAGCTTAAAATCAAGCTTGCAGAAAAATCAAACTTCAAGGCATGCCCAAATGTCTGCTTTGTCAAATTCCAAAACTACAGCCATAAAAGTTTCTTGCAATGATAGCTTGGTGTAAATGGTTCTTTGCAGCTAAAGCACATATTTTGGCCAGGCATTCAACCATCTTCATGTGATACAATTGCCTTATAAACATCAAAAATGCTCTTTGACTCGTTCTTTTTGACTGGCAGTGCGAGGTTGGTTGTGTTAGTGATTCAGTCCGAGTCTTCGTCCATTACTCGCGTAATCAGGATGCAAGTGGTTACAAATACGAGCTTAGCTCATTTTGCTGATATAAATCAGGGGGATTTTCAAATTCCATATCGAGTTGTAAGCGCTCATGGAACATTTAGTGAAAATTGACACATTTTTTCAGGTAGAAATGACATGGCTCCAGTCTACCTTGCTTCAGTTGCTTGAAGTTTTTCCTATATTCATCCATAGAACATGTGTTCTTCAATTATGTCAGTTCCCTCGGTGGATTGCTTCGTATGGGAGGACCAAATTGCACGTTGTTATACTACTTGAATCATCTCATCTTAGGTTGTGCGGATCACCATCAACATTATCTCCTTTGGGGTCCATGGGCACATGATGTCGCAAGTTTGACCTGCATCATCTTTTGCATTCTTCATCATTGAGATCTGTAATTATGCTTGGACTCGGAGGACGTCCTATGATCGAAACATGTATGTAAGATCGATTCATGGGCATCATGCTTCTGTAGAGGAAAAAAGATCGATGGATTCTTTGTGGTTCCACAATAACCATGACGGGTTTTTACATTAATTGGGCGTCATTAATAGATGATAGGACATGGACACCTATTTGCATTGAAAATCGTCGACTTGGACCAATTTTGAAGGTGATGGAGATTTGTGGAAATGAGCCATTTATAGTTGTGTTCTGGAGAAGCTCGATCGGCGGTTTATGAAAGATGGATCATGTCTGTTTCATAAACTATTCCCTGAAGGCGCTGTCAGTGTTTTTCTTCAAAGAATACGCGAAGGTTTGGGAGGAACTGTCAATGGCGTGCAATGGGACGAGCTCGACTGCATGCTTCGGTGTTGCCAACAGTGGAGGTGAGATTCGTGGACTGAGAAGATTATTAGGGTGGTTAATGGGTTCAATAGAAGGATTTTGTAGGTTCTGTCGTATTGACAAGTACAACGCCAACTAAAGATGCTTGGGAGCCCAGAGCTGCTGATTGCCTATTGAAGGTTGCTGTAATGGGTGAATTTCTAAGATCTCAAGGGTTAGAGAAGGATCAGCTTTATTGCTTTCCGTTCAAAAAAACACTAGATAATAAATACAACACACATGAACAAATTGCAAAAAAAGGCCCAAAAAAGCCGAGAAATCATAAAATACTCAAATACAACAGAACAGACTAAATGCAACAATAAATACTTAATACGTCTAATTTCTAAATAAACCTATAATGAAGTAATACTCTCAAATTACGCCCATAACATATTTGAGGTGGGCTCACATATAACAATGCTTCCATGGTCTGGAGAACATGATCAAAAAATTGTCTTGAGAACTTATTTCCCCTTGCTCCTATGGGGTTTCCTATTTTGGAAGAACAGTAGAAGAGGATAGTTACAAGCAAGAAGGGTAACTGGCTTTCACTGAGATGGGAGCAGCAGGCTATGATGACAAAATGAGGAAGGAGAGGAGGGGAACAACGAGGAAGTAGTTGCGCTTCTTTGGGAGCAGATGTCCATATGAATAAGAAGAAGAGAGGAATTGGATTCATAATCCTCATTTTCTTGAGCAGGATTTGACCCATCTTCCATCAGTAATATTTTTGATCCAGCAATGTGCACAACGTGATTTATGGATTTTAATTTGAGATTAAGAGCTTGATACTGGAAGAAACATTGGTTGAACTAAAACAATTTTGTATGTTCATTAACTTTCTAAATATTTTGTTTAGTTCTGAAGTATTAAAACAATTTTTGTATAGTTCTCCTTTGCTTTATTAATTTAATCACATGAAATTTACAAGGCCTATTCTTGGATATTGAAACCAGAAATTCTACTGTCTTTATCCATTTTTTTTTTAAAAATTTGTTGTTGCAGAAGTTGGTGTTTCAAGCTGCATCCCTTCCAACTAAGGTCATATGCTTGACACATGTGATTTCTGAGGACGAGTTGAAGGATGATGAAGAATATGAAGATATATTAGAAGACATGAGAGGAGAAGGCGGAAAATATGGTCTGT
The DNA here is from genome assembly GCA_039513925.1 of Platanthera zijinensis. Classification (NCBI taxonomy): domain Eukaryota; kingdom Viridiplantae; phylum Streptophyta; class Magnoliopsida; order Asparagales; family Orchidaceae; genus Platanthera; species Platanthera zijinensis. The sequence continues at coordinate 29,198,117 of CM077096.1, forward strand.
AATTTGGCTTGAATTTCTCACACACACACACGCACATATATTTATATTTATATACATGCACTTAGAATATGAAGATACGTTTCTATAACCTGACATTTTTTAAATGTTTCAAAATTCTTTTTTTTTGTTAGTTTCATTTGCAGCCTTTTTAAAACTTTATAGTTCATTATCAAACACACCTTACCCAAGTTTTGGGCTGTCAATTATACTCGAACATCGAAGATGCGAGAGATGAAGCAGAAATTATGGTTTGTATCTTGGCTTGAATATTTCATTTATATTTTGTGAATGCAGTTGCAGCATGAAAATACAGTTCTATCACCTTAAAATATGGCTGTTAATTAAACTTGAACATCAAAGATTATTAAAAAAATAGCATTTATATTATGTTAACCTTTTGCTTGGAGCAAATAATCGAGCTAGATTAAGATCTATCTGAAATGAGCATGCATATGTGAATGAATTCTATATTTGTGTTTTTTTATGCATCTGTGCATTTATTATATACATATCAATGCATTTACTATTAGAATTGAAATGTGCATGCATCTCTTCATTTATATCATTATAATGATCTTATAGTATTTGTTATCGATGTGTAGGAGCTTTGGTGAATATTGTCATCCCTCGACCAAGTCTCAGCGGCGAGCTAGTTCCTGGAGTTGGAAAGGTTTGTAGAGTGTTGCTTCCTTCTCTAATAAACATCAAACTTCATTGTTGTGGGTTGCACACTTGCACCCCTCTATCTTTTGAAATTATAAAAAAAACTTTTGAAATTATAAATCGGTTTTTGATTCTGAGTGGACCCGACCTAAGTTATACCCCTAATATCTGAGGATATATTTGTCTATATTCCGCTGTGAGGCACGATCTTGAGGGACGATGATGGGGATTTGGGTCCGCTGCACGGACCGAAGAAATCCTCCCATCCTTGGATAGGATTTCTGTGGGATTTGATTGCTGGAATTTCTTTTTCTTTTATTAAGTACAGATTGAAACTTTACCTTGGTGCTAATTTTATCTGTTTTTATTTTCTAGGTATTTTTGGAATATGCAGACACGGAGGGGTCCATGAAAGCAAGGCAGGGCCTTCATGGCAGAAAATTTGGTGGGAACCAGGTGGTTGCTATCTTTTACCCTGAGATCAAATTTTCTCAAGGAGAATATGATGAAATCGTGTAATTTTCCCGGGACTCGGGGAGAGTAAAGTGCACCCATGCACATTTCGGTAAAGTGCGGGCATCCAACGGCTCGCGTGGATACCCGCGCACATCTAAAAGCAAGTATATCTCAGTTTGCTTTGAGATGTGTGCGGGCATCCAATGGTACTCAACGCGGACCGTTGGATGCCCGCACTTTACGGTAAAGTGCATGTGCTTCACTTTTACCTCCCCCGGATCCAATTTCCCGAAGTTCATTTGCACCAATCTTCATACTTTCTGACGATCTAAACCCTCAACCCCTGTTCTTCTGTAGATTTTTCTCAACGATTTGGATTATTCGTCAAATTGATGCATTATTTGTTAAAACTGATTTATAAAATTACAGAAGCTTAGCCGAAGAGTTTCATTCATTCTTCTTTTGTTCATGTTATAATTCTTACTGATAATAATTAAAATATATTATATCAAATACATTTTATTTCTGATTTATTGGGGATATTATTCTATAAAATGCATCAATTGTGGTTCAAGCTTTTCATGGGCATTGTGTGATGAAGATGACAATACATTGTGGTTGCTTGATACCCATCTTAGGCTCAGTTCGCCACGATAGTGGCGGTTATGAACATGGGGGGTTAAATTGTTATTCGTTAACGCCCACCTAAGAAATTTCATTCACTTTTATGTTCAAACGGATGATGTTTGTTAGGTGATCCTTAACGAATGACCGTTTAACCCATACGTTTACGACCGCTGCCACCATGCCAAACGGAGCCTTAATGTGTGGCGTTAGTATTTCTTAGAGTATGGAGTCGTGACCAGGTACTTTGTAGGCTATGCATGGGAGATTCGTGCTCGACTGCTAGTTTGTTATTGTATAGAGTATTTTATTTTTCTTGTTTTTTTAAAAATTTTGTTGTAATATTTTGTTTTGTAATGTTTTGTTTTAGTTTAGCTTAGTTTATCTTAATTCACCTTATATTGTTGGGGCGTTTCAAATCTATTTGATTGCTTTTTGTTTTTATTATTATTATATATTATATATGCATATATGAGAATTGTTAAATGCACCCATTTTTGACTAGTCGCACTGTTTTGTTAAAGGTGCAGTATTTTCGCATGTTTTGTTAAAGATATTTAAAATTGTTAATTGTATCATATTTCAGAATAGTGTTAAAGTGTCCAAATTTATTTTTTTTAAAAAATCAAAATAACAGAACTACATAAATTTTAACAAAAATAAATAAATTGTTGTACAAAAGTCATTAAAATCAATATCAAGTAAAAATGTAATTTTGAAGATAAAAATAGTTAAATATTGTATTGTTTTATTTACGTTTTATGTTTTTTATTGTACCTATATATGCCTGTTTCCGGGCCAACCCTAATTGATTTTCTCCGATCTCATCCTATTCTACTTGGTATCAGAGGGAACGAGAGAAAGCCGCGCCGACTCGCTCTTCCTCGCCTCCGCGTTCTTCCTCGCCTCCGCCTCCGCGTTCGTCCTCACCTCCGCCGCGCGCGTCGCTCCGCCTCCGCCTCCGCAGCCCGCGTCGCAGCCAGCGTCGCAGACAGCGCGCGTCGCAGCCTGCGCCTCCGCCTCCGCGCGCGTCGCCACTGCTCCCGCGGTCCGCCAGCGCCGCTCCGCCCCCCCCCCCCCCCCCCCCAGCTCTCATCTCCGCTACCCTCAGCCTTCTGGCGTAAACAGCGGCTGGGGGTGGTGTTTTGTCTCTCATGGGGGCTGCCGGGGGCGCCTCTCTTCCATCCTCGGGTGTGTTCCTCGGCTTTCAGATCTAGCCCACACTCGTAGGATGTCCTTCTTCTCTATTTGAGCTCCTTGTCCTCTACTATGGACGATCTTTCCTCTGCGTCTCATTCCGGTGCTCTTCCCGGTTCCACGGCCCTCCGACCCGATACTTTGCACAGTCCCTCGGGTGATCCTCCTCGGAGTCATGGCCAGTCTTTGAAGATTACTACTGTTGCCTTGGATGGCACAAATTACCTGGAATGGTCTCGGGCGGCTCAACATGCGATCCGCAGCCACCAGTTATATGGCCTTATTGATGGTACTCTCGTTGAGCCATCTCGTACCGATCCCTCTTGGCGTAAATGGGATGCGGACAATTCGTTGGTCGTCTCGTGGCTTCTCCATTCCATGTCTCCTCAGGTGTACCGGAGTTATATGTTGTTGGACTCCGCTTACGACATTTGGACGCGAGCCCGTGATACTTACTCCCAGGCAGGTAGTTCGATGCAGATATATGAGCTCACTCGCTGTGTTCTGGAACTACGACAAGGAACTCAGCCTGTTGCTTCCTACTATTCTGAGTTTGAGCGCCTTTATCAGGAGTTGGACTTCTTCAGCACCTTTACTGCAGCTTGTACACCTGATGCTGTGGCTCTTCAGAAGGATAAAGACCGGTTCCGTGTTCATGTCTTTCTTATGGGCCTTAACATGGAGTTTGATGCTGTTCGCCTACATGATCTCCATCGTGAGCCTCTTCCCTCCCTTCGGGAGGCCTTCAGCATGCTCCTCAGTGATGAGAACCGTCGCCGCACTCTCAATCCTTCGACTGACCACTCTGCTCTCGCTGGTTTCTCCCGCCGTCCCCCTCCTGTTTGCAGTCATTGTGGGAAAACGGGCCATATCAAAGATTCCTGCTTTCGCCTGCATCCGCACCTTGCACCTCCTGGTCGGGGTTCTGGTACTCGTGGTAGAGGTGGCTATCGTGGCGGTGGCCGATCTTCTGGTGACCGTCCTCAGTCTTCTGCTCACTCTACTGAGGTTCTGGGGGACACCACTGGTGGTTTGTCTGTTGCCGAGCTAGAGGCCTTCCGACACATGTTGCGCTCCCGCACTGACTCTGCTCCTGCTTCCTCTCACGCTGCTGTTGCCACTTCAGGCCTGTCTACTGCTCATGCCGTGTCTTCCACACCTTCCGAGTGGATTATCGACTCAGGTGCGACCGACCACATGACTGGCTCTGCCTCAGGTTTTACCTCCTACTCTCCTCTTTCTGGTCGTGATAAGGTTATTGCTGCAAATGGCTCTCTCTCTGCCATTGCTGGTAAAGGGACGGTTCCCTGTTCCCCTGACCTATCACTTTCCTCTGTTTTGCATGTCCCTTCTTTTCCTAGAAATTTACTCTCTATTAGTCACTTGACAACCTCTTTACACTGTTCTGTGACATTCTTTCCTGATGTTTGTATTTTTCAGGATCTGGCTACGAAGCGGACACTTGGCAGTGGTAGGAATGTTGGCGGCCTGTATTTGCTGAACCAGTCTTCTCCCCGTGCCCTATCCTCCACCAGATCTCCGACGCTTGATGATCTTCGACGATAGCATCAGCGCCTTGGCCACCCGTCTCCTTTATATCTTACTAAATTGTTTCCTGTTTTTCATCAGTTATTTCAGTCTTTTTCATGTGATGCGTGTGAACAATCTAAACATGTTCGTCGCCGTTCTACTCATTTATCTGTTCCTAGTCTGTATCCATTTGATGTTATTCACTCTGATGTTTGGGGCCCATCCCGTGTTCTCTCTTTATCCGGCTATAAATGGTTTGTAACGTTTATTGATTGCTACTCCCGTACAACCTGGCTTTATATGCTTCACAAGAAAAGTGACGTCCTTTCTTGCTTCATAAAATTTCATAAAATGGTGATTCAACAATTCGGTGGGAAAATACGTGTATTACGGAGTGATAATGGTGGAGAATACGATGATCGCGGTGTCTTTGGGGCCTATCTTGCGGACCATGACATTATCCACCAAACTACATGTGTCCACACCTCTACTCAAAATGGGGTGGCCGAACGAAAAAATAGGCAGTTACTGGAGGTGGCTCGGTGTTTACTTCTTTCTATGCACCTTCCTAAATCCTACTGGGGGGATGCAGTTCTTACTGCCGCGCACCTCATTAACCGTCTTCCGTCTCGCGCTCTCTCCTTCGATACGCCCATCTCCTGTCTCGAAAAAAAACATATTGTCCATACATCTCACCTTCCTCCTCGTATCTTTGGCTCCTTGTGCTTTGTTCATGTCCATAGCCCGCATCGTGACAAACTTGATGCGCGGTCTATTCGGTGTGTTTTCGTGGGTTATTCCTCTACCACCAAAGGGTATCGATGTTATCACCCTCCAACACGTCGGTACTATTGTACTGTGGATGTCACCTTTCGTGAGGGGGAGTCGTACTTTGACTCTCGCCAGGGGGAGATGACTAGCATTGATGCCGAGCTGATCGACTCCCCGCTTCCTATTGTTGCTTATCCTACCATTCCTCCACCTGCTCCTATTCCTCCACCTGCTCCTATTCCTCCTCCGGCCCCCGTCCCTCTCACCTCTGCTCCTCCGATTCTACACACATACTCCCGTCGTCCTACGACCGTTGGGCAAGTACAAGCTGTCGATGCTCTACCAGTACCGGTGACTGTTTCTGACCCAGATCCTGAGGATGAACTCCATATTCCCCTTGCCCGTCTTATTGGTAAGAAAGGTAGTACTAAACATCCCATTGCCAACTACATTCATTATGATCACCTTTCTAAGGCACATCAAGACTTTATTTCTTCACTTTCATCTATTGTTATCCCTAAGACATGGCAGGAGGCTGATCAGATACCTGAATGGAAAACGGCAATGGAAGAGGAACTGCGTGCCTTGGACAAGAATAAAACATGGAGGCTGGTGAGCCTTCCTCCAGGGAAGCGGACGGTCGGATCCCGTTGGGTCTTCACAGTTAAACAAAATCAAGATGGTGTAGTGGAGCGGTACAAAGCTCGTTTGGTGGCACAGGGATATACCCAGGCTCAGGGTATTGACTACCAGGAGACTTTTGCTCCTGTTGCAAAAATGAACTCTATCCGCGTGCTTTTCTCTATTGCCGCGAGACGAGGATGGGAACTACTTCAGCTTGATATCAAGAATGCCTTTCTGAATGGTGATTTGGAGGAGGAGGTATACATGGATATTCCACCGGGCTCTGTTATCAAAGGGTCCAAGGGAAAGGTGTGTCGTGTTCTAAAATCCCTATACGGCTTGAAGCAGTCTCCGAGAGCTTGGTTTGGTCGTTTCTACAAGTTCCTACTTCAACTTGGATACACCCAAAGTCATGCTGACCACACTCTCTTTACTAAGAGAAAGGGTGACCAGGTTTCTATTCTCATTGTTTATGTGGACGACATCATCATTACCGGGGACTACTCGAAGGAGATTATTCACTTGAAGGAGCAACTGAGTAAAGAGTTTGAAGTTAAAGACCTAGGAAAGCTGAAATATTTCTTGGGAATTGAAGTGGCGAGATCTCAACAAGGGATTTTCATCTCCCAAAGAAAGTATACTTTGGATCTTCTTGAAGAGACTGGGATGCTTGGGTGTGCTCCCGTGGACACACCTATTGAGGCTAATCACAAAATTGATGCAGATACTAGTGGAGAAAAGGTGGATGCCTCAAAATACCAACGTCTGGTTGGGCGTCTCATATACTTATCCCATACTCGCCCTGACATTACTTATGCTGTGGGAGTCCTAAGTAGGTATATGCACTCTCCTTCTGTTCGTCATCAGCAGGCGGTCTTTAGAGTGCTCCGGTATCTCAAAAAGGCACCAGGTCGTGGGATCCTTTTCAAGAATGGCAAATCTTTAGAAGTTGAAGTGTTCACTGATGCGGATTGGGCTGGTAGCCTAGACGATAGAAAATCTACCACATGGTACTGCACCTTTGTGGGAGGCAAACTCGTTTCGTGGAGGAGCAAGAAACAGAATGTGGTGGCTCGATCAAGTGCAGAGGCTGAGTATAGGGCAATGGCACAAGGTGTTTGTGAGGGGTTATGGTTGAGGACCCTCCTTCTGGATATTGGCCTTCAGCCGAACAATCCTATTATGATCTATTGTGACAACAAAGCGGCCATCAGTATTGCGCACAATCCAGTGCAACATGATAGAACCAAACATGTGGAGGTTGACAGACATTTCATCAAGGATCACCTTAACAAAGGGAACATTTGCACCCCTTTTGTGAACTCATTTGATCAACTTGCGGATGTCTTCACCAAGGGTTTATGCAGCGACACCTTCAATGACAACACAAACAAGTTGGGAATGATCAATATATATTCCCAACTTGAGGGGGAGAGTTAAATATTGTATTGTTTTATTTACGTTTTATGTTTTTCATTGTACCTATATATGCCCGTTTCCGGGCCAACCCTAATTGATTTTCTCCGATCTCATCCTATTCTACTAAAATAACACAGTAATGATTGCTCACCATTATCAAATATCTTTCAATCCAATAATTGAATTGCTCTTTATGTTTGTTGACGGAAGTGTGCTATGTGACATGTATATAAACGCTCATGTTTGTATAAATTTTCTATGAAATCTTTTTCATGACTAGAATAATGGTAGCAATGAATAATTGTCATTTAGAATTATGAAAATAAAATGATTCTCATTTATGAATCTAATAATAAATTGTTTAGAATTTGTTGGTGCCATGAATGCAGTTGAAATGTAAAATACAATATTCACTTAAAAGTTCAACTACAACATTATCGAAAGATGCAATTACGAAACACATATCAAGTAAAGACATCTATTGCTCAACTGATGCAGGAGTCATTGTACAAATTTAGAGAATCTAGCGGCTCTTGTTGTCTGTTGTTACTGAAAATTGCATCTTATTTAGTTGTATGACTTTCATTTTCAAAGTGGAGATTCTCCCTTGTATCAACTCTTCAAATAAAAGCAAACCTGGACTAATAACCCAAAATCTGCAGTCGTTGTCACCTTGAACATCTACCACAATAATAATGTGTTCCGAGAAAAAGGACGCAATTGCTCATGTACATGAGAAGTGAAATTTATGTGTTGAGGAGTTGAAAAATTGTTCTCATTCTTGCTTTCAACCTTGTTTTTTTTTTTGATTATTTTGCTTCTTTATGTTGATCATTCATAGCGAAAACGTATTCAAAATGAGAAGGATCATGTTTTGTTGATTTTAATTCATCCTTTAAAATTTTAGGCTTCCTTTTGGTGTTCTTTTAGTCACAAAGGTATCAAAGGCTTTATTGTTTGCCTAGATAATGAATCAACTAATTCTCAGAATTTTCATTTTATTTCCTTCTTTTATTGATAACTTGAATCCATAAATATATGAACATTGGTTTTTATTTCATTGTTAATGTCAATGACTTCTTTGCCTTTTGATTTTTTTTCTTGCAAGCCCAATTGCTTCTAATGTCTATTTATCAACCATAAGGGGATGTTCTTTGATTGAGATAAGTAAGGCAAAAGTTCATGTGAGCAAGACAATCATATTGTGAATTTCTTCTTATGTGTGCACTCTTGAAAACGTCACCGATATTAAGGAGTGAGAAGATGTTATGAATGAGGAGATGGTCTCCCTCAGGAAGAACGAGATTTGGGATGTTATGCCCAAGGTCGATGTCATCACTCATGTGACATGCAAGTGAGTTTATAAGCTCAAGAAGAAAGTTGATGGAAGCATCGAGCGGTACAAGGCTCGACTTGTAGCTCGAGGGTTCTCACAAAAGTACGGAGAAGACTATGAAGAGATGTTCAGTCCTGTGGCCAAGATGACTTCGGTATGAGTGTTGATTGTCTTGGCGGCTTGCCAAGGGTGGAGGATTTGACAACTCAGCGTGAAGAACGCGTTCCTTTACGACGAGATTGACAAGGACATCTTCATGGTGCGATCACTTGGTTATGTATCTGAAGAACATCCAGGACATGTTTGCAAACTCAAGAAGACCCTCTAAGGCTTGAAGCAGGCGTCTCGGGCGTGGTATGAAAAAGATTGCAGAATACCTCCAGTTATAGCTATCCGGTATCAAAAAGAGGGGGAGCTTGAAGTCTGTATGATTTTGTACGTTGACGACATGGTCGTAACAGGAAACTCAGAGGAAGAGGTAGTTAGGCTCAGGACAGAGCTAGCTATCCAGTTTGAGAAGAAGGATTTTGTAGAGCTCCACCATTTCCTTGGTCTCGTGGTGGAGGGGAAGAAGAGAAGCATGCGCGTTTCCCAAAAAGGCTATGCGGAGAGAATCGTTAAGCGGTTCGACATGCGGGAAGGGAAAAACAATTCTACTCCTCTAGAGGTCGGTCTCAAGCTTCGACGTGATGAGAGAAAAGTTCTACCAGATCCCTTGGTGTTTCGGGCTTTCGTTGGGAGTCTCATATATCTGACGATTACAAGGCTTATGATGTGAGCCGAGCAAGTCGGTATATGGCGGAGCCTCAAAAGCCTTATATAGCGGCGGCTAAGAATATCCTGAAGTACGTGAGATCTACCTCGGATGTGGGTCTATTTTACGAGAGGGACATGAGTTTCAATCTGCATGGTTACACAGATGCTAATTATGGGGGAGATTCAAACGATCGGAAGTCGACGTCTGGTTATGTCTTCATGTGCAAATCAACAGCTATTTCATGGTACAGTAAGAAGCAAGATTCAATGTCTGTCTCCACTACGAAAGCAGAATACAAGATTTCGGCCTTGACAGCTAGAGAAGCAATCTGACTTAGGAGGTTAGTGGAGGACATCCATGAGGAGGTGTGAGGTCCTACTCTGCTACGCGGTGACAATGAGAGTGCCCTCAAACTTGTTAATAATTCAGTTTGTCAGGCGCGGACAAAGCACATCGAGATCGAGCATCATTTCATTTGCGAGAAGGTTCTGGAGGGGCCTCTGATGGTTGAGTATGTGCAGAGTCAGGACAACGTCATAGATATATTTACAAAGTCGATGTCGAAGGGACCGTTTACTCGATTACGGGATTTTCTCGGGCTGGTTTCCACTTCCCACTTCAAGGGGGAGTGTTGAATTTATTAAAGTGGAAATGGACGGTCTGATTGGGCAGACCGCAGAGTCTGCCGATGGTTAGGCGGACTGGTGTTGGCGGATAGCCGGATTCTGAATTTTGTTCTCTTGTTCTACGATCTGGGTCAGCAAGCACCCTGAGAGATAATCGAGCGGTTCGCATTGAAAACGCGCGGATGTCGCGGTTTGGATTGTGAGACCGCAGAGTCTGCTTGGAGCTGGCAAGTTCTCTGGCTTGCGTAGAGGCAGGCGGTTAGCACGTAGTTCACAGTGTTATGCTTGCGCGGTGTGGTGCCAGAGTTCGCTGGTGTGTGTGGACTTGGTCACGGTGATGTGTCAAGTCCATGATATTGCTGAGTTCGCGGAGACCACTGGTTGCGCGGTCTGCTTTTGGAGTTCGCAAAGAGCTCAATTGATGATGAGAAGCGAAATAACTTTATAGTTAAGCGTGCTCGGATGAGAGTAGTTTTAGGATGGGTAACCTCCTGGGAAGTCCCCGTATGTTGTCGGGTTAGCATTGAAAAACCGTGCGGGAGGTAACCGAGCGGTTAGCAAGCACCATGGGAAGTAACTGAAACATGATTTCGCAATGTACTCGATGGAAAAACCGCGCATGACTGCTTATGTTGCGCGGTCTGGTTGTGGAGATCGGCAGACCGTCTGGCGTGAATATGGCTCAGGTTGTGTGGTTGTCGGGTTGTTAAAGTTCATGCGGACTGAGGATGTTATCCCCATGTTTTTGCGGTCTGTCTCTGGTATCCGCATTCTTGTGCGGATTGGTGGTGCTAGTTGCAGGATGACGGGCGATTATCCTATCATTATAGGTGGTGACCATACTCCCTTGTCACCTATAAATCAGTGTCCCCGCCTCGTCATATATAACGGGAATAGTGAGAACTCAGCTCGCGCATTGAACTTGCGGTTAGACTAGACTTTCTTAACCGCACAACTAAGTGAAGTTGACTTGTACTGTGCAGGCTGTACGGCTAGCACCGGGCGACTAGACAACTAGTTGGGAAGCTCAGTGTGAAACAGTTCGCGGATAGCAGTTTGTGGTATACAACAGGTAGCGGTCTAGGCGACTTGAAGTTTCTTCCTTGGGGTTGCGGATAGTTCAAGAAGTTCGCCTGGTTCATCAGTGGGTAAACTGTTTTCCAGTTCATCAGCATTTCAATAACCGGCAGTCCGTGCGGCTTGTGTTGCGGGTTGGCGACTTGGCGGTTTCGACGGACTGTCTTGACGGTTTGCGGCTTGGGCGGTTTTTGTCATCAGACCGCCGGTTTCACTCTTGCCTGTAGTTTTTTGTTTTCATCGGGTATATTGTGAAATCATGTCTCGCAATGTATACCTCGCATTTTAAAGAAGTTGATAATAATTCCATATTGAGAGTCTTGTGCTTTTGTAGTTGCTGATTTTTACTTGACTTTGATTTTGATTGAGTGTTCCTGCGACCTCGCTCAGCTTCCGTGAGAAATTTTAACACACTACACTCGTATACATTATATTAGTCAAAATCACACAAAAATTAAACATAAGCAAGCATACGCTTGCCACAATACACAAACATGTACACACGCAGTAAATACAAAAATTGAACACATTCACAGAGATAGCACAAAGCTGTAAATTGAACTTAGAATGAAAGAATGTAACCTATTATTAAAAGAGAGTTAAATAAAGTTTAACTGAACACCGGACATAAACGCTCACACGTGACACAACACACGCGCAATTGCGCAAACACGAACATGGAATTCACACACGCGCGCCGCTAAACACGCTAAACACGTACGTACTCACTGAACACACATACACGCACAACAAACACGTGCTGATCACGAACAAGTGCAATGAACAAAAAAAAACACAAACATGCTGACCGCATTACAAGTATCATTGATTGTATAAAATACTAAATAGTATCCGTTGAATATTGATTATAGATTATGAATAAATTAATTTACTGTTTTCTAAACTTGGGTTCGGTAAATTATCTAAATTCAACAGATTTGGTCAGCATGCATAACCGCATAATAATCTCAATTAAATATTTTATGTTGCGATTCATTCAATTATCTGGCATTAATTATTATTATTTATTTATTTTAATTAAAGCTGCAAAATCTTGGAGGCCGGTGGAGCGAAGTAGAGGGTTATTATATATAATATAATAACATTATAACTGGCAGAGAGCACGCAGAAAATTGAAGGGGAGGCGCAGAAGATTCGGGTAAGAGCTTCCCGAAGAAGAAATTTAAAGAATTTAAATAATTTATAATAATTATTATATAATAATATAATATATAACAGAAATCTTCATATTATGCTTTAATAATAATACAAATTATTAATCCAAACTTATGCACAGGTTTTAATTAGATCCGTGTAAAAGGAAGGGAGAAGCAAAAAACAATAATAATGGCATCCAATCCGTCCGAGTATGAGTATGACTTTGTGAGTCTCCTCCTTTCTTCATATTATTATATATAAACCATTTATATTTATTGGTTGGAGCGTGTACCATTTTAAATATGTGTATAGAGCAATTTCATTTTAGTTATACGAGTGACCGTGCACGAGTTCTCAGTGCCCCGCGCGACAATACTCGGCCCGCCCCTGACGGGCAAGAATCTGACATGATATTAATTCATATGCATACATGTTTATGTAGATTTAGATAGTAGAAGAAAACTTAACTTAGGCTCTGTTTGGGACAGCTTAGGATGATGAATAAGCCGCTAATTAAAAATTGATGGTTGAATAGAGATTTTATATAATCAATGATGAATAAGCAGTCGACTGTTTGGATAGTTTGTCCAAAAATACTTATCTAAAATTTCATTCATTCATAAGGATTTGTTTGTTTGTACGCGTTTTTTTTATCCGTGCACGATTTTTTTGCCTGGGGGCGATTTTTCGCTCGGACGTGTTGTTTCGCCCGTCACGATTTTTTTCGTCCAGTCAAGATTGTTTTCGCCCAAGCTGGTTTTTTTTCGCCCGGACGTGATTTTTTCGCCAGGTTGCATTTTTTCGCTCGATCGCGTTCTTTCGCCCGCTCGATTTTTTTAACCGGGTGCATTTTTTTTATGCAGGCGCAATTTTTTCACCCGACCGCGGTTTTTTTCGCCCGGGCGCGTTTTTTTCGCTCAAGCGCGTTTTTTTGTCGGGGCGCGTTTTTTTCGCCCGAGCGCGATTTTTTCGACCGACCGTGTTTTTTGTCCCGGGCACAATTTTTTCTCACAGGTGTGATTTTTTTCCCAGCAAAATTTTTTCAACCCGAAACACTTTTTTCGCCGGGAGAAAAACGAAAAAACGCGTCCGGATGAAAAAATCATGCCCGAGCGAAAAAAAGACGCCCAGACAAAAAAATACGCGTCCGAGCGAAAAAATCGCTTCTTAGCGCACCTGGGTGAAAAAATCATTTTCGTGCGAAAAAATCGCTTCCGGGCGAAAAAATCGCCTCCGGGCGAAAAATTCGCGTTCGGGCGAAAAATTCGCGCCCGGGCGAAAAAATCACGCCCGGGCGAAAAAATCGCGCACGGGCGAAAAAACGCGTCCGGGCGAAAAAACGCGTCCGGGCGAAAAAACGCGGTCGGGCGAAAAAAACGCGCCCGGGCGAAAAAAACGCGCCCGGGCGAAAAATACGCGTCCGGGCGAAAAATAACGCGCCCGGGCGAAAAAATAACGCGTCCGGACGAAAAAATAACGCGCCCGACGAAAAAATAACGCGCCCGGACGAAAAAATAATGTGCCCGGGCGAAAAAATAACGCGCCCGGGCGAAAAAACGCGACCGGGCGAAAAAAACGCGACCGGGCGAAAAAAATGCGCCCGGACGAAAAAATGCGCCCGGACGAAAAATTCGCGCCCGGGCGAAAAATTTGCGCCCGGGCGAAAAATTCGAGCCCGGGCGAAAAATTCGCGTCCGAACGAAAAAATCACATCCGGAGAAAAAATCACTAATATGACTTTTTTTAAGAAATAAGCGCTTATGAGTAATCGTAAGCTGGACCCGGATAGCTTATAAAAAATCAACTTATAATCTGTTTTAAAATAAGTGATTTTATATAAGTTGCACAAACAAACATCTATAAAATAACTTTTGCGTTTAAAGTAGAGATTATAGATCAGCATAAGTTGTCCCAAACAGAGCCTTAGTTCTAATCAATGAGGTTTTTAACTAATAGCTGATCAACAATTTTGAAGGAGATTTGTGAAAAAGCTTAAATACCTGGCAAAATACCAAACAAAGCAATTTAACATATTTTTCCAAGTGCTAATAAATATACTCAATTGGTTTATCTTCATTTCCTTCTAAATATTATTCGCCAAAAGTTTTTATCCCCTCTCAAGTCTCAAGAGCTACGGAGTGGGTATTCTATATGATAAAATTACGAAGGCTCGTCGTATATAAAATGAAACAAATTAAAAAATGCAAATTAATGTGTCTTACCTGGGTACTGAGCAAAAATCACCATTGATAATGCCATAAAAAGGAGTGAGAGGACTGTGGAGGTGGACTGGCTGCTTCGCTCCAGTTTTCTGCCCAAAGCGGAGGTGGATGTAAAGGATGGAGATGATTGGAGGCGCTATGCGAGGACCGGTATGCCCCGCTCGACCACCCACTCAAGGGCGAACTCCGCCCAACCTCTGCGAGGACGGCCCCTGCTCGACCGTCCGCTCAAGGGCAGCCTCCGCCTGGCCTCTGCAAGGACGGCCCCCGCTCGACCGCCCGCTAAAGGGCGGCCTCCGCCCGGCCTCTACAAGGACGGCCCCCGCTCGGCCGCCCGCTCAAGGGCAACTTCTGCCTGGCCTCTGCGATGTCGACCCCCGCTCGACCGCCCACTCTAAGGCGGCCTCCGCCCGGCCTCCACATGGACGGCCCCCGGTCAGCCCTCGCCGTTCCTTCGTCGTCTGATCGTCCCCACGCGATCTTCATCGTCTGATGTACGAGTAACCACTCGTGTAACCACCGACGTAACGGCTCATTTTGGGTGGATGTGAATAGCTGAAATTATATCAGTTTGCAGATAGTAAAAATATTATAAAAACGTTCAACGCAAATTATAATAAATTGACCTGCAAATAATAAAAAGGGTGGTTAGTGTAATGTTGTCTCGCCGTTGGTTGATGATATGTGCAAATAGTGCCTAGTGCGCAGTTGGTGCTTTGTGCTGGGTGCTTCGTGCAGGCGGTGGATTGGATCATGAATCAAGGTGGTGGATTGTTGTCTATTGGTTCGAATCCAATTGGGTCTGACCCGGGATTTTAGGTTTTTATTTATATAAAACCTAATCTCTCACTCTCCCCGCCATGACAAACAAAAGCCCAGCCGCCCCTTCGTTTCTCTCGCCCTCTCCCTCTTTCTTTCCCTCCCTCATTCCTCTTTGCTCGTGAAGTTGGGGAGTCCGCCGACCTTAAGGAGGATCGTCGTCTTGAAGAGGTTGTTGCCGGCCTAGGAGAATAGCTACCGGCGTTTGACGAGGATAGTTGTCATCGGTCTTCGAGGAGATAGCTGTCGGCATTGGAGTGCTTTGCTGCTGGCCATGGTGGAGAGCTTTGCCGCCAGTCTTGGAGGAGATAGTCGTTGACGTTGGTGGAGAGCGTGGAGCAAAGGAGGAGATTTATCGTGCAGAGGAGATGCAGGGTTAGACCCGACTTGTATTCCCTCGCCGGTGGTGGTGTGGTCTTCGATGGTGGTGCGGTTAATTGGACGTCAGAGATTGACGTCAAAGGTTCCGTCAAATGGTGCATTCACATTGAAATAAAAAGTCAAGGATAACTACACAAACAGAAGGATACCCGCCAAATCTTCCTTGACAATCTCAAGCAATTTTGGGTGGTACCTCACAGGATCAGTCCAACAAAAAGAGGAAGACAAAGAAAATCTAGAGCAGAAATTCACATTACTGTGGCCGACAGCCTAACATGCTGGAACGAGATGTGCGAGAACTCTCGTAGGAAATCTAGATCCTCTTCGTCTCGTGTCTCCCATGTTCGTCTGCCCCCAACCACATACCTTCGGCAATATGCAATGATGTTGTTAGTTTTACCCAGCCAAGAGGGGAGGCACCAAACAACAGATGAAAACAATCGCTCGGGCTAGGAAGTGCCTCAGTTCCCCTGTGAGGAGCGTAGCGTGTTCTTAGCTGTAAACCTTAACATTGTGCGCCTGCCAACATTGGTATATTGTGTAACACAACGCATGTATGGATTCCCACACACCGTCATTAGCCGTCTCGCATTTGCTACAAAAGTCATAGATCCTATGTGAGACCAACAGGTAGTTGAATGCCCCATCGAAAGAGGGCCCGCTGAGCTGTCAAAAGGGTTTCGTAGGTACTTTCTCTGGCATTGAAAGTTCTGGTGAATCTTGTGCGTCCGCTAGGCAAATTGCAGTTTAAATCTTAGATTTTCGTCGTGGATCGTGCGTGTCCGGAGCATCCACAACGTGCTCGCCGGACGATCATTTTTCTCCTACTTCTGTATTTTTATTGCATTATATATTTCGTGATATATATATCTGCGTGACTGTGTTATTGTGTTTTTGTTACCTGTATTTATTATAGTTGTGTCAGCTTTGTGCACCGGATTTTACAACATTCCACGGTTCAGAGAACCAGACCGCCTTAGTTTGAGAGTGAGCCGATTGCGCAAACAATCAAATGAAAACCAAGTAGTAATGACACAAGACGTTTTAACGTGAAAAATCTGGAAAGGGTGAAAAATCACGTGTTTGTAAGTCCACATTCTGGAGCCTTCGCGAGAGCGTTCTCCTATATGTATGTCTTCTCATGTGCTTGCTGAAGTGTCCACGTGAGCGTTGAGAGTGAGCAAACTTGAGAGAGAACATAAAGAATTCAGAGCGAAGGAACGATCAACATTTACGAGCAGATGCGGAACAAAGGGAATTCTCATGTGTCGGGCCAAAGTCCATATTTATCTTTTAAGTTTTTTTTACGATTCAGCCATTTTAATATTCTATGACAAAATTGAGCAGGCCTTCAACAACTCAGACAGCGAATCCATAGAGCCAATTCAATGGACAGAGGAGAATGAGATGTGGTTGCTCCTTGCCATACTGGCGAAGTTTGAGGAAGCTTCAGATCCGAAGGACACCTTGGTAGAGCACGCCTATCGACTCATCGGGGTGCGAATCCCGGCCGACAAAATTGTTCGCAAGTCAAATGAACTCAGGCAAAAATACGAGCATATGCGGAACAACAACCAAAACATTGACAATCCGGCGAATGTAAGCAGTTTCTACGAGATCAGCGATCTAATATGGGGTATGGATACCATTAACAAAGAGAAGGAGAAGGAGAAGAAGAAGGAGACAAAGGGAATGAAAAAGGTGATATATTTATGTATACCATATTTGATTGTATTTATTATTTTTTGGTGCAGTAGATGTAGCTCGGCATATGTTGCACGTGATTTCTACCACATATTTTTCTGTTTTATGTTGCATACATAATTCTAACTAATTAATATTTTCATTTTTTTTTGATAATTTGCAATCTTGAGATATGGGATTTTGACACTTTGTACTTCTAAAATACAAGGTTTTCACACTTTGCATTTCGAATTTTTAAAATTGATATTTTACTCATCTCTCCCCTCAATTATCGATTTCTGATATTTTCCACCTCAAGACAAAAATCTTAAGGATATTTATTTCTAAACATCATAAAAAACGCTCATTTTGATATTGCACCTCTGATTATTAGTGTTGTCGGGACCTAAAAACCATTGAGTGAGTATTTATGGTGCTGCTAGGAACTAAATACTCTTGAAATTTTGGCATAGAGGTGCAAAATGACAGTAATCGGTAATTGGAAGTACAAAATGCCAATTTTAAAGATTTGAAATGCAAAGTGTCAAAACCGCCTATTTCTGAAAAGTCCCAAAAAGGCTTAAATAATTTTTATAAAAGTATTTAAATATTCACCATCGCCGGAACGAAATTGAGCAGGTGTTCAGCAGCTCTGTAGACGAAGTGAAGAAGGAGCCGACACAATGGACGAAGGAGATGGAAATGCGGCTGCTCGTTGCCATATTGGAGATTTCGAAAAATCCGGCGGAGTCTGTCGTCGGCCCAAGAGGAATCGTCGGCGCGGATATTCCGGCGGCGGAGATCTTGCTCAAGACGAAGGAACTCCGTCAAAGATACCTGATTCCGGAAGAGGAGATCTTGAATAAGACGAGGAAACTCCGTGAGAATTATGAGCAGACGCGCGCGCGAAGCATCTGCCGTCCGGCGGAGGTCCTGAGCACTTGCTTCGAGATCAGTGATCAGATCTGGGGCAACGATTTCATTTCCAAAGAGAAGAAGAAGAAAGAGGATGAGAGGAAGAGAAAGGGAAAGGAGAAGGTGATAGTTGAAAATTGGGGTTAAGAGGGATAGCCCAATGTGTGTGGGGGGGGGGGGGGGGGGGGGGGGGACAATGTCTTAAGGTCGTGGCTCAAGTAACTGCCCGCCACATATTTGATGAAATGCCTAGCTCATTCATGCCCTTCATTGGGGGGGGGGGGGACAATGTCTTAAGGTCGTGGCTCAAGTAACTGCCCGCCACATATTTGATGAAATGCCTAGCTCATTCATGCCCTTCATATTTTATATGATTTGAGGTGCTACTATGCTTACAGATTATTTATTTTTTGCTTGTGATTTTAATAATGGATAATAATTTTTGTAAATAATTCTTGGCGCCAAGCAGTCATGTTCAAAAAGCCCCTCGGGCCCGGGCCTAAACCGGGCCTCCCAGGCCCGGGCTTTCCCGAACCGGGCCCGGGCCCTGATTGCAGCCGGGCCGGGCTTCTGGCTCCGGGAGGGGGCCTGCTAAGGCCCCCAGGGCAGGGCCGGGCCGGGCCCTGTTTTTATAAAAAAAATAATTTTTTTTAAAAAAAGAAATAGGCGCCTTTTTGAACTGCGTCTTCTAGGTGTATTTTCGGGAGAAGTGTTCAACATGAAAGTTGTAGATCTCGACGATATCTACAACTTTCATGTTGAACACTTTTTGATTTGAAGCCGATTAGGCCCCCGATTTGGCCTCCGAAAAAAATCACGCGGAACATTTTTAAATGTTACGCGTGTTCCAAATCGGGGGCCTAATCGGCTTCAAATCAAAAAGTATTCAACATGAAAGTTGTAGATATCGTCGAGATCTACAACTTTCATGTTGAACACTTCTCCTGAAAATGCCCCTAAAAGACGCAGTTTTAAAAGCCGTGTAGGAGTCGGTCCCGGGCTTTGCCCGGCCCGGCCCCGGGCTTAGCCCGGGCCTAGAAACCGGGCTTTGCTCGGCCTAGCCCGGGCCGGGCAAATGCTCATATATGAGGTCTTGTTAAGCCCCATAGCCCGGCCTGGGCCCGGGGGCGGACCCGGGCCTAGCCAGGTTTTTACCGGGCCCCCCGGGCCCGGTTTTTATGCACACCCATAGCGCCAAGAATTGGGTGCAAATAAGGCCCGTCGGGGTCAGGACTCCTGGGCCCGGGCTTTTCTGCTGCCGGGCTCAGGCCGGGTCTGACTCAAATCGGGCCCAGTCCGGGTCTGACTCAAATCGGGCCCAGGCCACACCCAAATCCTTTCAAAATCAGGGGTCTGCTGAGCCTATAAAATCGAGCCCAAGTAGGCCCCAATGTCAATGACTAGCTGCCATTTTGCAGTTAGCTGTCAAATGGCCGTTTAAAATGGCATTAGGAGCCTTTCTCTTCTCCTTATCATAATGTATTTACCTTAGTTTTATAAAAAAAAAAAAAAGGATATTTTGATCTCGGTTTATGAATTCATATTCTTCAATATCTGTTGATTTTTGTATTTTTCATAGCTTCTAGTTATGTTATTTCTAGTTTACCCTTTGTCTCACTTTACAAATTTTGACACATTATTTTAACTACTGTTACGCCGGTAACGTATATATAAAATAACGCAAGTGTACGTGTCGGTTCAAGTAATATAAAGTGAGAAGTGATCGTTCTCTCGAGGAAGTGAATGATTTAGTGCTCGCAACTACTAGCTTAACCTTTTCCTTAAATTCAAGTGAGATAATTGGTGTGATTTAGTTAAGCGAAACTAGAGATAATAATAACTACTTAGTTCTTATTTAGAATGCTCTTTTCTTGAATTGGAGAATTAGTCTTGTATGTTGTTTCCCTTAGACTCTTATAATGTATATTTTAAAGTAATCTCTCATGATTGGATAATTACTATCCTGCAACGATTTTTAAGATGGATAACATTATCTCTCGATCTTCGAAATCCGCTTACCCTATTTCCCATAGTCATCTCTAACTTAGGCGAATTTAGAATAACATGAAGCTAAAATCGATGTTGCAAACTTGAGATGAAATCTCTTTCTTTTTCAGAGTTATATCAGGACTTATGTTACACTTACGCAGCTGCTCTCTCGAGTCTCGCAGCGCAGTAGAAAGATGAAATTTTGACTAAAGAATCACGTGACTCCTCTCTCGAATCTCGCCACGCACAATGAGGATTCAACCCTAGAATAACATGACTCCTCTCTCGAATCTCGTCACACTATCTAGGAGAAGAACACTTACTCAAAAATTCCACAAATAAAATACATAATCCCAATAAAGATAGATCATCAACCAACATGAAAGATAAATTGAAATCAAATCATTATAATGAGTCTAAGTACTTACAACACACAAGACTTTTGAAATTAGTTCATAATGGAAGAGAAGAACACCACAAAATAGGAAAGATCTTACAACACATGATGATAAAAATGCAAAATAGTGCAGGAAAATGCTCTCCAAATTGCGTACAAGCAACTCTTCTCCAAGATCCGGCTTTACCCTAGTTCTTCTTCTCCCAAGCAATCTCCCTCTCTTTCTCCTTTCCAAGAATGAATAATAATCCCCTCCTTTCAGCCCAAATTCGTGCTTTAATTTCGTGCCCCCATCTGAAAGGATGTCTCCTTTCACTTTTCAAACCGCTGTAAGTTTTGAAAATTCGAATTTAAAATTTCGAAAGTTGTTATAACAACTCGAAAAGTTGTTATAACAACTTTCCCAACACAAAAAACTGCATCAGCATTCCTTCTTCGAATTGGGTTTTTCGGCGATTCTAACAAGAAAACATCGAAAAATGATCAAATTACTCAAACATAAGTTAAATATGAATTTTATCACCTTTTTATACTCAATAAAACATTTTTTCACTATTTTTGTCAAATAAAATGGACATAGATAACTTCATTTAAGAAGTTATCAACTACTGTCTTAATAATTTATCTTAGATTCTTGCCTTACTACTTAAACAATCCAGCAAGAATAAATTATAACGGGTCTTGGACCTGATAGGGCCTAGGCCTGGCCCGGGTCGGGCACCAGGTCGGGCTCCGCCCAAATAAGGGGGCCTGGTGAACCCCCATAGGCCTGACCCGGGCTTGGCCCGGACCTAATCAGGCGCAGACCCGAGCAGACCTAGGCGGGCAACCGGGCTCGGGCTAAATTTACACCTCTACATTTGTGTCATTATATTCTTTTTTATGCAATTTAGAAAAAAAAATCATATTTTATAAACTATCAATAACAATTTTAGAAATAACTCTAAAGTATATAAAAAATGTGAAGAAAATCAAGAAGATGCTTTGTAATCATATTGTTGGAATTCATAAAACAATAAAACAACAAATACTGTTCTTTTGTCAATTTATCACAAGATTCGCCTACTATATCTTGAATAATTTGTTTTGTTGACTCAATTGCAATTGTAGATACCATTATCTTTGGTGATTGTTAACTGCAACCCGTTATTGGTTAGTCGCACCCCAAAATCTGCTAATTTTTCGCGTTTTTTCGAAATACGTCTTCTACATGTAATTTCAGGAAAAGTGTTCAACACGAAAGTTGTAGATCTCGTTGTAACGAGATCTACAACTTTCGTGTTGAACACTTTTCCTGAAATTGCATGTACAAGACGTATTTCTGAAAGGCGTAAAATCTGAGCATATTTCCAAAGTACGTCTTGTACGTGCAATTTCAGGAAAAGTGCTCAACACGAAAGTTTTAGATCTCGACGATATCTACAACTTTTGTGTTGAGCACTTTTTCTGAAATTGCATGTACAAGACGTATTTTGAAAAGGCGCGGAAAATAATGAGATTTTAGGGTGCGACTAACAAATAGCTGGTTTGCGGTTAACAATCACCTTATCTTTTCATTCTTTAGCAATGCAAATTGACAATTGTTAATAGTAATTTATAACACAATTTACTCGATGTCATTGTCATGTGATGCATAAAATTTAAGAAGAGCAAGAAAATTCTTAGGATTGACACTCTTTAGTGTCGTCATTTTCATGAAAGGATAATCCTTGATGTAAAAAAATTGAACACAAGGAGCGCGATAGGCTAAACTTTGTTCTTCTTCTTGTTTAGTAAATACAATTTTTATATTTTTTTTTTGTTCATCAAAGTCTCACATATTTTTATTGAAATTTTGTGTGGAGTAGTGTGGTTTTCATCATGTTTGTCATGAACCTTCTTATTCTTTCTATATCTAAAATCTCCAGCGATGAAAATTGGCTCACACATATTTTGCTAAAAAAAATGTAACAATAAGGGCAAAATCCTGCTTTTTTTTTTTTATTGTACTCTAACCAATCTTTAAAATAATTATACCAGTTTTTATTGAAATGATTAGCTTTATGTCAAATTTATATTTTTGGGAAAAGTATTTAAATATGATTGTCAATGGTCATTTTGTAAATAATATCTTCTTATTGAGTTATGAGGATTGACCTCATTGGAGCTTAGAGTGTGTCTTAAAACTTGTTGCGGATCACCTGACTTTTCACTTGTCCAGAGAATCGGACCGTCTTAGCTCAGAGTTGGACTGGACACGCAAACAGTCAATGAAAATCCAACAGCAATGATATGAGACTTTTTTTACTGTGAAAAACCCGAAAACGGTGAAAAATCATGTGGTCGGATCTGTGTCGAGCTAAAATCCACTATTTAGTTTTGAGTTTACAAGTGTTAGGAATTTTCTCGGAGGGTGACATACGACCTCTCAGTTACAAGCTTGAAGTGCAGAAAAAGTGAAAAAGAAACTAAGTTCATAAAACTTTGACGAGAGCGTCCACCGAAGTGTTCCTCGCGCCTTCTTTCGGGGCGGAAAATCAGCTAAGTCCTCGGAGCTTGGATGAGAGCGTCTCCGTAGCTTGGAGGGGAGCGCCCACGAAAGTCATCTTCTGACCTCTTCTCTTGTGCTCATGGATGCATCCACGTGAGCGCTAGACGTTTAGCGTTGAGCGCTAAGTGGCTTAGAGAGGGAGCAGAGCAAATTCCAAGCGGATGAGCAATATAAGTCTCACGTCCTCGCAGGAAAACCTCAGAGCTCTCTAGCCTCTGTAGTTGTTTGTCCTCAAATGAAGGTCTGTGACATATTTATAGTTATCTGGAGAACATGCTGGTAATTGAACCCAGACGGATTTTAGCTAATGAATGTCGTCACTCCATTTTGGTCACATAGATCACCAATTTTCACAAAATGATTGACATACCCCGGGTGGTTCGGGCGGCCCAGGCAAGTTGCCGAGGGAAGGTGGCAGACAGTAGTGGCCGGCGGAGGCAAAGGCGGTCGAAGGAGGCGACAGAGTCGGTCGGAGGCGGCGGCGTCTGTCGGCGCGCACAAGTGGCGCGTGCGACGATCGAACGCGCTGCGCGTGCACAAAGGGCACACACTGCCCCGCGTGCGCTACCTTGCACGCGCTACCCCTCGTGTTGCCACGCGCGTGTTGTACGCTCGCGACGTGCGCTCTGTTATTCTCCTCTTTTGAGGTAATTTTGGGTTCTTTTGAGCGAGCATGGCTTGCGTGCGGCTCACTCGATCGGGTTGCACTGTTTGAGTACTTTGGTCGAAATCCTACTTGCTTGACTTGTAAATTTTCAGGGGGAACCCAAATAAAACTAAATCTGATGATAAATCTTTTAATTTTTATCTTATGGTCTGCTCGTTTCACCGGCATTGATATCGAAGGATTAACTTTCAATCTAGCATCAATACACATGAGAAATGACATTGAGTTTAAATCAAATTCTGTGTTCAACTATATAATAACTTTTTATCGTAGGAATTGACATTCATCATTTTTTTTATTTTTCATTTGTAGAAAGGCTTTCAGTCATAGGAATTGTCATTGATTAATGAGAGCAATTTTTTGTAGGGGACGATTTTTTCGCTCAGGCATAATTTTTTCACTAGGGCGCGATTTTTTCCTTCGAAAGTGTTTTTTCGCCCGGACGTGTTTCTTTAGGGGTGCAAGCGGTTCGGTTTGGGTCGGTTTTGACCCAAACCGAAACCGAACCGATGTTTATCGGTTCGGTTTTTTTGGTCGGTTTACTCGGTTCGGTTTTCGGTTTTTGAGTTATACTATTTAAAATAATTGTGTACTTAAATATCTCAAGAAAATTTTAAAAAGTGTATGACAATTAAAAAATTAATAACATCAAGCTTTATTTACATATGATATATTATAGCTAATAACTCATATTACATAAAAAAAATGATTGAATATTTTTATTGTGAAATCGAGTAATAAATATAAAAAAGATATAAAAATCAGTTAAACAAAATGTTTAATTCTTCTTGATGCATAAAATATGCATTACAAAATTTTATTTTTGTTCAAATGATATTAAAATTATTAAGTTAATATAATTTGTGTACATTATTTAGTTAATAAAAATAATTAAAAGATCATTATTAGTAATATTTTTACATGCATTATTATTTGTTGCGGTTCGGTTTTTCAGAGAGGAAAACCAAAACCGAACCGAGTCGTTCGGTTCGGTGTAAAATCGGTTCGGTTTGGACGGTTCGGGACGGCTTGGTCGGTTTTCGGCTTTTCATGCACACCCCTAGTTTTTTTCGCCCGGATCCGATTTTTTCATCGCATAGACGCGATTTTTTCCCCGAAGGCGTGTTTTTTTTGGTCGGGCGCGCTTTTTATTGCCGGGTGTGTTTTTTCGCTCGGGCGCAATTTTTTCGCCCGTGCGCGATTTTTTCTCCTCGTCACGATATTTTCACATGTGGCCGAGTTTTTCGCCCGGAAGTGCTTTTTTCACCCATGCCCGATTTTTTTTCGCCTGGGCGTAATTTTTTGGCCCGGACTCGATTTTTACGCACATGCGCGATTTTTATGCCCTAGCACGCTTTTTTCACCCGGGCATGTTTTTTCCCCCGGGCTCGCTTTTTTCACTCGTGGCCGAGTTTTTCGACCGGGCGTGTTATTTTCGCTCTGGCGCAATGTTTTCGTCCGGGCGCGATTTTTTCGCCCGGATACGTGTTCAAGAATGAACGATCTCAAAACCCACCACCGCAAGACATAAACATTGAATCAAAGATTTTTTAGGTTTACCCGAATATGATTGGTTTTGATCTCAAATTGCAAAATCGTCCTAAAATAATTCATCCAAACATCAGAATTGACTTTAATTTCTCCAATGTCAGTTCTTGAATACTAATATTGTTGAAACGAACAGACCCTTATATATATTCAATGTTTTTTACTCATTAACCCTGACTCATCCAAATTCATAGAACTTTGGCCCTACTTTTTGAAGAAGAAAAACTTCTCTTTTACACAAATTATTTAAGGCTGCATTTGGTTTGACGTTTTTGGGCGCCGTTTGGAGAAACGCCGCCGGACAGCTGGTAATCAAATGACTCGTTATCCCCGTTTGCTTCGTTTGAGCCTGCAGGAAGGAGGAACCGTCGGAAAAAACCGCCGTTTCGAGCAACGCCTCTACCCTCCGATTTCAAAGCCCGATTTCGATCCACTGGGGGCTCCCGCCACCGCAACCAAATAAAGCCTAAGAAGAAAACGTAGAAATAAAGAACAACATATCACAACTTAGATGTACAATTTTACATATCACAACTTAGAAAATTAGGAAATCAACAAACTCAACCAAGTTCGAATCAACAAATCAAAATGTATTTGAAAAGTTTGGAGTGATTGCAGTTCCTAAACGAGAAGAAAGGTTCTCGAGGAGCAATATATGAGATCTAAGGCACCGAGATGAATCAAGCAACACAAATGTATAACTCGTAATTCGTCGAGATGGGAAATGTCTAAGTAAATGTTTATTCTCAGACCATTCAGCTCGGTAGCCTTGTGGTTATTCGCAACCCTTTTCAGGAGAGTAATCGACATCCTCAAGGAAAAGAATGGTGAATAGAATTTGTCGGTATGAGCGAGTTGCCTTTGTAACTCCCTAGTATGGGCGAGTAGCCCTTGTAACTTGCTAGTATGGGCGAGTAGCCCTTGTAACTCGCCGGTATGGGAGACTAGCCCTTGCAACTCGCCGGTTTGGACCATTATCCGACGACCGCTAGAGGGAGGGTTCTCGTGACATTTGCAATAAGCAAGTAGCACCTCCAAGTCTCAGTGTGGCTGAGGTTGCTCCTTAAGTCCCATGCTAGGTATATCACAGAGGTAGGGTATTCTTGCATACATACCCCCTAGATTTGTCTATAAATATGAACTCCAGGGTACCAGTAATGGTACGTTGAGATCCCTCCAAAGTCCATACTCGTCAAGTATGTGTCTTCTTTGTACCTCGCTCAATCTTTGATTGTGGAGAGTAAATTTTTCATGACTTTATGGTACGTACGTAGTGGGACCTCCCTGCTGAAGCATTTGTGGCGTGCTTGTAGATATGAATGTATGTGTCTGTGTGTGTGTGTGTGTGTGTATATATATCTTGCTCTAGTCATCCGAATTGTTACGTTCGATTGCAGGATCAGTAATCTTAGGCTACACCTAGGTCCGAACATTTGGAGTTAAGATTTTCCTGACTTCAACAACAGAGCCATGTGGTTCAACTTTGAACAAATGTACATTTGACTACTTTTTTTTTAATTATTTGTACAATTGCATCTAATTATGATGTATCCTTAAGGTTACATACAAAACAACAAAGTAATTTTTAACTACTACATCAATTTTAACTTTTAAATTAATGCAACAAAACAAACAAATTCTTTAAAGCAGTAGGAGCTTTTTCCTTCTAACCTTTATGACTTCATCTCCTTATTTTCCTCTAATGCTACTTTTTCTTCACATTTCTTCAAATGATAAGGCATTTTGTTGCTGCTATTACCTCTATCATAGATCCAACATTCCATTTTGTTTTGCATTTCAAGCTTGTTGTTAAGCTTATTACAAACATCATTCAAGTTACACATAATCTTTGTCCTCAACTTAACATACATTTCATATTCATTTTACTGAATATAAGGTTCTACTCATATGCTCTTTACAATACTGTACAACTTATTATCAAATCTAACTCATTGGGAGCATAAGTTGTCTATGGATTTTCATTCATGGTGTTATCTTGTGATGAGCACCTGATTAGTTGAAGCTTTTGATTTAAAAAATCAAAAAAATATTACTCAAATCATTTGAATTGTAATTTCTTTTCAAATATGTATTTTTAAAAATATATAATCTTTGTGAATGCTTCTAATAACTCAAATTATAGAGTTTTAAAATGATTAAAATTATGACACACAATCGATTGAAACCGGAACAAACCACTTAGAACAAGAGTGAATCGTTAGTGACCGGATTTTGGTTTTTGTTGAACCGGAATTAAACCGTTGACAAGACAGTTCCAATAATTATGTTGAAATCGGAACCAAAATCGGTAAAATCAATTTGAAAATTCGTTACCTTAGCGATTCGATTCACTCTTGATCTTAGTAGAGCTGTAACAACACATGCTTTAAACACATGCAATTACCATTACAAATATCATTAATTGTATAAATAATATCCACTGAATATTGATTGTAGATTCATCGTGATTCAAACATTGATGTAGAACAGTGTATTCGATTCATATTAATTTTGGGATTCAGCACATCTACCCGCATAATAATCTCAATTCAATATTCTATCTTGCAATTCATTCAATTTCTCGCATTAATTATTCTTTTATTTAGTTTAATTAAAGCAAAGCCTTGCAACCAAGTAGGTGGTTGGTTATATATATATAACTGGCAGAGAAACTAGAAAGCAAAAAATTGAAGGCGAGGTGCAGAAGATTCGGGTAAGTGTTGTTAGTCGCTCGAAACATTCTGGGTGGTGGTCAAAGTGGAACTACCTCCCCGTTGCCCTTAGCTGGGGTTATGTAAGCAAACCATTTGGTTAAAATGGGTATCTGATATCCCGGTATCCGAACCAAACTCATTAAGCCTCTGAATCTGATATATATTCAATATACACTAACAATCTCCTCATATATTTGTAAGACAAAATACTTAAATCAGTCTTTTATCATAATTAGGGCTCATTTCAAATTGGTCCATTTTGATTCAAATCGATCCCCCAACTATCATATCTATTTCATATAATCCCTAATATCTTTTCCGTTAGATGGCTACCCGTGAACCAAAGCACTATCTTCAAATAGATCCCTTATCTTTACATTTCATTTCAAATAAGTCCCTGAAATTATTATACAATATGGATCATACAATATAACACAAAATACAACTAAACAAAAGACACTAACCAAACTGATATCATACATAAGCATTTTAATCGGAAAAAACTGTTGTCAAGATGCTAATCAAAAAAGACACTACCCAAACTGATGTCATACACAAGTAGTCAAAAAAAATTGATGTCATACATAAGTAGTCCAAAAAAGACACTAACAAAACTCGACTTCTTCATCATATCACCCAAAATAATAGTCAATCCTGACTTCTACTTCATGTTCTAGAATTTCTGTTTAGAGAAAAATTGTTTAGTAATTGCTAGATAGATGAAGTATTACAGTAACAAATATTATACTCACTGACAACTTCTTTTGTTATGGCCCGAAATACCGCACTTTAAGCATTTCATTACTCCATGCTTACGACTCATCTTTGTATGATTTCCATCATCATTAGCATCCATCTTTCGTTTCTTCTTTGGCTTACCTGGAACTCATCGACGAATAGGTGGTAGAATCTCCGTGTTTAATAATTTTGGCCAGAAATTTGGTCCATTAGTTAGCAAGATGATATCCGTGTAACATTGAATATAAATCGATCTCTTGAAACAATCGGGTACACAAAGGTGCAGGTCCATATTCAAATCATACATAAAACTAATTGCATGTCGACATGGAAGTCCACTAATCCACCACTTTTCGCAGGAACAAAACCATTTATCCAAGTTAACAACAAATTTATCAGATTGATGTATGACCTCAAACATTTTATTGGATGACTATAAGGGCATCCATATTCCACTTTGTTTTGCCTCATTGGCAGGCTTCTTCCTACAATTTTTGGATTGACATCAAATGATTGTTTTCAATCCTCTCTCTAATCGTAGTCCATCGATGCATCAAATAAATGCGAATATCTTCACACATTGTTAGTATGGGTTTATCTTGCATTGATGATCAACTTGTGGTAGAAGTACCTTGAAAGTTTGTATCAAGCCCTACATAAAAAAGTTATATGATAATCAAATACAAGATAATATCAAGTAGCAACAAAATATATAATAAATTTGATAATTAGTAAACCTTTTGTTGATCGGATATATATGTAATACCTACATCTCCAATATCTCCGGCCAATAAGGTTTGATAGAAACCAAATCCATGAATCCTTATTTTCAACTTCAAATATTCCATAAGCAATTGGTAACATTTGATCATTTGGGTCTCTACCGATTGCTGTGAGTAATTGTCCACCGTAAGGGCCCTTCAAAAAACAACCATCCAAACCTATAAATGTCCGACATAATTTAAACAATTCACGACAGCCAGTAAGACATACGTACAATCTCTGAATTCGATGAGTCGGTGATCGTGAAATCGTGTCATTAATGTGTTGGAGAGGCCATTCAAGCTTCAAGAAAACAGAACTACCATAGTTTAATGTTTGCAACTCCTTGCGGTAATGATTAAGGTGGTTATATTGGTCTCCAATGCATCCTTCAACAGATGTGCTAGCTTGGGCCTTAGCTCTAAATGTCTTACTTTTTGTAATTCCTGCAACCCATTTTTCTTTCACTTTGTCAACTATTTTACTTATTTGAATATTGGGGTTTTCCCGAACCTTAGATTCAATTCACTTGCTTAACCACTTGGCGCTTAATAACTTGTTTTTAAATTCTCTACTACATGTATGCTCATCTTTAACAGTCCTTATTTCTCATGTATCTTTGTCTTTCATTGGTGCAACATATATTTTTCAATCACTCCTGGGTTTGCACCTGAACTGTACTCTTAGATTATCATTTTTCATCATTTTTATTCCTACACCAGAGTGGACTGCATATGTAGTTACAGCATCTTTAAAGTCCTCTTTTGACTTGAACACTAATCTTGCTTGCCATTTCATATTTCTCATTATCTTTAAAGTCCTCTGATGAAGCAGTTGCCTAGAAGTATTGAGTTGTGGCCACTCCACTCTGATGAAGACGACGACAAGCAAAAGGTCGGGGGGCAGATTAGGGCTTATTTACTCCCAGGAGATTTTAGGCGGGGATATAACGGGATAATAGAAAAGTTAACGGAAATTAGATTAAGGGATTGATTTGAAATAGGAAATAAAGTAAAGGGACTTATTTAAATCAAAACAAGTTTAAGGGACCAATTTGAAATGAGCCCTAAAGATAAGGGATTGATTTGAGTATTTTGCCTATTTGTAATATATAATGTTTATATTTCAGAGTGCAAGAAAGTAGATAATTAATATCAAAATTCCTACTTTATTCGTTATCCAAAAAAGATAACAATTTTTTAGTAATAAATGTAAAAGTATCATTATATTGAAAATATTAAGAACGATGACTATATTATTAAACAACAATCAATGAAATAATAAATTACTAAATAAGTAGACAAAGTTCACAGTCTGTCGGGGGCGGATCTAAGGGGGGGCCGATGGGGGCCCGGGCCCCCCCAAGGATTTTGGTAAAATAGATGATGAATTTGTGTTCCTCTCGTTGAGCCAATGGATTTTGGCTACTTATACGTCAAAAACGGTGTCCGAATAAGGGAGAAAAGAGCCCGGAAAAATGAAAACATTTATTTATTTTTTATTGGAAGATGAGAAAGTTGATATGAGATGTAACTGGTTTAATTAATTTTTATGGAGATAACATATATAAATCTAGTTAAGATAGCTGCAAACAATTTTGACCCCGCGAAGTTCACCTTTTTCTTTACTCATAACTTCTTTGAAATCTCTGAAAAAAACACTATCGTAATCTTCAGCGTGATATAACACGACGTCTTTTTTACTTAACTCCTGTAATCTTATTTATTTTCTCAGTGTCTCTTTTATTACACCCTAGGAGTACACGAGATCAAAATCAATGAATTTTGACTATGCGTTTCTTTAACTTTTTGAATAGTTTGGGTCCCCTTATTTAAATTCTCATTCTCTGCAGGAACATACGTCCACACTTTTACTTTGAGTTCATTTTAATATGAAGTTATCTTAATTTAAAGAGGAACTTTCATATGTCCTTAGGGGTGTTGACGAATGATGACGATAATGTGGTCAGTCGAAAATTTAAATACTGATAATAACACTTTACACTTTTATTGCAACTCATACTTTGTAGCAATGAAGTCATCTTAAACATTTTCATTCCAATCAACATTTTTTTTTCTTGGATTTATTTACTTCATCACACAAATATTTAACCTGAACACCTGAACAAATAATTCAAATTGGAATTGTTAATACTTTTTAAATTACCACATCTCAAATTATTGAAAAGTTATTCTTATGTATACTGCAATAAAGATCAGACCAACATCACACAATATTCCATTTATTCTAAAAACTGATAAAAGACCGAGCTCAGATGTCTCTAAATAGATAAGTTACAATAAGAAATAATTCTTTTTATGACCCAATTGTGATATCTCTGCATGTGCAAAGTTTGGTATCGACGTTGATCATAAAAAAAATTCTTCACCTTTTGATTGGGCCCCCCTAGTCAAATTTTCTGGATCCGCCCCTGTTCACAGTCCACACACACTGAGAATCGAACCCATGAGATGTGCGACTTAATAATAATAATAATACTTATTAATCCAAACACTTTTGCAGGTTTTAATTGGATCCGTGTAAAGGTGGAAGAAAAGCAAAAAAAAAATAATGGACTCTTTTCTTAACCTTGTGAGTTTCCACCTTTCTTCCTATTATTATATAAATAATTTCTTTTTATTAGTTGAAGTGTGTATGGCATTTTAATGATAATGAATATTTCGTCTATGAATTTTTAAATTTTGTCTTTTTTATCATGTGCAATTTAAGTGATAAAAAAATCTTGAGTTGAGAAGTTCAAGCACTATTTTGACACAACTAAAATTTTAAAGAATAATTCGGCATTGACTTAAAATTTAAGAGACATAGTGGCATTGCCATTTATACTGCTGAGTAACACTATAACAGTGTATTTCTTTCTTCTGTTGGGAAGAGCTGATGGTATTTTTTTTTAGAAGCTTTTTTGCAGAAGGAAACATTTTTGTCCTTACACATTGCTGGTGGAGGGGGTTGGAGGTGTTCTATTTGCTAAGATTATGTAAAAAATATTGCTACAATACTTTGTGATACTCATATTCCAGCTTTATGTAGAAATTACTTAACCTTCTTTATATATATATATATATATATATATATATATATATATATATATATATATATATATATATATACATATATATATATATACATATATATATAATACTGCAAATTAATAATGTTTAATTGTCTCGACTCACTCGAGCCTGTCAGTCTCAAGCTTTTGTATTGACTGGGCTGAGGCGTAGCCTGATATTTGGTTCGGCCTGTGGCACAGCGTACTTATTTTATTTGTAAAGTATATTTTTGATTTGTATGCAAGGGAAAATTTTGAATTTAAGCTTAAGGCATTTGATATTTAATCCTATGTCCATATATACCTTTTAATATATTTTTTATTAGAAATAAACTAATTCATAAATGTGACAAAATTGAGCAGACCATCCGTAGCTCTGAAAGCGGATCCGCAAAGCCAATACGGTGGACGGAGGAGATGGAGTTTCGGCTCCTCACTGCCATCCTGCAAGACTCCAATGAGCAAGTAAAGGCTTGTGATCCAAAGGAAACCTTGGCGGAGCGTGCCTGTCGAGTCATCCGGGCGCAAATCCCGGCCGACGAAATTGCTCGCAAGTCAAATGAACTCCAGCAAAGATACGAGCAGATGCGTGACAACCGCGGCAAAAGCACTGGCAATCCGGCAATGTCGGTCACTCTATTCGAGGTCAGCGACATAATATGGGGTATCGATGCCACTAATAATGAGAAGGAGAAAGAGAAGACTAATGTGAATGAGAAGAAGACAAAGGGAAAAAGAAAGGTGATAGATTTTATGCTGATAATATATTTAATAATTTTTGTTTGTATTTGATTGCATTTATTATTATTTTTGGAGCATTAGACTTAGCTTGTTTAATTTTGGTGTCCATTTTAAAGTAAACACAAAAAATAGGAAGAACAACAAAAATATCAATCAAACAAAAGGAGGAGTTAATTACCTAAAATGTCAAGGCTTTACTACTAATTCAACAATGACTTGCTAGCAGTATTTTTCCTCTGTGTCATGGGAGCTGAAACAACAAATTAACAAGCACAGAATCTTCTAAAAGAAGAATATAAATGCTAATAAAAAATTAGCACAACACTCAAGCCTCTATCCCACTAGTGATAAATGCTAATAAAAATTTATAAGCATAAAATTGCAAAGACTTTGATGCTCTTTGTATGAAATCAGGAGAATCTATAGATGAGTATTTGGCTAGAATCATTATGTACGCTAGCTAACCAAATATGCTCTTTGTTATTTAAGAGGCAAAAGATCATTGAGAACACATGAAAAATGAATAAAAAGAGTTATGCAACCATTTGTAGATCAAGCCTTGTCATGTCAAGTACTAACATTCAATAAAGCAAGTGAGAAGAAGAAATAATTCACAAAAAGTGCTTCAACCCGAAAGAAAAGGATTTGAAGGAAAAGAAAAACAATCATGACAATCACTATTTTATGATTTTCAAACAAATATTGATAATGCTTTTCAAGGATCTTCCAAAAGTGTTTCTTGCATTATTTGTAAGAAAAATCTAACCATGAGTTGAAGGATTATTTTGTTTAGTGCAAAAAATGTCGAATCTCAAATCACTCAGAAAGTGTTTGTTGTCATAAACAAAAGAAAGATGTATGTATTGTTGAAAAAGCTTAAGACATTAAAGAAGAAGTGTTTTATTAAAGGTTTCGTTTGGGGGACTTATTTTCACCAGTCAAGCGGTTACGACCGCATGAACCATGCCTTACTTAAGATTCGGTTCATGCGGCCGTAATCACTTGACCGGTGAAAATAAGTCCCCCCAAACAGAGCCAAAATCACTTGCCGGCACAAACCAAGGAGAAAATTGTGTATTGATAGTAGATATTCATCACATATGTTGAACTCCGGTCCCGAAATCATTTTGCCTCAATGGATGAAACATATAAACCAAAAGTCTACCTTAGTGGTAGAAAAAACAAGTTATTGAAGGCAAAGAAGCAATCAAAATATGTACGAGTCTAGGTAATATCAAAATAATTCTTGAAGTTCATTATTTATTATACTTATCTCAAAATTTACATATTAAGTGTAGGATAGTTAGTGTAAAAGGGATATTCAATTACCTTTACAAATATTTTTTATGAAATAAAAGAAAAGAATACATTCAGTGATTGTCTTAGCTCAAATGTTCAATAATAGGGTCGCCCAAAGCATTTGTTGCATTGGTTTATGGTGTAGAAAACCACATCATAAACAAATGCCAAAATGCTTTGGGCATAAGCAACCAATGCAGCCATTCATATTCTCAAATGGACTTCAACTAAAGGAACTGCACCTTATGAGGTACTATTTCGTAGAAAACCTTCCATCTCTCATCTACGTATATTTCGATCTATTGCTTATGTGTTTGCACCATCTCACCAACGTGAAAAGCTAGATAAGTAATGTGTTGAAATCCAGAAACCGGTTCAACTGTGTTCGGACCAAGGGGGTGATCAAAAGTTACTGGTTTAGTGGTCGAATTGCCTGAGATGCGGCGAGAAGAAGCTAGAGAGCACAAAGAACGGCTCTGTGCTGCCTACAAACAAGACCCGTGTGCTGCAGCAAGGAGGTCCAGCCACACACCCGGAAGTCTATAAGAACATCCCCTCCTAAAACTAATGTTGAGCTCAATACAAGAGAGACATGCACTGAACTCGCCCACCATAGGGGGGGGGGGGTGAATGTGCCTTCTACTTGTGTCTTGGGGTCATATTTAAAGGCAAATCCAAGGGGGATGGGACATGGCCTGCAAATATCCACTCCACCTTAACAAAAATGATATTCACATGCCTAAATAGTCTGAGGACATGTACAAATCTGAGCTTGCCCCTGCTGGGTGAGGTCTTCTGGGCTCTCCCCTGTTGGGCGAGATCTTTTGTACTCGCTCCTGCTAGGTAGGGTCTTTTGAGCTCACCCTAGTTGGGTGAGGTCTTCTGTACTCCCCCCAGTTGGGCGAGGTCTTTTGTACTCGCCCTAGTTGGGTGTGGTCTTCTGTGCTCTCCCCAATTGGTCGAGGTCTTCAGAGTTGTCCTCGGACATTTATGATCTCGACAAATTACGGGTTCAGTAATGTGCGTCTACGTCCATGGAGAGGGGTTATTTACTATCACTGATGTAGGAGAAAAAAGAGAGGCAAATATAAATTACGACTTCACACAAATAAGAGCTCTAACCACTTTTTTATAGGGGAAAATATGGTAAACTCAAAAGGACTAAACTGCCTCCACAAACAAATAATCTCCACCTCATCACTTATTTGAGATAAAACAAAAAACAAAAATGATATGACAAAATAAACATCAACATTAAATCGACTACACCAAGGTAACTAACTGCCAACGTACCCCCTCCCCCATGGGATCAAGTCGCGGGTAGTTCTTCAAAAGTGCTTCTCAAGACACACACCTCTGAGCTCAAACATTTACAAAACCTTTGCAGTATGTGAACTTCTAGACTGGAAGAACCTCTGTAAGCATGTTTTTAGGATTCTCTTTTGTATCAATCTTCTTCAAGAGAACCTCATCTGTCTTGATCAAGCATCGAACAAAGTAGTACCTTACATAAAATTGCTTGGTACAAGTATGATGCACTAATTTTTTGTCAAAAAAATTGCACTTTGACTGTCACAGAAGACAGTTAAAGTCTTATGCTTCACAACAAGAACAACCAATAGGCCCGTCATCTAAATAGCTTTCTTCATGGCTTTTGCCACTACCATTTATTCAACCTTTGTTGTAGATAAAGTCATTGTCAACCATAGAGTCGATCTCCAACTCACTGGACCTCCTACAATGTGAATAAATATCTTGTTGTAGATCCGCAGATATCTATATCACATGCATAGTTTGATTCATTATAGCCAGTACACAACTCAACACCTGACTGTTGTCTCTCATACAATAGGCCAAAATTAATTGTGTAACACCTCCCCTGCAACAACCATATAGTATGGGTCCGACATGAACCCCACAACATAGATTCATCACTTATTTAGAATTATAGAGTGAAATAAGAAACAGACTCCAACAAAACATCAAGTAAACACAGTAGAAACACTAAGCTAAACACCTCCACATCTAAAGAGAAGAGATCCGACCTTATGGCCTTACAAAACATAAGTGTAAATCTCTTATTCTTTCGTTTATACTATATATATATAAACCTCTATTCGTATTATAGGCTCAAACATATTCAAAATTGCGGAAGCAACTTAAATTTATAATAACCATACCATTTTCTTGCACCTTTTGATCCATGGAAAAATAAAACAAGATGAAAGTTAGGTATAGATCTTCACTTGTAGGCACCACTTGATGACAAGGCTTGAATGGGGAAGCCGTATGTATATGGAGAGACCCTTTATGTTGCCAAATGTCTAACTTTTATAAGAGATTATGAATTTAATATAGAAACATGAAGAGTCGGAATAGGAAAGAAACTTTGTCATGAAAATAATGATGAATTTAATTCATTATAGAATCACAATGAGTCATTTGATTATGAGAGAAAGAATAGTGAATTAAACTCATCATTATTGTTTACCGTTACGGAAGATGAAATACATTATATTAAACTTATACTTAATTTTGGCAACTATCAATTAAGTCCTCATAATTCATTCAAATAAATGTCTTAATGGCGTTACAAGTGGGACCCAAACCCATCCTAATTTATTTACTAAATATTGGTCAAACCCATTATAAACCAACACCGTAAATTTATTAATATTTTGATCGAATTAATTTCGGAAGATATTAATCGATTTTATATCATTTGATTTGGCCGAATCAAATAATTCAATAATGATTAATATTTTTTTTCTTACATTCTCCCACTTGATTCGATCACTCTCATTAATAATAACAATAAGTAAGAGTTATGGCGGTCACACTTTGTACAAGTTAAAGCATTTCCTTCCATACACCACTATACTCAGAGCTATTACAAAATTTCATTAATAGTCATAAGACTATCAAGGTCCACAATATGCTTTGAACTTAAAACTCAAAAACTATAAGAAGTAAATGCGCATAAAAAAAAATGTCCATTACACATACCAAAATATTATGCATCATTGCGACTAAGACCCATTCTTAGTACGTGATCATTAAACGACTTTGGTTGAAGACCTTTCGTAAGAGGATCTGCAATCATAAGGTCTGTGCTAATGTGTTGAATAGACACTGTTTGCTTCTGTACTTCTTCTTTAACACTTAAGAATTTTAATTCCATGTGTCTCGCCCCTTTGGAGTACTTATCATTCTTTGAGAAAAATACTGCTGCCGCATTATCACAATATAATTTCAGCGGCCTACTAATGGTGTCGACTACCGCAAGCCCTGAAATAAACTTTCGCAGCCAAAGAGCTTGAATTGTGGCTTCAAAGCATGCCACAAACTCAGCTTCCATAGTGGAGGTGGCAATGATGGACTCTTTTCCACTTTTCCAAGAGATTGCTCCATCTGCAAACATAAATATGAAGCCAAAAGTGGACTTCCTGCTATCAACGCACCCCGCAAAATCCGAGTCAGAATATCCAATAACTTCTAATTGATCCGATCTTCTGTAAGTTAGCATCAAATCCTTGGTACCTTGCAAGTACCTAAGGACCTTCTTTGCAGCTCTCCAATGATCCATTCCTGGATTACTTTGATATCTACCCAGCATACCAACAATAAAACTAATATCTGGCCTGGTACATGTTTGAAGATACATAAGGCTTCCAACAACTGAAGCATATGGAATTGACTCCATTTCTTTTCTCTCAATATCATTCTTAGGACATTGTGCAAGACTAAATTTGTCACCTTTCTGTATGGGAACAACTCCAGGTGAACATCTATCCATATGAAATCTTTCGAGAATTTTATTTATATAAGCTTTTTGGGAGAGGCATAATATTCCTTGTGATCTATTACGGAATATCTCTATTCCAATCACGTAGGAAGCTTCACCTAAATCCTTCATTTCAAAATTCTTAGAAAGATACTCTTTTGTCTCATACAACATCCCTAAGTCATTGGTAGCTAAAAGAATGTCATCTACATATAGGACTAAAAACATATATTTACTCCCACTAATCTTATGGTATATACAGCGGTCCACTGTATTTTCCTTAAAACCAAAAGACAAAATGATAGCATTAAATTTAATATACCATTGTCGGGAGGCTTGCTTTAGTCCATATAACGATTTCTTTAGCCTACACACTTTATGCTCGTTATCCTTTACTTGGAAACCCTGAGGTTGTTCCATAAACACCTCCTCTTCAAGGTCTCCATTTAAAAACGCAGTTTTTACGTCCATCTGATGTAGCTCCAAATCATAATGAGCCACTAACGCCATAATAATCCTCAATGAATCTTTCTTAGATACAGGAGAAAAGGTCTCCTTATAGTCTATTCCATCTTTCTGAGTGAAACCCTTGGCAACTAGTCTAGCTTTATATCTTTCTATTTTGCCTTTGGAGTCGAGCTTGGTCTTAAAGACCCATTTACACCCAACTGCCTTACAACCTTTTGGCAAATCAGTTAGATCCCAGACATCATTACTTTCCATAGATTTCATCTCCTCTTTCATGGCCGTTAACCATTCATTGGATTGATAACATTCAATGGCTTCTTTAAAAGAAACTGGATCTTCATATATACTTGTATCCATCTCTAAATCTTGAAGGTAAACCACATAATCATTAGGAATAGCAGATCTCCTTGCTCTATGAGATCTTCTTAAAGCTATTTGTGGTGGTTCTACAATTTCAAGTGGTGGTGGATCAACAACATTCATAGGGGTCACTTCTTCGAATTGTTGTTCAATAATTTGATTTTCATCAACTATTGGAGCAACAATTTCCATATTATTGAAGTTATTTGAGACATTGATGGGTACATCTACCCTTACTTCTCTTACTTCTTTAAATGTGTTTTTATGTTCCCCACTAGTTTCATCATTTTCAATGAATCTAGCATTTCCAGTTTCTATTATTCTAGGACTATTATTTGGACAATAAAAAATATACCCTTTAGACTTTTCTGGATAGCCAATGAAACAAGCACTGATTGTCCTAGGGTCCAATTTCTTTTCATGTGGATTATAGAGTCTAGCCTCTGCTTGGCACCCCCAAATATGAAGATGTCTAAGGCTAGGCTTTCTTCCTGTCCACAGTTCAAAAGGAGTTTTTTGAACTGCCTTGCTAGGAACTCTATTAAGTAAATATGCTGCGGTTTTTAAAGCATACATCCACAAAAAATTTGGCAAATTAGAGTTACACATCATACTCCTTACCATGTCTAAAAGAGTCCTATTACGCCTTTCAGCAACTCCATTCTGCTGAGGAGTGCCTAGCATAGTATACTGAGCACTTATGCCCTTGCTTTCAAGATATTGAGCAAAAGGACCTTTACACTGACCTGATTCAGTGTACCTACCATAATACTCACCACCTCTATCAGATCTGATGATTTTCACTTTTCTATCTAACTGTCTTTCAACCTCCAAAATGAATGTCTTTAAGATATCGATGGATTGAGATTTTTCATGCAGAAGATAGATAATTCCATAACGTGAAAAATCATCTATAAAAGTGATGAAGTATTTTTCACCATTAATGGTTGGATTATCAAACGGTCCACATATATCAGTGTGTATTATTTCTAATAATTGGGAACTTCTAGTTGCTTCTTTCTTACTCGCATGTTTAGTTTGTTTACCCTTAATGCAGTCTATACATATATCATAGTCAGTAAAATCTAAGCTTGGTAAAATATCATTTTTTACCAATCGTTCTAATCTATCTTTTGATATATGTCCTAGACGTTTATGCCATAAAAATGAAGAATTTTCATTTGATAAACCACGTTTACAACTAACATTAACATTCAACAAAGAATCACAAAAGTTGTCATCTAGTTGTAATTTATATAAACCATCAATAAGAACACCTGAGCCAATCATAGAAGATTTCTTAAATAAACTAAAACTTTTAGATCCAAAAGAGAACATAAAACCACATAAGTCCAACTTAGAAACAGAAATTAAGTTTCTAGTAACAGAAGGTACATAAAGAGTTTGATACAAATCTAGGTGAAACCCAGTATCAAGTATCAATCTATAAGTCCCTATGCCTTCAATAGGAGCCTTCATCCTATTCCCCATAATCAGATAATCCTTATTTAGACTTGTGGTTTGGATCGAAAGAAATCCCTGCAAGACATTAGAAACATGAGTAGTGGCACCAGTGTCAATCCACCAAGTATTGAAAGGAACTTCAATAAGATTTGATTCATAACATACAAAGGTACTAACGTAATTACCTTTTTTTTCAAACCATGTCTTGCGTTTCAGGCAATCCTTTTGATAGTGACCAACTTTCTTACAAAAGTGACACTTGTCTTTCAGTTCCTTCTTGTCAGCCTGTGAAGCTTGAGCAGGCTCTTTCAATTTCTTAAACTTGGACTTTCCTTTGAACTTAAGTTGGCTCCCACTTTTATGGCTAGCATAGTTAATGGAATGTCCTCCTTGTTTCTTTAACCTCATCTCCTCTTGGACTAATCTACTGGCCAATTCATTTACATTCCACTTTTCATTCGTGGTATTGTAATTGATTTGAAAAGGCCCAAACTCAGATGGGAGTGAGTTAAGTATAAATTGAACAAGGAAAGACTCTTCCACAATCATGCCTAAAGCCCTTAATTTGGCTGCCAGATTGGTCATCTCTATTATATGCTCTTGCATAGTTCTTGACCCATCAAACTTAATGGTCGTGAGCTCTGCCATAAGAGTACCAGCCAATGACTTATCTGCAGCCCTAAACCTCTCTTCCACAGACTTCATGAAGTCTTTAGCATTTTCAGTTTGTGGAAGGGTGGTCCTTATGTTGTTGGCAACTGTCATCCTCAAAAACATCAAAGCCAGCCTATTGCTTCGTTCCCATGTTTTGTAGTGTAACTTTTCTTCATCACTGCTTGTATCAATAATAGCAGTGGGTTTTTCTTCAAGCAGAGAGAGGTCAAGATCCATTATTCCTAATTGGAAATTGACCTGCTCACGCCAT
Source organism: Platanthera zijinensis (assembly GCA_039513925.1). Taxonomy (NCBI): domain Eukaryota; kingdom Viridiplantae; phylum Streptophyta; class Magnoliopsida; order Asparagales; family Orchidaceae; genus Platanthera; species Platanthera zijinensis. The sequence continues at coordinate 29,239,834 of CM077096.1, forward strand.
TCAGAAAAGTTTACACCACTAAACAACGTAACTGAGCTGGCATGTGAGTTAAAAGAAATAGCTGCATAAAAATTTAAGCTTACTTAAATGAATAGATAAATATATATCAAGACTCAGAAAACTTTCAATAATATATGATGCACTACCTTTGGGCAAAGAACATCATATATTAAATAGATGCAATTTCATTATAAAGTGTAAAAAATTTATTCTAAATTACCATGCTAAAAATCTTTGGAGTAATGAGCATGGGAAGTTAGAATTGTTCTTAACTTTCATTTATTGATTATTAGATTATGACAACAATTTGCCTTTGGGCTAATTCACAAGGACATAAACTTAATAATCCATGATTATCCTTTTGTTAAACATAAATCGCATCTCATAAAACAAAGATAATCACGATGATCAAATAATCACATGTTGTTACTTATTGTGGTTTGATCACTTTGGTGATAAACAAACCATTATATGTAACCTTAATGAATACTTGAGAATACTTTCAGAGAGCCTAACCTCGCTCTGATACCAAATGTAAATCTCTTATTCTTTCGTTTATACTATATATATATAAACCTCTATTCGTATTATAGGCTCAAACATATTCAAAATTGCGGAAGCAACTTAAATTTATAATAACCATACCATTTCCTTGCACCTTTTGATCCATGGAAAAATAAAACAAGATGAAAGTTAGGTATAGATCTTCACTTGTAGGCACCACTTGATGACAAGGCTTGAATGGGGAAGCCGTATGTATATGGAGAGACCCTTTATGTTGCCAAATGTCTAACTTTTATAAGAGATTATGAATTTAATATAGAAACATGAAGAGTCGGAATAGGAAAGAAACTTTGTCATGAAAATAATGATGAATTTAATTCATTATAGAATCACAATGAGTCATTTGATTATGAGAGAAAGAATAGTGAATTAAACTCATCATTATTGTTTACCGTTACGGAAGATGAAATACATTATATTAAACTTATACTTAATTTTGGCAACTATCAATTAAGTCCTCATAATTCATTCAAATAAATGTCTTAATGGCGTTACAAGTGGGACTCAAACCCATCCTAATTTATTTACTAAATATTGGTCAAACCCATTATAAACCAACACCGTAAATTTATTAATATTTTGATCGAATTAATTTCGGAAGATATTAATCGATTTTATATCATTTGATTTGGCCGAATCAAATAATTCAATAATGATTAATATTTTTTTTCTTACAATAAGTCCATACCAATATACATCTCATCAAATCAAATGTAGAAAAACTCATAAGCGACATGGGCATGCAAGCCGGAACAAGGCTAAAAAAATAAATAGGGATGGAGGGGAAACACTTCAGAAGGCATAGGATTTTTTGACTGGCGTACTAGCTACAGCTTGCAATCCTTGACCTGCAATCAACATAAAGAAATGATACACGAGAGTCAAGGTTGACCACAACTACATAACACCCCTCTTCACGGTCGCCCCAGTAGACCTCGAGGAGCTACATCATCTTGTAAGTCAGGATTTCATATGCAACATGAACAAAACATATAAACAAGCGCATCAAACTAATATTCTATATTTCATAAGCATCAAATATGTTCTCTATGTTGAGCAAGAAGTAAATGAGCTTAACAATGCAACACGAATGTAATCTTGGTTTCACCTGTGGCTCCCTATTGCAAATGAGACTAGCACATCATCAATACACAACATAATATATTGACCACTGAGGTACTCACACCCCTAAATACACACCAATCGGTTCTAAATACTCCCACATGGACCACAACCACACATGGTCACTCTCATCATCAGGCTTGTCACAAGGCTTGGTTGTTCTCGTTAGTTATAAATTCCACAAAACCTAATTATAAGAACTCCTTCAAGGAGCCCCACCCACACATGGCCACTCTCACCATCGGGCATGTTACAAGGTATGACCATTCTCATCAATTTCACGTAAGGGAACTCATCTCGTCGGGACACCCTCCACAGGTGAATCACTACTTCACGAGGCTAGTCAAGTGATCAGAAAGAGCAAACCACGTCTTAGTATACAAGTGAGCATCACATTCACATTCAGGATTTCTCACATGCATTTCCTGCCTTAAACACATTACTCGCTATTTCCCCTTAATTAGGGCATTACAACAACGTCTTCGTCGTATTCGCAAGTCTAGCAAAACCCTATATGCATCGTCAAATAATATTCATCGAATCGGGCCACGACCATGAGTTCGGCTTCACACACCATGTCTAATCCATTAACGAACACTGATCTTTAATGCAATCATGTTGAGGACAGACTCAATTCTTAATGAACCAAGGCTGCCACAATCCCTCTCCTTAGTGAAATCTGGTGCCAAAATGCCTTAAATAAACCATGGAAAACAATAATGTCAAGCACGCATTCTAAGACCGGGAGTAGAAGTGTTGTTATCCTATGCGATTTCTTTCTCGCCATCAAAAGCTTGAAATGAACAGATGAAAAGGGTTGCATTTAGATAGTCTCCACGTTGTCAGTCTCAGATCAAAGTTTGGAGCTCCGATGCTCTTCCAATGGTGGAATCTCCACCTTCTTCCTTTCTCTCTCAACTCAACCCTACCCTAAAAAACCCAAATGACAAAGTGAGGGTTGACTTGGAATCCTCACACTTTAAGGTAGATGGACGAGCTAATTTGGGCCCTTAATTAGATCAAGATTCAAATAGATCTAACGGCCACGATCAAGTGTTTATCAAACCAGGATCCGTCAGTTACTGCGCCGCGATAATAGTTACCACACCGCGGTATATCTCCAACGCTCATCAAACGATGATCCATCCAGAAAACGAGGCTACCGCAAGCAGTAACATCCACCGCACTGTGGTAAAAAAACGGTATCATTTTTCACCTTCTAGAGGGGTAGCGACTACCGTGTTGGGCTAGCTTCCCACTACCCCTTGCTTTGGTATTTTCATTCCCTTTGGAACGGGGTGTTACAACTCTCTCTCTTTCTCTCAAAAGAATTTCGTTCCTAAATTACCGAAATAAAAACATACCTAGCGCGGAGAGCATGTTAGTCTACATAAGTAACTCCAATTCATTCCTTCAATGAATGATTCATAAGCATTAAAAACAATTTCATTTGAAGTACTTAGCATTCATTTGAAGTACTTAAAATGCAAGAGTGAAGTAAGAAGATGAGTGCCCAACAAAGCCCAAGATTGTTTTGTTTACTTTTAAAATTAAATTCAAGTCTTTTGCATTTTTGACAAAAAAATCCCCCATAATATTTTTCTAAGGAATTCCTCATAGAAATTTTATAACACATGCACTCCTTAATTCCATGTTGCAAGAATATATAAATTTTGAATAATTCGAGACATATTCTTTATGCCTGAATTAATGGCACATAATTAATTGTCTGAAACTAGAAATGTAGTGTTATTATATTGACTGAATTGGATCGGTCTAAGCTCCAACAATTTTGGGGCCGGTTCAAAGTTTCCGGTCCAGGCGATTTTTGACATCCAGGCGATTAGTTGCACTCCTGAATTAATGCAACTATTATTCTCATATCTGACATTGTCATCCACTTGTCTGTTGCCGTTGGAATTACACTGCACTCCAAATATTACCTTTATTTAGATAGTCTCGCATTCCCAAATATTTGTGTATATAGACCTTCCTTAGGCTGAATTTCCAATGACAAATTATGTCTTATTTGTAGCCAATTTTCTCTCATGTTCATTGCATGACTAAAAACTTTATACCCATGATGCCCATCGCACGTCCCATTTATGGCATTCATTATATGCTTTTAAATATATTGTGGTATTTTCACACAAATGCTATCAAGAAATCTCTTATTATATGAACCAAACTTTCTTGCAATATTTTTCTTATCCTTGAGATTTTCACCCTTAAGAATATGCTCAAAAAGTGAGGGGTATCGTTTTGTTGATTTGCAACGTTCTTCAACTTATTGTTGCATCCAAATGAGATTCCTATGTTTGGTTTGTAGTTCGGTCTAACAATTTGTTAAGATAATTTTTTCCTAAGTGTGAAATAGGCTAGTTAATTTTGATCATGGTTTTCAAACATGTGTTTCATGACAAGTGGGAAAAGGAGATGTCGTCTTTGACCTTTAAGCTAACATGTGCTTTTTGACAAAAGAAAGCTTCATCTACATGTCATCTACCACATCTATCTCATTTGTTTTGACCCTATAAATAGGTATGAAGGAGAATGGGTAAAACATCCACTTCTCTCCAAACTCAAGTATTAGAAGATTTCTAGAGAGACTTTTGCGGCAATCGTCTTAGTTTGGGAGAGTTTTTGGACGTCATTGTACGGCGTTGACAAGGAGTACTTTGCCTACACGGATTGGATCTAGAGCAGATTTGGGCAAGGATTCAAAAAAGCATCTTGGAGAGGATTTGTGTAATACGCCTCGTTTGCCGTTGTCGTTAACTTGTAGTTTTTCTGTTACTATTTATTGTATTATGTAGTGTGAAGCTGGTGAAGATCATATAAGGATCGAGGAGGGAAAACCATGTAATTATCTATTGTTTCATACATTTTAGTGGCGGCTTTCCGGGTTGGACTCTGATCGTCTCATGGTTTTCACCATATTGGGTTTCCATGTTAAATTCATGTGTCACTTTTATTATTCTTGTTTTGTGTTATGTTTGTGTATCGAAATACCGCTAAGCGGTCGTGTAGGTACTTGCTCGAACTAATTTGTAGGTGCTATGATCAAGCTTGCATGCTCTCTAACCCAACACAATTCGCAGAGTTAATTTTTTTTGCTTTAGTTCATTCTTTTGAATATAATTTGCGTTATTGTACTCATCTAGTAAACCGTTTAAGTGTGATTGTGTGTTATTAACCGGCTCATCTACATATTTCTCTCTAACATTTTCTTGTGCAAAGCACTCCAAATGAAGTTTTTCCCAAAGCTTATGAATCATTCATTATAGGAATAGATTGGAGTTATTTATGTAGTTCACTAACTCATGGGCACATGATAAATAAGTTTGTTTTTTTAAGGTGTGCATCTATCACTTTTGTTCATGTAGTCATTTTAGATGTGTCTTTAACACCGCCCTTAAAAAAGGGTATAGTAAAAAAAACACAACACAAAATTTTCCTCCTACCAAAATTCCCCCGGATCTCCGAAACTTTGAACCGGCACCAAAATTGCTTGAGCTTAGACCGGTCCAATTCACGCAATATAAAAAGTTAATAACACTGTATTTCTAGTTTCAGACAAATAATTATGAGCCATTAATTTAGGCAAAAATAATATGCATCCAATTATTCGAAATTTACATATTCTTGCAAAATAGATTTATGGGCGGTGTCATAAAATTTCTATGAGGAACTCCTTAGAAAAATATTATGCGGGATTTTTTTTCTCAATGCCAAGCTGCGTTTATCAATTAAAACATTAATGACCCGGGGTCATTAAATTTGATATTTGATTATTTTCCAGTTTTTAGATTATATACGCAAATATTTTAGCTGTGCTCCTCCCGAAAAATAGAACTACAACAACTCACTCACAGCTTTGACAAACTGCAGCTGAACAGTCGCAGCGCCGCCGCCCGAATGGCCGCCGCCGCCATCGCCGCCAATGAGAAGATGGAGACGACGCAGTGGACGGAAGAAGAGGAACTGCGGCTGCTCCGCGCCGTGCTTGTGATTGCTAGAGAGCCCGTGGAGGCGACGTTCTCCCCCGTGTTACGAGTCCGGCGAGCCGTCGGCGAAAAGTTCTCGCCAGAGGAGATCGTGGCCAAAACCAAGTTGCTCCGCAAAAAATACGAAGAAATGAGCAGCCGCCGCCGCCAACACAGTGGCGGAGAGTCGTCGCACGGCGATGTCTTCGGCCCTGTTTACGAGATCAGCGACCAGATTTGGGGATCTCAAGGCAGCAATAATGACGCGGAGAAGGAGAAGCAGAGGAAGGGGAAGGAAAAAGTGGTCGAATAAAGCGCCGGTGATCAAAAGTGGCCGTTGCGCATCTGCCCGCCACATGTTTGATGAAATGCCCTCGCTCCTTTATGCACTGATGTTTTGTAAGATTTTAAGTGTTACTCTGATTACAGTATTTTTGTTTTTCTTATTGACAGTCTGAATGCAATTTATAGTGTTTACTCGCAGTTTAATTTTAATGAATTGCTCTACAGTATGTTGTTGTTGTTGTTTTTAGGACTAATTTAGTGCAAAAAAATGCATGCATTTAAAACATTTATTAAGGTGATTTCATTTGAAAATTCAATATTATATTTGTTTGATTGATCGCAATTTACCCCTTCATTCAGATTATGTAGCTCACCATACTTGAAAATTGTTGCATTTTACTCGTGAAAATGAAATGATGATCTTATAGAGATTGTTATAAGCTCAGTGTTGAATCTACATTTATCATTCATATTATATTTGCTCTATATAAGTTTTCAATGTTAGATTGACTTTTGTTGTTGTTGTTGTTTTCATACATGTTAGTCAATTCTTTCTTAGGTTTCTTCAAATCAAAAAGTTATAGTCAACCAACATTTTATGCATGAATAATGATAATTAGCTTACAATAGAGATATTAAGAGATATAGGCTTCATTTAAAACCCGACCTTGCCTAAGTATTTTCAACCACTTTTACGTTCAAAACAAGTTATCTTTTCTTGGTAGCGGTCGTAACAATTGTGATGCAATGGTAGATTGATTTGGGGCGGACTCACTAAATGCAGTCCTAAATGTGTTGAATATGTCAACGATGCAAAAGGTGGTCCATTTTAAAATTATGACTGTAATTAATTATTATAAAATTAACAAGTGAACAGGAAATCTCAAACTTCTTTGATTAAAGAAAATCAAATGAATTTGCAAACGAATGAGACACAATTATTTCAAGCACGCACGGAATTAACCCTGCAAGTCATACAACCACAGATACTAATAACACATAAAATAAATATTCACTACAGACAGGGTGCCATAATAAACAACCATAGAAAAATCAAACCTCAAATACAACTGACACGTGCAGGTGGCAACGGATGGAATTGTCTTGCCAAAGTTGCGTTTTTGTTTGAACTCACCCGAGCAAAAAAGTTGTGCCAATGGAGCCAGTCTTTAAAGATAAATGAGAACTAACATTTATATTATTATAGTGGATGCAAGGCAATGTTTAAGTAGCTGTTAATTACTTAAATTTGGTGAAGAATAAGAATTATATTCGCCACACTTTCGGCTACACTTTTGCTGCAGGAAGCCGGAAAATGTTTCTGGTTTGGAATCTTATTCCGTCCTTCCATTTGACCTTTTGCTTCCTTTTAACCCTCTCTTTCAAAAGTATTTATTCAGCGTGCCTGCTCCTCATAAATCTCTATAATTAATTAATTATTATAATTATTGTGATCTTATTTAAATATCAATCTAGTGGAGGCTTATTTATGCTCGGTTTAAGCCGGGTTTTTTTGCTCCAACGAGTTTGAACAAAAACGCTGCCGTTATTGAATGTATGTGACTTGAAAACGGTTATGACCGCCACCAAGAAAAGATTATTAGTTTTGAACATAAAGTGAATGAAGACCGCGTTCACGAATGCCACCGCCGCACCAAATGGAGACTTAATTTATCAGTACCGGGATCTGAAATGTCTTGTAAAAGGTGATGCAAATGGGGCGATGTTCGTGCCTTATTATTGTTAGGGAGTGGAAATTAAAAGAGGATTGAAGGTGCATGAGATACACCAATCACTGCCAAAATGGCTTACCATTGTGCTATCATTTAAATAGGCTTAGACTCTGGGTGATTATGAATCGTCATTCGTGAATGCCCAACATCTTCTAAGGAACTTCATTCACTTTTATGTTCAAAACTAGTTTTTTCCCTTGGTGGTGGTCATAACAGTTCTCTTGCCAAACATACATTCTATGGTAGAGGTCTTTTTGCCCAAACAAACTAGAGCAAAAAAAAGTCTGCGTTAAACGAAGTCTGGCTAGAGTTAGGGTCAGTTTGGCAAGACAATAGCGGTTGTGAACGCAGTAGTTAAGAAAAGTCGTTTGTGAACGCCATATCTCGCCTAAGTCCATTCACTTTTACATTCAAAATTTTAAAAAAAAATCTTGAATGCGTAATTGTCATGCCAAATACATATTTTATGACGGTGACTTTTTTGTTCAAATTCATTGGAGCAGAAAAAGACGCACCAACCGAGCCCTTATCTAAAGCAATTAATGTAAGGTTTAAAAAAACACATCAGGAAAAAGCAGCGAGGCGTTTATCTTTAATTCTTCCTACCAATAATCGCCTGGATCCGAAACTTTGAACAGGCACCAAATATATTTGAGCTTAGATTGGTCCAATTCAGGCATTATAATAACACCATATTTCTAGTTCCAGACAATTAATTATGAGCCATTAATTTAGGCAAATTCCTTTTCCCTTTCACGCGCTTGCTCGTCCTAGTCGCGACATCCGTCTCCTCTGTTCGAGCCGGCGAACGATGCCTCCTCTGCCTTGGAAAATTTATTTTTTGCTCATCCCACCTCAATCACGCTTAGCAATATGTTTTCATGCATTTTTATCATGGATTGCCTATACAAGACTAATCGGTTGCCATTGCTCTATATTTTTGGGGTGACATCCACTAATATTTCAATTTATTTTTGTTCTGCATTTATAGCAAATGAAACTGAGTCGGGCTACAAGTGGGTGTTGGAATGCTTTAAGGATATGTTAGATCAAAGTTATTTACCCGGTTTTTTTGTCATAGATCAGAAGATCGCATTGTGGAATGCAATCAAACGGGTTAACAAAATATCTTGACTCATTGTAAGAAATATTTTAAACAAGGCAAAGAATGTGAGACATTTTTTGGTGTATGACAAAACTTGGTTAACTCACCAGCATTGCATTAGTTCAATTCAAGATTCAATTGTATGTTAACCACATATACGGAGAAGTATCCAGATGTTATTAATTACGTTGTCACAATCTGAATTGAGCCTTACAAAGAGTCTTTTATTTCAGCTTGGATAGATAAGTTTTTTCACTTTGGAAATTCATCGACGAATCCGGTTGAAGATGGTCATAATCACCTTTAAAAAATGTCTTGAAGTATCGATTGGTAAATGAACACTATTTGAAGAATGTTAAAAAAAAAATATTGTTGGAAAATTACTTTATGAAACTGTTTAATTCATGATTACTTCTTAGACTTGGGTTTAATTTTAAAAGCAAACATAAACAATTTCTTGATATTTCAATATTAAATTTTTTTAATTAATTTAATGTGAAATTAAACCAACATGCTTGTGTGAGAACTAAACCAATATGCTTGGAGCATTTCTGAAATCATCAAATATTATGTAGCAATAACATGCTCAAAAACTAAATGTTATATGTTGTTTTGGGTTTGGATGAGTATATTTTGAACATACAAATTATACATCTGTTTGTTTTGACATTTTTGCTTCCTTTTCTTGAAGGGAATGAAAGCATCACCACTCAAAAAATCCATTTGGTAAATCTTTTATTCTCATCATCACTGCTCACAATTAACATTTTTTTACCATTTTTAAGACCGCGTCCAGCTCCCTCCATCTCCTTACTGATGTAGGGGTAGGCTAGTGGTGCTCGGGCGCTAGGACTCTACGTGCACCTGTGAGGGGATAGACGAATGCAATGTTACATGCAATGAACAGTCGGATAGCAACGACAATTAATTTCAGCAATGAGAATTAACAACACCACGCAGTTAATCAAAATAAAGAAGCAATTAAATAATTTTAGCAATTTGGCAACGGCTTCCTCCGCTCGGAGGGCCTAAGGCAAGCGGTGGCGAATACTTCCACAGACAATTACTAGCATAAAGGAAACAACTGCTACATAACCATAATCGCAGCACAATATAGATAAACAACCAAATGAAAATGTCAAGTTACAGAACACAATACCACTAATACTCACGACGTAGTGGGCTGATCCGAGGCGATGGAGGATTTGAAGGGTCGGATGCAAAACAAGCGATCGGAGGTGGAACCGGTGGAGCGGTGGCGGTGAGGTAGCTGTCCAAGGCGGAAAACAGGAGAGACGGGCCAAAAATGGAAAGATCCGGCCACTAGGGAATAGATCCGGGCGTAGGTGGATAGATCCGGTGTTTTGATGGCGGATCCGGGATACGGGAAGAGGAATACGGAAGAAAATGATGGATTGGAGGGTGGTAGCACTAGATCAAAATAGATCTAGGATTTTCGGAGCGGTGGGAGGTGGATCCACGTAAGGGAAGACGGAGGGAGGGTCGGCTAGGGCAAATATACCCTTGGGGGGTGCTGGACTGGTTGTTGTAGCGGAGGAGGGAGGGCGGTGGAAAGGGGAGGAGCGGCCTGTAGAGGGGAAGCAAGAGGCGGTGGCCAGGAAGGGGGGGTTACTGTTCAAACTATAGGGATGAACAGTAATTTGCATAAATGAACAGTAACTTGCTGTGAAATCTGGGTTGCTGGACTGCAGGGAAACGCTGGCCGTTGGGGGGTTTTTGGTGGCTGAAAATGAAGGAGGAGAGGGGGAAAATGATGGTGGGGGTAGGGGTTACCTTGGGGAGGAGTTTGGCGGCCTAGGAGTCGTCACCTAGGGTTCCACGGCGTCGGCACCGAGGAGGGATCGCTGGAATCCGGGAAAGCTTTTCTCCAAATTCAACAATGGCCTCAAATCAGCCCCCTAGCATCCTATTTATAAGAAAACACAAACTAGGGCATCCCCATCAACGGCTATGATTGGCCGGTGGGTTAGCCCTTTAAAATACATCAAAATAAACTCAAAAATATAAAGTAATATAGCGTTTTGACTCGCGGCGACGTTCCGGACGCAATCGCGGAGTCCGATCGTCGATCCGGGCGCGCCAAATATGGAAAGTTGCCAAATCAGCCCCGTACGGGCCCAAAATGCGTCCTCGTCTCTGCTCCGCATCACTTACGCTTTATGCTCACCGCTCTCACTCTTACAGCCGAAACAAACAGACCCAAAATTGATATTTATGTTGAAATTGCATATTTATTTAAAGAGTTTATGTTATTTAAGCTCACTCTAACTTTTAGTGTTAGTTGGCTCGTAGGTCAAAATCACCATAAATTTACGAAATCCGTAACTACGATTGTAATCAGCCAAGATGAAATCAATAGTCCCGCATGCACGCTCCACTGAATGCCCGACCATGAGGAGCAATTCTTGTGTTTTGGGCCAATAGCATTGCGCGGACGAACGCAATACGCATTGCTTGCAGGCCCCGTGTGCCCACACGACGCTATTAGTCACCAACACAAAAAAATTTAGACCATGAGTGGAGATCGTCAAAGGATGACACCGCCACAGTACTCTGACGATGAGATCCTAGCATTTTTACATTTGCTTTAAAATTTCCAAGAATTCCTAGTGACAAAATTGCAAAAGAAAGCTTGTCTTGCTTTTTCTCTCTTCCTCATCGGTTAGCCACCATATACATATATATAATTCTCCATACATGTTTGCTTTTTGGTAATCAAGACTTTCATAAATTATTTCTTATAATTTTTGAATGCATAATTAATCAGTTATTACCTAATTTATCTCTAATTATGATACAAATTTACAATAAGCAAAACTACCTAAAATACACAACTATAAACAATGCGCATAAATTAATTGATTGAGAAGGAAATATTTCTCAAATATTTCCAATACCCAGCTTATATACAGTGCACTAACATTAATTTCAGAAGGAATAGCTAAAGAATATTTGCCGGGGACTTGCCCAACTTTCCTTTTTGCCTTGTTCCTTTCAGACCTTCTCTCTTCCATTTCCATCTGTATATAAGTATACCCTGCAAGGGCCTTTCAAGCTCTACATTCCCCATTTTTGTTATGTTTGTGCTCCTCCGTCTTCGATGATGAGCGACCCAAAATACGCCTACCCTTACCCTGCTCAAGGTAAATCCCTCTTCCTCTTCTCCTCCATCATTGTCAGGATATTGAATGGTTTTGTGAAAGGGTAAGCGATTGATTTTGTTTTCTATCTGGTTTCATTCTTATTTTTGTATAGATATTAGCATATAGTTGATCTGTTTTCAATGATAAATTTTTAAAACAGATTTTATTAGTTTGCAGAGCTTTTCTTTTGAATGATTTCTCCGTCGCTCCACCGCTAATAATTTCATTTCATTAGTTTAAATTTTATCTCTTTGTTATTGTTTCGCTCTAGGCTACTACCAGGGTCCTCCTGTGATTCCTCCGCCTCAATATTACGGAGCCGCCGCACTGCCGCCGCCGCGAAAAGAAACCGGTTTTCTCGAAGGATGGTATGTTAATTTGATATGTATCAAATTCCTGCATTTTCTATAATCATTTCCCTCTTGGTGTCTCCTCTAATTGCTTTTGGCTAATTTTGAAAAGCTAATGTGTGTGGTATGGTGCAGTTTAGCTGCTCTCTGCTGCTGCTTCCTCATTGATGAGTGCTGCTGTGATCCCTCAGTCATCTTTGTCTCCTGATTTCTCTTGTTGCCGTTTCTTGCTTGTACTGGTTTTAGCCATGGCTTTCTTTAGGATTAGTGCAATGTAAATGAAATTGGAGTTTTGCCTCTTGATGGCATTTGCAATTTCTATGAGTATATGTTTGGATGTGAAATATTGAATAATTAAAGCATTGTGAAGGTGGTGTGTTTGTTCAAACTTCAAAGAGAGCAGGTGGTGTGGTTGTATGTTTTTACTTGTCTCTACATGTAATTAGGTTGATATATAGTTTATTTTATATTGCAAGTTGGCTTGATTGATGTAATTACGTTTGATGTTATCTTGATGTTTGGGAATGATGCGGTTGTATCTGATACGGCTACGGCGACACCGATGGCTTCGCCGTATTTTTCGTGTGGTTATAACGTTCCGCATTAGGATCCTTCTTTATTTGATGCTCAATGGATAATAACTTATTGTGATCTGCTCAAGGCTCCTGGTAGATCAGACTAAATTGAATTGCTTTAGCCCGAGAGCGATCGAGCGTGTAATTATTCACAGAGAATGAAAAGTTGACAAAATAAATTTTTTTAGCGTGAAAAACCTGTCAACTGGGTGAAAAACCACATGCCTGGATCTGTATCGACCAAACCTCCACTAAATCTGAGCGCTGTTACAGGGCTTTTTCAGGAACTCGAGGGCGACAGACCGCCTCTCGTCTCAATTATTGGGGAGAGAGAGCTCGGAGGGTAACAGGTCACTGCTCGCAAAGCTAATTATTTCTTCGTGTGCTGCGGGGAGTGATGCTTTCGTTGTATTATGGAGTCCTCTGATAGTTCTTGGAGGCGGGAGCAACTTGTTGCACTTGTTCTGATGTCTGAGGCTTGAAGCTCGGGGGCGCGCTCAGTACGTCTAATTCTTTGCATCTTATTTCTAATTGTCTTTTGGAGAAGCTTGGTGCGGTTGTCTTATCGGTGGATGGAGCGCTTACTCTTGAGCGCGTTGGGCTCTTGTTGACAGAGAGCGCGCAGGGCGCTTGCTAGAGGAAAGCGTGCAAAACGCTAGATAATAAAGAACATGCGAAGCGCTTGCTGGAGGAGAGCGTGCAGAGCGCTTGTTAAAGAAGAGCCCGCAGAGCTATTGCTGATAGAGAGCGCGCAGAGCGCTTGCAGGAGGAGAGTACGTGGAGCGCTTGCTGGTAGAGAGAGCGCGGGATGCTTGTTGTCGGAGAGCGCGCGTAGCGTATGCTGATCAAGAGCGCACAGAGCGCTTGCTGGTAGAGAGCTCACAAGACGCTTGACGGAAGAGAGAGCGTGGAGCGCTTGCAGGAGGAGAGTGTGCGGGGCGCTTGCTGGTAGTGAGCGCGCAAAGCACTTACTGGAGGAGAGCGCGCAGAGCGCGGAGGGAAGAGGCGCGTGCAAGGAAGCAACGTGCACGAGGAGGCGGAGCGTGTAAGGAAGAGATGCGCGCAAAAGCGCGCAAGGAAGAGGTGCGCACCGAAGCGCGCAAGGAAATTGAGCGTGCGAGAGCAAGAAAGGAAGAGATATGCGCGAGAGTGCGCAAAGAGGCGGAGCGCACGAGAGTGCGCTAGGAGGCGGCGTGTGCGGAAGCGCACAGGAAGTGAAGTGGAGGAGAGAGAAAATCCGTAGTATGAGGAGAGAGAAAATCTGTTGGAGGATTTCCCGAGCGATAGAAGATAAGGATCCAAATGAAGGAGGAATAGAGCCTATTTATAGATTCCAAGAGGGGCGACCTGGGAACTTCCCTCGATAACTACCGGTCGGACGAATATGAACGCTCCTTTCAGAGCACGCGAATCATGATTTTACGAGAATGACGAGACTGCTCTGAGATGGATAATTGTGGTAGTGGGCGGTTATGCGAGACCGTTGGGGAGGAAGGAGGGGCGGTTGGCCAAGGAGCCGGACACGGGCCTTGCTGCCGCGCGTGGGCGGCAGCTTGGTGCAAAAAGGACTGGTTGGGAGGCCGGACGCGGGTTGTGCGGGCGGCCGCTTGGCACGACGGCGGTCGGCCGGGAGACCGGCCGCAAGCCTTGCGGCCGCTCGCAAGAGGCCATTTGGCGCGACAGCAGCCGGCTGGGGGGCCGGCCGGAAGCCTTGCTGCCGCTCGCGGGCGGCCGCTTGGCGTGGGGGTGGGCTGCAGCAAGCCTCGCGGGCGCCGGCGGGTGGTCGCTTGGCACAGCGCCGGCCGGCCGAGCCCGCCGTAAGCCTTGCGGGCACTCGTGGGCGGCCGCTTGGCGAGGCGCCGACGATGGAGACAGTTACGGCGGCGGCGATGGCGGCCGTGATGGCGGCGACGATGGCGGGGATTATGGCGCTAGTGGGGTTGACTTGGTCAACCACACTTCCTTCATCAAAAGAGGTGGACGGTTTGACTACCCGCAACCCGGATCATTTCAAGGGGAACCTATCATAACTATTTGGTTGTAACCATCCTTTCTCAGGAGTTTTAAAGGTTAACTAATCGCAATCTTTTATATTATTATATACACACACACATACTTACACGAGTGAGAGGCACGCGACTCTGCTCTTACGGCCAACTTTGACATTATTTTGATCGTGATAGTGTTGGGACGGGCCCTCATTGTCTCGCACGATATTACTTTGGTTACGACAGTGCTCCGACGTTAAAAGATTTTGCACATAATGTTATTTTTAAAATTAAAAAAAACACAAATAAATTAGATTGAAATTTTTGTAATAAAGAAAGAAATTGAATACTTAGGCTGTGTTTGACGCGGCTTATCGCAACTTATTTGCTTCGGTGAGGTTGGACAAAAACATCATTGTCATAAAACGTATGTTTGGTATGACAAATATTACTACCATTACAAAAAAAACTAATTTGGGGCATAAGATTTTGGCATGACAATGACATTTTTGTCCAACCTCACCGGCACAAATAGTCACGATAAGCCGCGCCAAACGCAACCTTAATCTTTTTTTCCCACTTTTGACACTCAGAAAATCTTGAAGATCAGTAAAATCTTGAAATCAAATAGATATTCTATTAAAGTTGGACTTATTTTTAGGCGATTGTTATCCGCACTACAGTTTTGGTTAGTCGCACATATTTTTTCTTAATTTCTCGTGCCTTTTGAAAATACTTCTTGTACATGCATTTTTAGGAAAAGCGTTCAACACGAAAGTTGTAGATCTCATCGAGATCTACAACTTTCGTGTTGAACGCTTTTCCTAAAAATGCATGTACAATGCGTATTTCTAAAAGGCGCGAAATCTGGGTGTATTTCCAAAGTACGCCTTGCACATGAATTTTGAGGAAAAGTGTTCAACACGAAAGTTGTAGATCTCGTCGCGATCTACAACTTTCGTGTTGAACACTTTTCCTAAAAATGCATGTACAAAACGTATTTTCAAAAAGCACGAAAAATTAAGAGAAAAGTAGAAAACATAGTGTGAATATCCAAAACTGTAGTGCCATTAACGATGGCCTATTTTTATGGGCGAGCCGACTGATCAACCGGTTACAAACTTACAACCGACTTTAAATTCATGCTTAACCACTTGACTGATAAAAACCAAAGTCATACATGTCAAAATTACGTGCAGTTAAAATGGAAGGTCCAAAACTTATAAAGTGGTGGAAGAGGGAGTGGGAGAAAGCGAGAGAGTGAGGAAGTATGAACGTGGACGAAGAAGTAGGGCGGCTCAAGGAAGAGATCCGGCGGTTGGGTCAGCCCCAGCTCGATGGTTCTGTTAAGGTATGGCACCTCCGACGATCTCCCTTTTTTTCGACGATCGGGGCTTTTCGTCTAGGTTATTTTGTATGCAGGTCTAACAAGGTTTTCAGCCTTCTATTCTAATCCGCCACTAAAAGCCTATTGAATTTGAACCGCCGTCTGTTTGTTAGAAGTTCTTAGCGAAGTCGCCATGGATTGAGTAGATCCGGCAGCATTTTGACCTTTTTCTTCCCAAGTTTTATTTGAAGATGATTTCTATAATTTCATGAGAAAATCGTTTTTACTGTCTGATTTGCAAAAAAAATATTTAATGGCGAAAATGTCGATTGATGCCCTAATTTTGGAAAAACATGTATCCCATTTTCTTTAGATCTGATGATAATTTTGAACTGCACGATGATACGCCCAAAACAGGTATGCGTATTACACGCAAGTGCACGTGCCGGTTCAAGTAATAAAGAGTGAATACAGATCGTTTCCACGGAGAGGTGGTGAATTCGGTGCTTGCAATTACTAGTTAGACCTTTTCTCTAAATTCAAGTAAATCGAAATTGATCTTGGTTTAATGACCTAAATTATGGAAGTCCTAAAATACGATAAACTAGACTATAGTTCGTTGGAGAAAACTTTAAATTCAGTTTGGAGAAATAATCTTGTGCGGCGATTTCCTATGTCTGATGCAATGAATTTTTAAATGATACTTTGTGAGAATGAGCGGTGAACGACCTTGCAACGATTTTTTAGAGAAGACAACCGTATCTCTCGATATCGGAGGTCCCTAGTCCTCTATTTCCCCTCGGGTGAAATAGGAAACCGATTAGAGATCGAAAACCATAGTTGCTAACACTAAGGGGAAATCTCTTTCTCCCTTTAAGTGCTATATGAAATCCATAATGCACTTACGCAACTCCTCTCTCGATTTATGGAGCGTAGTAAAAAGACGAAACCGTGATCAAAGGCTTCAAAATATAGATTATGAATTCAATAAAAGTAAATTCACCATTCGATTACAAAGATAAACTAAAGATCATTCATCACACAAGACATAGTACTTTCACAACACAAGATCGAGAGAATTAGTTCATGCCGGCGGAAGAAAACCACAAATATGAGTAGATCTTACAGAACATGATGGCAGGAATTAAAAACTTGCAGTGCTTCGCTCTCCGATGCGGCCAAAATCCGTCCGTCTTCCTTGCCCGGAACAAACCCTAGATGAAGAACTCCTCTTTTCTCCTCCTTCCTCCCTCTTGGAATAGAATATGATATATCTCATTTGGTGTAGTTATTTCCTCTAAAAAAACGTAGGCACCCCTTGGGAAAGAAGCAACTTTCCATATTTGAAACCGGCGCCAATTTTGAATTTAAAAATCTGAAATTCGTCCAGACCACGTTGCAACCTGCTTTTTGCGCGTTGTGACTTATTTTCCTGGTTATTGTGTTTGGGCAGATTTCCTTCTCCAAGCAGATTTCTTCAGCAATCCTCGCAATAACAACATGGAAAGAGACCAAATTAGCCAGAAAATAAATAAATATGAATTTAATTTCATTTCTACTTTATTCAATAGCATTTTAAGCATTTTATAACAAATATTAAGTCTAAAATCGGGCCAGATAACTTCTTTTTGGGAAGTTATCACACCTCCACACTTAAACTTTTGCTAGTCCCTAGCAAAGACAATACTAATCATGGAAATTGAGTGAGCGGAAATAATCATAATACAAACTCATAAGATCCTTCTTCTCAACACAATTAAAGAAAAGATTACTCAAAAGTTTCAAATTTATCCAAATGAGGACTTGTCATACCTTAATGGTTCGTAATAATTAAAAATTCACTAGCTTGATGAAAGGTAAAGCTCAATTAAACTTTCTAGTGTGGTGTGTGCTATCCTTTAAAATCATCGACTCCTATAAATTGTTCTCAACGAACTTCCTCAATAACTAAGAGAGAATGAAAATAGGCCGAGTCTTTGACTTAACCTCCACTAGAGTTGATAGTTTAATTTGAAAAGAAATCATGAGGACTTGCAATATAACTGACCTTAGCTTGGTCAGGAATGAAATGATATAGTAAAAGGTACTTCCCTTGTTAATATTCTTAAAAACTCTCTCAACTATTAGGTTCATCCATTAATTAGCAACTTTTTAGTCCGTAGTAGGGATCATTCCAAGTAGGTGTACACACACTCGGGCCACATATCACTATAACTCACACAATATTATTATTTTTTCTCTGTAATCATAGTTGGGATCATTCCAAGTATGAATATACATACCTAGGCCACATATCACTATGACACTTTTTTTTTTCTTCTTTTCTTTAAAAGTCATAATAGGGATCGTTTCAAGTAGGTGTACACACACTTAGACCACATATCACTACGACTCATAATTATTTTCTTTGAACAATCACCCATAGTTGAATAGTTACTAAGAAATTGCTTTAGGAATAAGGGAAAATTATAAATGATAATCAAAGATTCAAGCTCTAAGGATAGTAAGTGATCAAATCAAATATAAGTAGTGAGGCACGGGTTGATCAAAGAGAAATGCTAATCATTCTTACAAATCAACTAGACATCTCAATGCTTTGGTTTACATCTCGACTCGGTTCATGTCAACCCTTCCATCATTACTTTTAGAAGTTAGTGAGGATCAATTTCTAGGAAGCAAATTTTTTTAAAAGAATTGTGAGGATAAGAGAAATATTTAAGAGAGCTTTTACCCATCTTGTTAACTTTTAATCGAAGATTTAGACCATTAAGATGGACTATCCTACTAAACAATAATCATTAAAAAATAATTTCTTGATTAACCTACTCGTTAATTATATTGAGAAGTAGTACTCACTATTATTTTTGAAAATACTCAACTCTCACTCAATTGGTAGGAGTATGCTACTCCCACCTCCACACTTTTACCCTTTGCTAGTCCCTAGCAAAGAGACTTCAATAACCAAGTAATTTGTTTGTAATATTAGGAGGAGACAACATAAACAGAAAAGGGCGAAAATAAGGCCAAAAATAGAGACTTGAAATTTAAATACTCCCCTGAAGATTGGATTGTTGGAAGGGTTGTCCAGAACTTAGTGTCTCGAGGATGTATTCCATGTACTATGAGATGAAATCTCCTTTTTCAATCCGATCTCTTAAATCTACCCTGCATAAATTAGACCCTCAACATGCACATGATTAGGAAATGAGATGTAATTATGTTGGGCATCACGTATATCACCAAGCGTGACCAAACATATTATTATTAGTGCATAATCGTCCTTATAGACATATTGACCTGAATCATCCTTAAACATTCTCAAGCATTTAGTATAAATTTAATACAGTCGGGCTAGGCAGAATCTGAATCACAAATAACCTTGTTAATCAGAACTTAGATAAGAGTTCAGCATATATAGAGTTAAAACTCATAATTGATACCCACCTCTCAACAGTACAAAATTTAAGGGATGGTTAAGCATACCGCAAAGTTAAAATATCACAATCTAATGACAAAACCTCATGACAACAATGAACTTCCCAAACAGCATCAGAGTCTAATATGAAATAGGTAGTCGAACTAATCATCATCAAAGAAATAAACTGTCAAGAGGACTAAACCTGTCATCACGCAAATACTCGCGTGCAGTGCTAATTAAATAAGTGTCCAAAATATAGTAACAGAAAATAATTATGAGTCGAAGCAGGTGCAAACTATGTATTAAACAAAGAAAAAGAACTATGCACCCCCTTCGTCTGCTTCATCATGCTCGTCGTCTTCAGCCTCCTCTTCCGCATCTTCATCGTCATCATCCTCTCCGTCTTCGTCCTCATCATGTTCTTCAGCTTTTGTCAATGTAGGATCGACCCTCGACCCATCAAAAGTCAGGAGGTGACCATCTTTGTCAAACTGGGACTGCAGGGCATATTTAGGCATTGACACTGGGATCTGGGCCTGACGCATAAGCTTGGCTTGATTCTCACAAATGTAATCCAAGCGGGAATTGAAGTAAACAAATTGGCAACGATGATACGCCTTCATGTACTCAAGCTGCTCGCTCATTGCGTCGGGATCCGCTCCATTGTCAACTGCCGGGATATCAATGTGCTTGGGGGCCGTGGCCGAGGCCTTTGCAGATTTGGCACCCACTGCCATCAACTTACCGTGCATTAGAGGAGGTTCAGCTGCCACCTTGATGTGCACATTCACGACTGTTTCGGTGATATGACGATCCACTGGAGTTACCAAGTCTCCCTCACCCTGCTCGACTCCTGTCGTGCGACAAAGTTCAGTAATTGCGGTAGGGAACCAAATATGCTTCATCTTCTTATCGTTCACTTTCTTCCAGATGAGACTGGAAATGATCCGCCCCACATTTATCTTTATTCCTTTTAAGATGCAGTAGATGAGCGCAAGTCTGTCTAGCTGGACGTGATTCAAATGGCGTGTGGGCAAAAGACTAGCATTAATGAAATGAAGCCAAACCTTTGCTTCCCTTGATAGACAAGTAGACTTCAGCGCGTTCTCCTTAGTGCTCACCCAGTCTGGACCTAACGCTCCACATATAACTGCAGTCAACTCCTCTTTAGGTACCGTTTTCAGGACTGAGACATGGTCTTGGATAATGTCATTGTCTAAATCAAAGAATGTGTTGATTGCTGCAGCAGAGAAATCCACCTTCTTCCCTCTCACAAACACTTTCCCCCCCTCCGTGACTGGAGCGTTGGAGTAAAATTCGTACACCCAAGGTAGAATTGCTTCCGTTCTCGGGTGGCAAAAAGTGTCCCAACCCATAGCCTGAATGTGCCCAACGTAGGCTATACTCCATCCCCGTTTTTCCATCTTGAAACCTCTTTCGTAAATGGGCGGTATGGACTGCAGTAAGTGGAAACGTTGGGTGGCCTCCTCACTCAGAAATCTCATCTGTCTGCGCGCTGTCTCCTTCCCCTTTCCCTTTTTTCTCGACGCCATGACCTAGACCACTAAACCCAAACCCAATACTGAGTAAAAGTGAAGTAGTACACTGTTCTAACGGAGTTAGTGCTCAAGAATATACCTTCAGAGGCTTCAGCTACCAAACCGCGTCGCTGATAGGGGATGAAATTTGCCGGAAAGCAGTAGCCCTCCGACACCCGTGCTGCTCTCCTTGATAGAAGTCGGCGGCCGCTCGCCTACACCCGTCGACGCCGACCGAATCACCTGCGATGTCGCCGACCGATCGCCTGTCGCGCACTCTCGTCCGCGCGACGCTTAGGTCAAGGTGAATAGAGCGATGATCGGCGAGAGAGGGGAGAAAGTATCGGGTAGGCCGGTCAAAAGGGTTTCGAGGTTTATATTGTTAAGCTGCGAAACCGGTTGAGCAGGTGTGGTGATCGGTTCAGCCGGTTCGTGAGAAATGAACTAAGGCGAGGCAGTAAATGGAAAGTCGCGACCTCCCAACGGCGCGTTGCAACTTTTAATTATGGTTTAACATGGAGCCGGTTCAGACGAACCGAACCGGACCAGATTAATGTTATTCCTTTCAATGCCAGTCAGAAATTTAAAAGTCATGACTCCTGTTTGCTGGGCTGCAACCTCGAAATAAATAAAAAAAATCCAATCGCCTCGCAGTTTCTTCCTGGTCAAATGATGATTTAGAACACAACTTACGGGTGAAGTTTTATTAGTAGGAATAATACTATTGGTCTTTTATTACTATTTAAATACATAACATAAATAATGGGTTGCCTCCCACCAAGCGCCTAATTTATCGTCCCGGCAGGACGGTACAGATCTAGTAGAGTGACACGCACGACACCGCTCGGTCGTCGTCCTCCCGAAGATATAGTTTCAGTCTTTCGCCATTCACTTTAAACTCCGTTCCATAGCTTTCATTGAGGATAGTCACCGCGTCATACAGATGCACTGTTTTGACTTTGAACGGCCCCGACCACCTTGACTTGAGTTTCCCGGGAAATAACTTTAAACGGGAATTGAATAGGAGGACAAGTTGGCCCGGCTCGAAGTGCTTTTCCTTCATGCGTCGGTCGTGCCATTGTTTTGTGCGCTCCTTATAGATTCGCGAGTTCTCGTAAGCATGCATCCGAATTTCTTCGAGTTCATTTAGCTGTAGTAATCTCTTTTTACCGGCGTCCCGAAAATCATAATTTATTTTCTTAATGGCCCAGAATGCCCGATGTTCTAATTCGAGCGGTAAATGACAAGATTTTCCGTAAACCAACCTATACGGGGTTAATCCGATGGGGGTTTTGAACGCAGTCCGGTATGCCCATAATGCATCTGTGAGCTTTTGCGACCAGTCTTTCCGATTTATGCTCACTGTTTTCTCTAAAATCCTTTTTATCTCCCTATTTGATACCTCCGCAAGTCCATTCGTCTGAGGGTGGTAAGCGAGCGCGACCTTATGGGTGACCCCGTATTTGTTTAGCAACGAGGTGAATTGATGATTACAGAAATGACTTCCCCCGTCACTAATGATCGCCCTAGGTACCCCGAATCGATTGAAAATATAGTTTCTTAGGAAATTCAAGACTACCTTGCCATCATTCTTAGGAGTTGCAATAGCCTCCACCCATTTGGATACATAGTCCACTGCCAACAGAATGTATAAATTACCATTTGAATTGACGAACGGACCCATAAAGTCCATTCCCCAAACATCGAACAATTCGACCTCTAGCATGATATTCATTGGCATTCCCTCGTTCTTCCTTAAGTTCTCACACCGTTGACACCTATCACATTGTTTAACAAATTCATTAGCATCCCGGAATAAATTAGGCCAAAAGAATCCGGCCTCTAATACCTTCATTGCTGTCCTGGATCCCATGAAATGGCCTCCGTACGGTGAACTGTGACACTTCCCTAATATCAATTTTGTTTCAACCTCCGGCACGCAACGCCTCACCACTCCATCAGCTCCAATTTTAAACAGATAAGGCTCATCCCAAAGATAGGAGCGTACCTGGTGTAAGAATCGCTTTCTTTGTTGATACGACAAGTCAGACGGTAGAATATTACTCACTATGTAATTTACATAGTCAGCATACCAAGGTGGAGTACTATCATGGATAGCTAAAACTCTCTCATCTGGAAATCTCTCGTCAATTTCCGGATTATAAGATGGTCGCGTAGACTCTATCCTGGACAAGTGATCCGCAACAGGATTATCAGTACCTTTCCTATCCTTAATCTCTACGTCGAATTCTTGCAACAGAAGCACCCATCTGATCAAACGAGGCTTTGCATCCTTTTTATCCATGAGGTAGCGGATCGCAGCATGATCCGTATAGACTGTGCTTTTCGTGCATAAAAGATACGATCTAAATTTCTCGAAGGCGAACACTATCGCTAGTAATTCCTTTTCTGTAGTTGTATAATTTATTTGAGCGTCGATCAAGGTCTTACTAGCGTAGGCTATCGTGTGAAACAATTTCTCTCGAACCTGTCCTAAAACTACTCCAACCGCGTAGTCACTTGCGTCACACATTAGGACAAACGGCTTCTCCCAATCCGGCGTTATCACGATGGGTGCTGTAGTCAAGCGATTTTTTAATGTGTCAAAAGCGTTTAAACACTCCTCACTCAACTGAAATTTTGCATCTTTTTCTAGTAATCCACTTAATGGTTTTGCGATTTTAGCGAAATCTTTAATGAACCTTCGATAGAAACCAGCATGTCCTAAAAAACTACGCAACATTTTCACATTATTGGGTGGTGGAAGCTTCTCAATCACATCTAATTTTGCTTTATCAACACCTAAACCATTCTTGGACACATGATGACCAAGCACAATACCCTCTCGCACCATGAAGTGACATTTCTCCCAATTAAGTACAATATTAGTTTCAACACAACGCAATAGCACTTTTTCCAAACAAGCTAAACATGCATCAAACGAATTGCCGAAGATAGAGAAGTCATCCATAAAAATTTCAATGCCATGGTCCATAATATCAGAAAAGATAGCAATCATGCATCGCTGAAAGGTGGCAGGAGCATTGCATAAGCCGAATGGCATTCGTCTAAATGCAAATGTTCCGTACGGACATGTGAATGTAGTCTTCTCCTGATCCTCGGGGGATACAGTAATCTGATTATACCCTGAATAGCCATCAAGAAAACAGAAAAAATCGTTCCCTGCTAGCTTATCTAGCACTTGATCAATGAAAGGCAAGGGGAAATGATCTTTTCGAGTGGCCTTATTCAGCTTTCGGTAATCCATACAGATACGCCATCCGGTAATCGTTCTTGTCGATACTAGCTCATCCTTCTCATTTCGTACTACCGTCATCCCTCCTTTTTTTGGCACACATTGCACCGGTGATACCCACGAACTATCCGAAATAGGATAGATGATCCCGGCGTCTAACCATTTAATAATTTCCTTCTTTACCACTTCTTTCATTGGTGGATTGAGACGACGCTGAGGTTCGATCGATCCCGTAAAAGATTCTTCCAAAAGAATCTTGTGCATACATAGTGAGGGGCTAATACCTCGGATATCCGCTATGGTCCACCCTATGGTCGTCTTAAATTGAGTTAGCAATTCTAAAAGCTTTTGATGTTGTTCCGTTGATAATTTAGAATTGATAATAACCGGCAATGTGTTATCTTTACCTAAGTATGCGTACATGAGGTGGTCTGGGAGAGGCTTCAGTTCAAGAGTCGGCGGGCTAACAATAGAGGGCTTGTCCGCCAATGCCTTGTCCGACATCTCCAAAGATTCCGGTCTCCTAACGAAAACAGCTTGTGACTCAAATACTTATAGGAAATCACGAATTTCCTCTTCATCATCCAAAGTCTCCTCATGCATCAGAAATCGGGTCAACACATTATCTTGCCTAGTGGATTTAATATTCAGATTATAGTCATGAAGTGAAATTTGATTTACCACCTCCATATGATCTTCTTGACCTCGAGGGAATTTCATAGCTTCAAGTACATTAAAAGTGATTTGCTCGTCGTTAACTCTCATAGTCAACTCCCCCTTTTGTACATCTATTAATGTCCTACCAGTGGCGAGGAATGGTCTCCCTACTATAATGGGCACCTCTCTATCCTCTTCCATATCTAAGACAACAAAGTCCGCTGGAAAAATGAACTTGTCCACCTTAACTAAGACATCTTCAACTATTCCTTTTGGGAACGCCAGGGTTCTATCGGCTAGTTGCAAGGTGATAGAGGTCTTGGAGATTTCTCCTAAACCAAGCTTCCTATATATCGAAAATGGCATCAGATTGATGCTCGCACCTAAATCACATAGAGCCTTACCTTCGAATTGATACCCTATAGAGCACGGTATGGTGAAACTCCCCGGATCTTTCAATTTAGGCGGGAGTTTCTTCTGGAGTATAGCACTGCACTCTTGCGTGAGTGCAACCGTCTCATGCGTTCCGAATTTCCGCTTTTTTGATAGAATGTCTTTCATAAACTTCACGTAGCTTGGCATTTGCTCCAAAGCCTCCGCGAAAGGTATGTTGATTTGCAGTTTTTTAAATATTTCAACAAATTTCTGAAATTGTTGATCGAGTCTGCTCTTCTTTAACCGCTGTGGAAACGGCGGTGGTGGATATACTTTTATATTCGCGTTCTTCTTTGTATCTTCAGTGAAATGTTCTCTCGTAGCCTCTCCCGATGCTCCTTCTACTTCCTCATTCGTCTTATCCTTTTCTTTTAACTCGTTGTACCCGGTATTAGAACCATCAATCTCCAACTCCTTTTTCTCCTCAACTTGGATCTCACGATCATTTACAGTCCCTCCCACTAAATTCTTACCACTCCGTAGAGTGACAACTTTGCAGTGAGGATTATCTCCCTTCGGATTTGGGGTTGTATCCGTAGGGAGAGAACCTTGGGGTCTCAGACTTAAAGCATTAGCGATTTGTCCCAACTGAGTTTCAATCAAGGTTGTCAGGATCGCGATCCGGATCATAGGATCTTACGATCCTACGATCCAGATTTTGTTAATCGATCCTGATTTTGTAAAGCGATCCTCGATCCAACCTTACTATCTAATCCGATCCTACCTCAAAACGATCTCATTTAGGATCTCGATCCTGACAACCTTGGTTTCAATTATACGCAAAGAGCCCTCTAAGCTAGAAATGCGAGCATCCCTCTTCTGCATGGATTCTATGAGTAACTCATCAGATAATTTTCTAGTTGACCCCTGTTGATTGTAATTATTATTCTGAGGTGGATGAGGGGTTGAATTGAACCCGGGTGGGTGTGCCATTCCCGAATTATTTTTCCATGAAAAATTAGGGTGATTTCGCAAATCCGGATTGTAATGAGTTGGAATTGCATTATGATTATTGTGATTCATGTACCTCGGCTGCCCACCTATATAGTTGACCTCCTCGTTATTGCTAATGAGTTGCTCCACCGTAAGTGAAGGATTCATGTTGAGCGGAGGCGCAACTATACTATTAACTTGGGGGTTCATAGGAGCCTGATTTTGATGTAAGGTTAAGGCATCTAACCGCTTATTCATCGAGTTGAATTGTGCGGTTATTTGTGCAGCGAAAGAAGTGAGTTGGTCAACTTGGTGTACACCTCCCGTGGATGAGGAACCTTGACGCTCAAATGAATGATAATTATTCGAAGATAGATCCTCTAAAATTTCATACGCATCCTCGGGATATTTGTTCATTAGTGATCCTCCTGCAGCTCCATCTACTTGGATCATAGTAGACGTCTGGAGGCCATTGTAAAAGGTCCACACCTGTTGGTGTATGGCTAGGCCGTGGTGTGGGCATTTGCGCAATAGTTCCTTAAATCTTTCCCATGCGTCATAAAGTGTCTCTCCGTTCCCTTGCATGAATGTGGATATGTCACGCATAAGTTTGGCAGTTTTCGATGGAGGAAAATATTTAGCTAAGAATTTCTCTATCAGAGTTGCCCAAGTAGTGATAGAACCATTGGGCAGAGAGTTCAACCAATCCCGTGCTTTTCCTTCCAAAGAAAATGGGAATAACCTAAGTTTTATTGCTTCCTCAGATGCTCCATTGATTTTGAATGTGTCACATATTTCAATGAAGGTCCTTAAGTGAGAGTTCGGGTCTTCATTATTAAGGCCACCAAACTTATTATGTTGAACGAGTTGCATTGTCATAGAATCTATCTTGAAGTTGTTTGCTTCAATTGCGGGTCTAGTAATACTAAACTGCAATCCTCCTCGGAGTGGCATGTTATAATCACGACATGTTCTCCTTTGTACAACAGGATGACCGTTTTGATCTACCTGGCCTCCTAAATCCTGACTTTCTTGATGATTTTCATTTTCAGCGTTATGATTGTTATGATCCATTGTTAAGGGGTTGTTATGTCCTAAACGAACCGCTCTCCTATTCCGTCTACACGTCCGTTCGATTTCTAGATTTAAGGGTAATAATTCCGGTGATCGATAACGGGACATGCACTAATGACAAAACCAAAATTAATAAAAGGAAACACCCCCAGGAGAAGAAAAGAAGGTTACAAACTTGAACTCCAAATACTTCGGGTTCACTAATATCGCAAGAAATAAACACTAAATACGTCGCACCTCCCCGGCAACGGCGCCAAAAACTTGATACGCCCAAAACAGGTATGCGTATTACACGCAAGTGCACGTGCCGGTTCAAGTAATAAAGAGTGAATACAAATCGTTTCCACGGAGAGGTGGTGAATTCGGTGCTTGCAATTACTAGTTAGACCTTTTCTCTAAATTCAAGTAAATCGAAATTGATCTTGGTTTAATGACCTAAATTATGGAAGTCCTAAAATACGATAAACTAGACTATAGTTCGTTGGAGAAAACTTTAAATTCAGTTTGGAGAAATAATCTTGTGCGGCGATTTCCTATGTCTGATGCAATGAATTTTTAAATGATACTTTGTGAGAATGAGCGGTGAACGACCTTGCAACGATTTTTTAGAGAAGACAACCGTATCTCTCGATATCGGAGGTCCCTAGTCCTCTATTTCCCCTCGGGTGAAATAGGAAACCGATTAGAGATCGAAAACCATAGTTGCTAACACTAAGGGGAAATCTCTTTCTCCCTTTAAGTGCTATATGAAATCCATAATGCACTTACGCAACTCCTCTCTCGATTTATGGAGCGTAGTAAAAAGACGAAACCGTGATCAAAGGCTTCAAAATATAGATTATGAATTCAATAAAAGTAAATTCACCATTCGATTACAAAGATAAACTAAAGATCATTCATCACACAAGACATAGTACTTTCACAACACAAGATCGAGAGAATTAGTTCATGCCGGCGGAAGAAAACCACAAATATGAGTAGATCTTACAGAACATGATGGCAGGAATTAAAAACTTGCAGTGCTTCGCTCTCCGATGCGGCCAAAATCCGTCCGTCTTCCTTGCCCGGAACAAACCCTAGATGAAGAACTCCTCTTTTCTCCTCCTTCCTCCCTCTTGGAATAGAATATGATATATCTCATTTGGTGTAGTTATTTCCTCTAAAAAAACGTAGGCACCCCTTGGGAAAGAAGCAACTTTCCATATTTGAAACCGGCGCCAATTTTGAATTTAAAAATCTGAAATTCGTCCAGACCACGTTGCAACCTGCTTTTTGCGCGTTGTGACTTATTTTCCTGGTTATTGTGTTTGGGCAGATTTCCTTCTCCAAGCAGATTTCTTCAGCAATCCTCGCAATAACAACATGGAAAGAGACCAAATTAGCCAGAAAATAAATAAATATGAATTTAATTTCATTTCTACTTTATTCAATAGCATTTTAAGCATTTTATAAATTATAACAAATATTAAGTCTAAAATCGGGCCAGATAACTTCTTTTTGGGAAGTTATCACACGAGACATTAATGATCGAGATACTGGTAAACTTGTGGTTCTATCTAGGTTTTGCATGGAGAGATATTTGATTCCGGTTTTATACAGATATTATTAAGCTCATACTCATTATGGAAATAAAAACTCTGCCTTTGAGTTTTTTTATTATAATTTTTTGGTCTATGAAACATAATGAAGTGTAATTATGTGTTTTATTATAATTTTTTATTATAGTTTGATTCGGATTTTTATTATATTACGTGTTCAACGGAGGGATTGTGGGCGTTAGAAATGTAATTATGATACGTGCCGGCGGAGATCCGGCGGGGAATAGCCTAGAGGACGGTAGGGGGGAGAGAGAGAAGACATTCAGAGAGAGAGGAAATAAGCTAAAAGAGAGATACTAAGGGTCAGTTTGTTTCGGCGGTGGCGGTGGTCAAAGGAGCTGTGTGAATGGAGCTGTGAGAATGGAGCTGTGAGAATGGAGCTGTTCAGAATGAAGAAACAGTTTGGTAAAATAGCGGTGACAAAGCTGTTCAAAATGGAGAAACAGTTTGGTAAAACAGCGGTGGCGTTTCTTTTACATTTAATTATAAAAAGATTTGAAATTACACTAATTAAAATGAATTTTAATTAATATTTATTATTAATAATAATCATATTAATGATATTAATACTAATCTAATATTCTGATCATAATATTATAATACTCATGATAATAATAATATAATAATATAATAATATTATAATAATATAAAAATCAAATTAATAATAAAATCTGAAACATTGGACTTAGAACACAGGAAAATCAAATCACAGGAGGCGGAGGCGGGGGGGGGGGGGGGAGCTTCTCCGGGCAAAAATATTCATGGGAGGGGGAGGAGCTTCTCCGGCGTTCATGGCAGAAATATTCATGGGAGGGGGAGGAGGAGGAGAGGAGGCGGAGGGGGGGGGGGTGGAGCTTCTCCGGCGTTCATGGCCGAACATGGCAGAAATATTCATGGGAGGGGGAGGAGGAGGAGAGGATGCGGAGGAGCTTCTCCGGCGCCGTTCATGGCAGAAATATTCACGGGAGGAGGGGGGAGCTTATGCGGCGAAGGAGGAGGAGGAAGCGTTGGGAACGCGGCGTTGAAAAGGAACTCGCCCCAGCTGTGGCAAAATTCCGATGACAACGGAATTTTCATCCTCCGATGCTGACGCAACGCCGCCCCAAACTGACTAAAAAAATTTTTGGCGTTGCCGCCGGACCGCAACGGAGCTCCACCGCCCAAACAAACTGAGCCTAAATTTATTACAATTCATGTTTGTCTATTACATTTGCCTTGCTCTCTTTTTTATAGCCTTACAATATATGCAATTATCAAGATACCCCTATATGTCCCGTTACAGTATCGTTCTTTAATTTGCTTGATATGTTTCTTAGATTTGGCTCCATGTCTCACTAAAAGCAGTCTTACACAGGGTTCCCCCATGCCCCAGCACTATAATGCATCTTGGGTTCGTCGCCACGGTATAGTTTTGTCACACGAATTCAAAACTCAATAAAAATTGAGGGAATGGGGAACACATCTTAAAATTAAATAAGCAA
Organism: Platanthera zijinensis; assembly: GCA_039513925.1. Taxonomy (NCBI): domain Eukaryota; kingdom Viridiplantae; phylum Streptophyta; class Magnoliopsida; order Asparagales; family Orchidaceae; genus Platanthera; species Platanthera zijinensis. Next base: position 29,270,423 of record CM077096.1, read on the forward strand.
ACAAAATATATCCACTATAAAAAGTTGAAAATTGTATAACAAAGAAGGATAAAATTGAAAAGATGAATGCTCGTCACATGATGTTTTTCCATTACATATAGGCTCCGTTTGGGGGGACTTATTTTTACCGGTCAAGCGGTTACGACTGCATGAACCAGACCTTAATTACGGTCCGATTCAACCGCTTGACTGGTGAAAATAAGTCCCTCCAAACGGAATCATAATGTGTGTATATACACTCACTTGCATGAAAGATTATCTTCATAATTACTTTTGACATCATAATAATAGGCCAAAAATATTTTGTTGTGGGTTTTAAGGCAAGAACATATTCATCTTGTCCTGAGCAAATTCTCCTATATATCTATTTTAAATATCTTTTTTTGAAAATGGGTTCCTTCTTAGTACATTCTTAGTAATATATTTGATTAATCGTGCGCTTTCTTTTATATTCTATGGTTGACTTATCAATTTATTTTATGATTGTTTTCATTGGAAAACTATTTTAAGTAAAAGTAGCTCTCCTTGCACAATATATTCACTATTTTTTTAATCTCCTTTTTAGAGGGATCTTTATGTCCAAGCCACATATGCTTCTAACATCCGCAGCCAATAGGATTGTGCGGACGGCCACAATGCACTAGGAGAAGTTGGACCCTTTGAATTTGAATTGGAGAGATTAATTTCAACTACATTGAATTTTTGAAATTCATTTTATGGTAATCTCAATTCTTCTAAGAATTGAAATTTGTCTCAATTCCAATATCAAATTCTAATTATGTCCAAATGAACGGTGCCTTGTAGAGAAACATGTTGAAAATATTGTCGATAAGCAATGTACAACCCCATAATCGCCGAGTAGGATCTAAGGGCCTGGGACCCAGGTTTGAGTGGGTTTTAAGCTAATCGGGCCAGGCAAGAAGAATAGGCGGAAGGGTTCTCGCCCGGGGCATGCGAGAAGGCTTGCGCCCGGGTAGGCAAGAGGCCCTCAGAGTTGGCGTTGAGTGATGCTTCTCCACTCAACGCCTTCCAACTTCCGGCTTTGAGTGATGCTTCTCTACTCAACGCCTTCCAGCTTCCGGCTTTGAGTGATGCTTCTCCACTCAACGCCGGAAGCTGAAAGGCGTTGAGTGATGCTTCTCAACTCTCTTCAGCTTCTGGCGTTGAGTGATGCTTCTCCACTCAATGCCCTTCAGCTTCCGGCGTTGAGTGATGCTTCTCCACTCAATGCCCTTCAGTTTTTGGCGTTGAGTGATGCTTATCCATTCAACGCTTCGTGGTTTGTCTGGATTTTCTATAAGAGGCTGGCTGGAGGGGCTCCCGCCTAGGTATGCGAGAAGCCTCCTGCCCAGTAGGGGTCAGGGGTGAAATTACCTGGATATCCTTGGAGATCTGTGTAACGACCCTAGTCGATACAACGTGACAACTTCACGGCTCCGCTCTAGGCGACGCTACCGGGCTGCAGCCCAAGCACCCCAACCTCTCTCCAGACCACTGGCGGGTTGTCGGTGGCCACAACCTCCCTTTGATGAGTCAAACTCGATAGTCAAGCCCGCACTACGGGGACTTCCCAGGAGGTCACCCATCTCAGTACTACTCCAGCCCGAGCACGCTTAACTATGAAGTTTTTCCAACTCTCATCACCAATTGATCTGCAGGGGATAACTGTTACAACCCGCACAGTTGACATTCGGAGAAAATGCGGGTTGTGACAGTTGGTATCGTTATTCCAAGTCTGTCTCGCGTGTTTTTTTATGCGTGTTTTGATATGCAGAGAGGCTCATGGATCCAGCGTTACCTACCATCCAGGATCTACAAAGATATATCATGATTTGAAGCAAATTGCCTGGTGGTATGGGATGAAGGGTGATATAGCCCGATTTGTTGCTGAGTGTCACACTTGCAGGCGTGTGAAGATCGATCACGGAAGGCCTGGTGGCAAGTTGACTCCGTTGGAGATCCCGACTTGGAAGTGAGAAAGTATTTCTATGGACTTCATTACGGGCTTACCGAGATCTCCAAGGGGATTTGATTCAGTTTGGGTGATCATGGACCGATTGACGAAGTGTGCGCACTTCGTACCCTATAAGATAGATTACCCGATGAAAAAGATAGCAGAGCTGTACTTGGACAAGGTCATCAGATTGCACGGTGTGCCAGTTAGCATCATTTCGGACCGAGACTCCCGGTTTACTTCTCGCTTCTGGAGGAGTCTGCAAGAGGGTTTGGGTACAGATTTGAGGTATTCTACAGCTTACCACCCACAGACCAATGGGCAGACCGAGCGGGTGAACCAGATAGTGGAGGATATGATCAGGTGCTACATTCTAGACCACGGTGGAGCGTGGGATGAGCGGTTGCGACTTATGGAGTTTGCATACAATAACAGTTACCAAGAGAGCTTGCAAATGGCTCCGTTTGAAGCTTTGTATGGGAGGCGCTGTAGAACTCCCTTGTTTTGGACCGAGGTCGGTGAGAGGCCTGTGTTTGGTCCGGATGCGCTCGAGGAAATGGAAGTCGCAGTGAAGCTTATTCGGGAGAAGCTTCGGATAGCTCAGGAATGATATGAGAAGAACGCCAACCGGCGTAGATCTGACTTGGAGTTTGTGGTGGGGGACCTTGTGTTTCTTAAGGTTTCCCCGATGGTTGGTGTTAAGAGGTTTGGGAAGAACCGGAAATTTGACCCGAGGTATGTGAGCCCGTTTAAGATTGTTGAACGGATTGGCGTGTCAGCATATAAGTTGGATTTGCCAGCAAACTTCCCAGGTGTTCATAATATATTTCATGTAAGCCAATTACGGAAGTGTCTGCGAAGCAGTGGGCAAGTCTTGAATGTTGTGCCCCAGTTTGAGCCTAATCTTTCATATGTTGAGGTGTCGGTCCGCATCTTGAATACTCAAGATCGGGTGCTGCGGACAAAGTCTATCCCGATGGTGAAAGTTCTATGGAAGAATCAGGATTTAGAAAGCGCAACTTGGGAGCTAGAGTCGGCTATGAGGGAGGCTCACCCTCAACTGTTCCCCTGATTTGATTGGTACGTTTTCTTTCTAGTAGCTCTTGTTTGCTACTTTCCTTCTATAAGTAGAAGTAGTGTATGTAAAGTTTCAGGATGAAACTTTTTTTTAGGGGGAGTGACTGTAACGCCCCCAATTTTTCTGCGATTATTTAATTCTCGTTTGGCTTTATGTTGACGCGTTTTCTTGGCTTGTGCCATCCGTGGAGTGTGGTCTTAGCTCCTTAGGACTGAGTGGCCTATTTTGTAGCCTATTGGCAAGATTCCTTAGCAAGCCGGGTCGTTTTGGGTGACCCGGTGAGGCCTCTCGGGGAATGCTTGTGTTTTGGCTTCCGGTGGAGATAACCCGAGTTCTGTTCGTCGAAAATTGATTTCGACTTCGCCGTTGTGTTCGTGGCGTGGATATTTAGCTACGGTGCGAATTTCGTCGAATTCCGAGGATATTCGTTTTTCGCGTCGTTTTGTATTTTATGTAAAATAATACTATTTAATACGTATATTATTATTTATTTAGGAAGGTGGCAGCATGGCTGGCGGCTAGTGATAGGTTTTTATTAATTTTGTTTTTGGGCCGATCGTGGTTGGCGGTTTGTGCTAGGCTCGAAAGGGTGGCTGCGGTTTGAGTGAGATCTTATAGGTGGCAGGCGGCGGTTGCTAGGCAGAAATATGGACGTCATTTAGCCGCTGCTTATATATAGTCAGCCTTAAATTAAAACAGTGTCTGTTCACTGTCTTCTCCGAAGAACCGCCCGCCTGTTTGTGCGAAATGGAGAAAAACGCCGGACCTGCTACCCTTCAGACGGCGATTCCGGGAGCGTTTGTGGACGGAATTCGATTTCAAAAGCGGATCTGGATTGCTCTCGCGTAGATCTACGTTCATACGGTAAGTTTTCTAGTTTTCGTAATCGTTTTAGAGGTTTGAAATTCTCGGCTTGACCCTTCTTCCTCCCGAAATCTCTCGATTTCTCGGTTTAGTGCTTTGCGGCTAGATCCGAGAGTGAGGGAAGGGGGCCGACCAAGCTTTGTTGGAAATCGAGGCAAGTGGCGCTTTTTGCCTTTGCCAAGTAGAATTTCTTCATCCTTGCCTTTTTACTATCAAGTATACATTCCAGATTTACTTTTGCTAAATGTCCAGCTTTGTTTTTAATTATGGCCGATACTTGCTTAAGACTACAAAAATTTCTCCTGTTCAGAATTTTCATTCTAATAGCCTATTTCTTAATCCTTCCTTGCTGTTAAGGTTTGCCCAGTTCGGGTGCTGAGAGTAGTGAAGATGAGTGTTGGATTTGACCTTCCTGTATGGTGGCCGTAGTCGGGTAGGTTAGGTAGCATTAGATTTAATTTTTGCAAAAGTTTTGTTTGGGCTTGGCGTTGAGTGTGGTGCACACACTCAACGCCTGGTCTGTTTGGGCTTGGCGTCGAGTGTGGTGCACACACTCAACGCCTGGTCTGTTTGGGCTTGGCGTTGAGTGTGGTGCACACACTCAACGCCTGGTCTGTTTGGGCTTGGCATTGAGTGTGGTGCACACACTCAACGTCATAGCCTTTTTGTTTATTTTTCCTTGCGGTTAAGTATTTTGGCGTTGAGTGGGTCGACCTCACTCAACGCCATGGCTGTTTAGGCGTTGAGTGAGGTGGATTCACTCAACGCCGCAGCCAATCCTTTTGGACAGCTGGCTATTTTAGCGTTGAGTGGACCAAGTTCACTCAACGCCAGCCTTCGGTGAGTAGCGGCTATGTGTCTGGCGTTGATAGAGTGATGCTCACTCAACGCCAGATTCTGTCTGGCGTTGACAGTGATGCTCACTCAACGCCAGAGTCTGTCTGGCGTTGAGAGAGTGATGCTCACTCAACGTCGGAGTCTGTCTGACGTTGAGAGAGTGATGCTCACTCAACGCCAGATTCTGTCTGGCGTTGAGAGAGTGATGCTCACTCAATGCCAGATTCTGTCTAGCGTTGAGAGAGTGAGGCTCACTCAATGCCAGATCCTGTCTGGCGTTGAGTGAGGGCTGCTCACTCAACGCCGTGTTGAGCCATTTCAACGCTTTCCTCTTATACTTATTTTCTCTCCCGAGTGAATTCCTTGATTTTGAGGTTCCTTGGCGGCTATATTTTTTTCCAGAGGCCGAATCGTGGGTTGTAGTTAGTAGTGGTGGTTTGAAGCTCTTAATGGGGGTGGTGTTGTGTAATTTAGCCGTGGCCACGCTTTTTATCTTTTTTCAGGTACAGGCCGGGCAAGGGGGTGGGAGGTCCCTAGTGCTTTCACATGTAGACCCTTGAGATTTGTTTCTTGGAAATGGTTGTTGGGGGACTGAGTTTGCCTCCAACCCGGATCCGCGTTGTTTTTGCTACTGCCATCTCTCACAATTTAGGATGTTAGATGCTTCTTCATTAGTAGATTGCAACGTTTTTGGGCACATAGTAGCCTTGTAGCCTCTGCAGGATTTTAGCAGGGTTGTTGTTGTTTTCTCGCACGTAGTGCAATTTTTTTTGTCTGACTCTGGACGGTGTTTGATTGTTACTGTCCTGTTTACTCTTTTTGCTTATCATTTAAATTAACACTTTCGTACAGCTTATTTGTTTTTGCTTGCTGAGGTATTCTTTTTTTCTTTGAATGCCTCAGGTTCTGGATAGTAGTCGATTAAGCGGCTAGTTTTGCTGTGTTGTTGCTGGTGGTCTCTTGTACTGTAGAGATCAGTTCCTTGGTCTTGTGAGGTAGTTTTATGTTTCTTTCTTACAGACATATGTACTTGTCAGTGGGTTCGTGTCAGTTTGTTGGCGCCCACTGGTAGTTTTACCTTGATATTAGATATGTTATCTTTTTGCTGCTACCTTTTCTGGAGTTAGTCTACTTGCTCTTGAGATGATTTATGCTAGGTTGCTAGTTACTTTTAAACCTAAAAACACTATTATAAGTATATCTCATGATCAGCATGTTTATAACACTCATATACTACTTTCCAAACAACATAAAAAGATCGTTTTTTTATATATAGTATAAATTAAATGTATGGTCTTGCATAGTATAAGTTGTCCTCTGCGGACACTTATGTACTCTTTTAGGATGTCAAATGTGAATAAAGTATTTTCCGTTGCGTATAAGTATAGTTTTTTTTAAACTGTGGATTAGATGATCCACTGAGCCGAGAGATACGACCTTTAAAATATAATTGATTTTCTAATCATTAAACTTATGAATTTTCATAGTCTAGTTAGATGGTGTTCGTCTGAGCGTCGACAGTTATCCCCTGCTCGACGTGGCATCACGACGCGTATTTTCCCATAGTATGATACTTCTTAAATTCAGAGAAAATGCGGGTTGTGACAGTTGGTATCAGAACTATGAAAAAATATGGGTATTCGGAGAAAATGCGGGTTGTGACAGTTGGTTTCGGTCCCAGGTTGCTTAGCAAATGGTCGGGCAACCTTCCTTGAAGAGTTAGGGGTTTAACATCATGTCATTCACACACCGATATGTCATCAGCACGTCTTGACAAAAGCACGAACACTACACTCATAGTATAACATGAAGTATACAAGACATATTATGTAGTATGAGATGCATAATATGTGTCCGTATATGGATCCATCATAGGGGTAACATGTGAGGGTTATGTAGTATGAGATGCATAACCTCACCACATGGCTGCGACTAGCTCGTTTTCTTTTCGTTGCATGAGAATGTTATGTAGTATGGGATGCATAACATTTTCATGTGTACGCCGCTCATAACATGCATTAGAGCCTTTTTAGAATGCATAGCACAAACATGCATAACATAACATTGCATAAGCACACGTGTCAAGCTAAAGACTGGCAGGATGACATATGTACACACATAAGTTTTGAGTCAAAAATAATATAAGTTCATGCATTCCCGATCTAGGCACAAGAGTTAGAAAGGTGGTGGTAAACCATCCTAGGTTAGACATAACATCAATTCTTATAAAAATAAACTCCCAGAGCAAGTTTAGCAACTTTAAGTTCATATTTATGTATGTATTGTCTATACTTGTAGTTAGTTCTAGCTGTTGTACTAGGATCTGACTAATGTTGTTATAATTATAAGATGACAAGACGTCCTTCGACGAGGTCGACTCTCCTGTCTGAGGGTGAGTCATCTGGAGCGCAGAGATATGCGGTGATCGAGAGCCTGCGACAGAGCAACGATTCCTTGACCAGGCAGTTGGTGGAGATGCAGGCCCAGATCCAGTCTCTGATGGCAGTGGTGGCAGGACAGACTCAGGGAGTGCAAGACCCTGCAGGGGGTTAGTTGTTCCTTCCCCTCCTGCTCCCCTGAGACCTCCAGTGGTGGTGCCAGCAGAGATGGTCTTTATCTCACAATTTCAGAGACTTAGCCCTCCTACATATGATGGGAAGACAGATTTCATGGTCATAGATGATTGGCTGATCTCCATGGAGGAGATGTTCTCGTACTCCGGTATTGCAGATGATCAGAGAGTGATGATAGCCGTCTATCAGCTTAAGGGTTTGGCTAAGAGCTTGTGGCTTAGAGAAAAGGGGAGCTTGGTAGCCGGTTGTTCTTGGGGATTATTCAAGGAGATGCTGTTGAGGAAGTTCTTTCCTTCGGTCGAGCGTGACCGACTAATGAACGACTTCCTCCACCTGAAACAGAGGCAACTCACTGTCGGTAAGTACGAGATAGAGTTCAGTAAGTTGAGTCAGTTTGCTCCTGGGTTGGTGAGTATTGAAGCTGATCGAGTCAAGCGGTTCCTGGGTGGCTTGAGGAGCGAGGTTCAGCAGTTGACCAGTGCATATGGATCAGAGACATATGCGGGAGTAGTGGAGACTGCTCTGAAAGTGGAGGCAATTGAGACCGCAAAGAACAGAGGCCAGCAAATGAGGAAGGACAAGAGAAAGTCTGCTGAAGAGAAGAACCCCCAGGTACCCGGTGCTGCTTTGGGAAAGAAGAGCAAGGTAGTGTGTAGCTTCTGTGGCCGGTCAGGCCACCCTGTTGAGAGGTGTTTCAAGAAGGCAGGAGCTCAGAAGAAGGAGCAAGTTCATGCTATCCAAGGTGCTCCTAGGAAGGATGTTTCCTGTTCTGTTTGCAAGCGACCCGGGCATGATGCTGCCCAGTGCTGGTCCAAGGATAAAGTCTGCTATCAGTGTGGACAGAAGGGTCATATCAAGACAAGGTGTCCTCAGGTCCAGCCTGTTCTTCAAGCAGTTCCACTTCAGGCATTACCTCCGCCTCAGCGTGTGGACAAGGGCAAAGGAAAGCTGAACGTAATCTCTTCTGAGGAGGCTCAAACTTCGACTCAGGTCATCTCAGGTTAGTTGTTTTTCCTAGCCTGAAAGTTTTATTTACTAGAATGGTTATAGTTTTTGTTTTGGTAGTTCATTAGTTGCATATATACTCCTATAGGGAAATTTAAGGTGAAGAACCGCTGGGCGCGTGTTCTGTTCGACTCCGGCGCTACCCACTCGTTTGTGGCTAGAGCCTTTGTGGAGCGATATCGGTTGATTCTAGATCAAGTTCGTGATACCTTCCGCGTCAAGTTCCCTTCTAGTGAATCTGTGTTATCAGATGTGGGCATTCTGGATTGCCCTGTTTTGTTGGGGGACTTTCTTGCGAATGCAGACTTGAAGATGATTGATCTAGAGGACTTCGATGTTATTCTGGGCATGGACTGGTTGTCTAAGTATGATGCAGTTATTCAAAGGGAAGCGCTTGGACTTAATCAAAGACAACGGCCAGCTTGGAAGTGTGTATGCTGATCCGTGCCAGGAGTCTCCTGTCATCTCTGCGGTATGTGCTCAGAAGCTGTTTCATTTTGATTGTTTTGCTTATTTAGTCTCGGTGGTTGGGACTGCTGTTAGTGTACCGCGCTTGGAGGAGATTCCTGTTGTTCTAGTTTCGCTGATGTTTTTCCTGATGACCTTCCTGGTCTTCCTCCCGATCCGGATGTTGAGTTTGTGATTGACTTGGAACCGGGTACGCGTCATATTGCTAAGGCGCCGTACCGAATGGCCCCTCGTGAGTTGGAGGAGTTGCGAGTCCAGTTTTACGGGTTGTTGGCAAAAGGCTTTATCAGGCAGAGTTCGTCGCCTTGGGGTGCTCCTGTTCTATTTGTGCAGAAGAAGGATGGGTCGATGAGGCTTTGCATCGACTACAAGGAGTTGAACAAAGTCACCATTAAGAACAGGTACCCTCTGTCTAAGATCGATGACTTATTTGATCAGTTGCGTGGTAGCACGGTGTTTTCCAAGATTGATCTTCGTTCTGGCTATCATCAGCTCAGGATCCGTGAGGCAGATATTCCACGGACCGCGTTTAGATCGAGGCATGGACACTTCGAGTTTCTAGTGATGTCGTTTGGTTTGACCAACGCACCATCAGCTTTCATGGATATGATGAACCGAGTGTTCAAGGATTTTCTAGACAAGTTCGTTGTGGTATTCATCGATGATGTGTTGATCTATTCTCGTAGTGCTGAGGAGCATGAGCAGCATCTGCGCTTGGTTCTATCAGAGTTGAGGGACCACAAGTTATTCGCCAAGCTGAGCAAGTGCGAATTTTGGTTGCCTCAGGTCTCGTTTCTGGGCCACGTGGTGAATAAGGATGTGATCTCTGTCGACCCGGAAAAGATCGCAGCAGTGATGGATTGGAGCAGGCCGGGCACGCCCAAGGAGATTAGAAGCTTTCTAGGGTTGGTCGGCTACTACAGGAGGTTCGTGAAGGGTTTCTCCACCCTGGCTGCCTTTGACCAGGTTGACTCAGAAGAACACGGCCTTTGTTTGGAGCGAGAAGTGCGAAGAAGCTTTCCTGGAACTAAAGAACAGATTGTGCACTGCTCCCGTTCTGACCCTACCTACTGAGGGTGCGGAGTATGATGTGTACGTGGATGCTTCACGTGTTGGTCTGGGTTGCGTGTTGATGCAGACTGGAAAAGTGATTGTGTATGAGTCAAGGCAATTAAAGACTCATGAGAGAAATTACCCTACGCATGACCTTGAGTTTGTAGCGGTGATTTATGCGCTAAAGCTGTGGAGGCATCTACTTTATGGTGCTCAGTGCAAGATCTTCACAGATCATAAAAGTCTAAAGTACGTGTTCACTCAGAAGGAGTTGAATCTGCGTCAGCGACGGTGGCTAGAGTATGTGCCCGATTACGATTTAGAGATCCAGTATCATCCGGGCAAGGCCAATGTGGTGGCCGACGCCCTGAGCCGGAAGACGGGGAAGATCTTTAATCTCTCCGCCGATCGTTTAGTGGAAGAGTTCCTCCTGATGGATATCTCCGTGGGATGCTGTGGCATGCAGAGCAGTTTGACAGTGACAAAGCCGTCTTGGATTTGACTTACCAGGTTTTCACCAGAAGGATGATCCGGATCTTCTGCACTTATACCTCAGGACTGAGAGAGGGGAGTTGCCGGATTTTTCTATCGATGATGCGGGTACTTTGAAGTACCACGGCAGGTTTTGCATCCCCGCTGTTGGAGACATCAGGGTTATGATATGCAGAGAGGCTCATGGATCCAGCGTTACCTACCATCCAGGATCTACAAAGATGTATCATGATTTGAAGCAAATTGCCTTGTGGTATGGTATGAAGGGTGATATAGCCCGATTTGTTGCTGAGTGTCACACTTACAGGCGTGTGAAGGCCGATCACGGAAGGCCTGGTGGCAAGTTGACTCCGTTGGAGATCCCGACTTGGAAGTGAGAAAGTATTTCTATGGACTTCATTATGGGCTTACCGAGATCTCCAAGGGGATTTGATTCAGTTTGGGTGATCGTGGACCGATTGACGAAGTGTGCGCACTTCGTACCCTATAAGATAGATTACCCGATGAAAAAGATAGCAAAGCTGTACTTGGACGAGGTCATCAGATTGCACAGTGTGCCAGTTAGCATCATTTCGGACCGAGACTCCCGGTTTACTTCTCGCTTCTGGAGGAGTCTGCAAGAGGGTTTGGGTACAGATTTGAGGTATTCTATAGCTTACCACCCACAGACCAATGGGCAGACCGAGCGGTGAACCAGATAGTGGAGGATATGATCAGGTGCTATATTCTAGACCACGGTGGAGCGTGGGATGAGCGGTTGCGACTTATGGAGTTTGCATACAATAACAGTTATCAAGAGAGCTTGCAAATGGCTCCGTTTGAAGCTTTGTATGAGAGGCGTTGTAGAACTCCCTTGTTTTGGACCGAGGTCGATGAGAGGCCTGTGTTGGGTCCGGAGGCGCTCGAGGAAATGGAAGTCGCAGTGAAGCTTATTCGGGAGAAACTTCAGATAGCTCAGGAACGATATGAGAAGAACGCCAACCGGCGTAGATCTGACTTGGAGTTTGTGGTGGGGGACCTTGTGTTTCTTAAGGTTTCCCGATGGTTTGTGTTAGGAGGTTTGGGAAGAACCGGAAATTTGACCCGAGGTATGTGGGCCCGTTTAAGATTGTTGAACAGATTGGCGTGTCAGCATATAGGTTGGATTTGCCAGCAAACTTCCCAGTTGTTCATAATGTATTTCATGTAAGCCAATTACGGAAGTGTGTGCGAAGCAATGAGCAAGTCTTGGATGCTGTGCCCTAGTTGGAGCCTAATCTTTCATATGTTGAGGTGTCGGTCCGCATCTTGGATACTCAAGATCGGGTGTTGCGGACAAAGTCTATCCCGATGGTGAAAGTTTTATGGAAGAATCAGGATTTGGAAAGCGCAACTTGGGAGCTAGAGTCGGCTATGAGAGAGGCTCACCCTCAACTGTTCCCCTGATTTGATTGGTACGTTTTCTTTCTAGTAGCTCTTGTTTGCTACTTTCCTTCTATAAGTAGAAGTAGTGTATGTAAAGTCAGCTATGAGTTAGTCTACTTATGAATTTTCATACTCCCCTTAAAAGAAAGTTTCGTCCCGAAACTTTACATACACTACTTCTACTTATAGAAAGAAAGTAGCAAACAAGAGCTACTAGAAAGAAAACGTACCAATCAAATCAGGGGAACAGTTGAGGGTGAGCCTCCTTCATAGCCGACTCTAGCTCCCATGTCGCGCTTTCCAAATCCTGATTCTTCCATAGAACTTTCACCATCGGGATAGACTTTGTCCGCAACACCCGATCTTGAGTATCCAAGATGCGGACCGGCACCTCAACATATGAAAGATTAGGCTCCAACTGGGGCACAACATCCAAGACTTGTCCACTGCTTCACACACACTTCCGTAATTGGCTTACATGAAATACATTAAGAACACCTGGGAAGTTTGCTGGCAAATCCAACCTATATGTTGACACGCCAACCCGTTCAACAATCTTAAACGGGCCCACATACCTCGGGTCCAATTTCCGGTTCTTCCCAAACCTCTTAACACCAACCATCGGGAAAACCTTAAGAAACACAAGGTCCCCCGCCACAAATTCCAAGTCAGATCTACGCCGGTTGGCGTTCTTCTCATATCGTTCCTGAGCTATCTGAAGCTTCTCCCGAATAAGCTTCACTGCGACTTCCATTTCCTCGAGCGCCTCCAGACCCAACACAGGCCTCTCACCGACCTCGGTCCAAAACAAGGGAGTTCTACAGCGCCTCCCATACAAAGCTTCAAATGGAGCCATTTGCAAACTCTCTTGGTAACTGTTATTGTATGCAAACTCCATAAGTCGCAACCGCTCATCCCACGCTCCACCGTGGTCTAGAATGTAGCACCTGATCATATCCTCCATTATCCGGTTCACCGCTCGGTTTGCCCATTGGTCTGTGGGTGGTAAGCTGTAGAATACCTCAAATCTGTACCCAAACCCTCTTGCAGACTCCTCCAGAAGCGAGAAGTAAACCGGGAGTCTCGGTCCGAAATGATGCTAACTGGCACACCGTGCAATCTGATGACCTCGTTCAAGTACAACTCTGCTATCTTTTTATCGGGTAATCTATCTTATAGGGTACGAAGTGCGCACACTTCGTCAATCGGTCCACGATCACCCAAACTGAATCAAATCCCCTTGAAGATCTCAGTAAGCCCGTAATGAAGTCCATAGAAATACTTTCTCACTTCCAAGTCGGGATCTCCAACGGAGTCAACTTGCCACCAGGCCTTCCGTGATCGGCCTTCACACGCCTGCAAGTGTGGCACTCAGCAACAAATCGGGCTATATCACTCTTCATCCCATACCACCAGGGAATTTGCTTCAAATCATGATACATCTTTGTAGATCCTGGATGGTAGGTAACGCTGGATCCATGAGCCTCTCTGCATATCATAACCCTGATGTCTCCAACAGCGGGAATGCAAAACCTGTCGCGGTACTTCAAAGTACCCGCATCATCGATAGAAAAATCCGGCAACTCCCCTCTCTCAGTCCTGAGGTATAAGTGCAGAAGATCTGGATCATCCTTCTGGTGCAACCTGGTAAGTCAAATCCAAGACCGCTTTGTCACTGCCAAACTGCTCTGCATGCCACAGCATCCCACGGAGATATCCATCAGGAGGAACTCTTCCACTAAACGATCGGCGGAGAGATTAAAGATCTTCCCCGTCTTCCGGCTCAGGGCGTCAGCCACCACATTGGTCTTGCCCGGATGATACTGGATCTCTACATCGTAATCGGCCACATACTCTAGCCACCGCCGCTGACACAGATTCAACTTCTTCTGAGTGAACACGTACTTTAGACTTTTATGATCTGTGAAGATCTTGCACTGAGCACCATAAAGTAGATGCCTCCACAGCTTTAGCGCATAAATCACCGCTACAAGGTCATGCGTAGGGTAATTTCTCTCATGAGTCTTTAATTGCCTTGACCCATACGCAATCACTTTTCCAGTCTGCATCAACACACAACCCAGACCAACACGCGAAGCATCCACGTACACATCATACTCCGCACCCTCAGTAGGTAGGGTCAGAACGGGAGCAGTGCACAATCTGTTTTTTAGTTCCAGGAAAGCTTCTTCGCACTTCTCGCTCCAAACAAAGGCCGTGTTCTTCTGAGTCAACCTGGTCAAAGGCAGCCAGGGTAGAGAAACCTTCCACGAATCTCCTGTAGTAGCCGGCCAACCCTAGGAAGCTTCTAATCTCCTTGGGCATGCCCGGCCTGCTCCAATCCATCACTGCTGCGATCTTTTCCGGGTCGACCGAGATCCCATCCTTATTCACCACGTGACCCAGAAACGAGACCTGAGGCAACCAAAATTCGCACTTGCTCAGCTTGGCGAATAACTTCTGGTCCCTCAACTCCGATAGAACCAAGCGCAGATGTTGTTCATGCTCCTCAGCACTGCGAGAGTAGATCAACACATCATCGATGAATACCACAACGAACTTGTCTAGAAAATCCTTGAACACCCGGTTCATCATATCCATGAAAGCTGATGGTGCGTTGGTCAAACCAAACGACATCATTAGAAACTCGAAGTGTTCATGCCTCGATCTAAACGCGGTCCGTGGAATATCTGCCTCACGGATCCTGAGCTGATGATAGCCAAAACGAAGATCAATCTTGGAAAACACCGTGCTACCACGCAACTGATCAAATAAGTCATCGATCCTAGTCAGAGGGTACCTGTTCTTAATGGTGACTTTGTTCAACTCCCTGTAGTCGATGCAAAGCCTCATCGACCCATCCTTCTTCTTCACAAATAGAACAGGAGCACCCCAAGGCGACGAACTCTGCCTAATAAAGCCTTTTGCCAACAACTCGTCCAACTGGACTCGCAACTCCTCCAACTCACGAGGGGTCATTCGGTACGGCGCCTTAGCAATAGGACGCGTACCCGGTTCCAAGTCAATCACAAACTCAACATCCCGATCGGGAGGAAGACCAGGAAGGTCATCAGGAAAAACATCAGTGAAACCACAAACAACAGGAATCTCCTCCAAGCGCGGTACACTAATAGCAGTCCCAACCACCGAGACTAAATAAGCAAAACAATCAGAATGAAACAGCTTCTGAGCACATACCGCAGAGATGACAGGAGACTCCTGGCACGGATCAGCATACACACTTCCAGACTGACCGTTGTCCTTGATGAAGTCCAAGCGCTTCCCTTTGCACTGAATAACCACATCATACTTAGACAACCAGTCCATGCCCAGAATAGCATCGAAGTCCTCTAGATCAATCATCTTCAAGTCTGCCTTCGCAAGAAAGTCCCCCAACAAAACAGGGCAATCCAGAATGTCCACATCTGATAACACAGATTCACCAGAAGGGAACTTGACGCGGAAGGTATCACGAACTTGATCTAGAATCAACCGATATCGCTCCACAAAGGCTCTAGCCACAAACGAGTGGGTAGCGCCGGAGTCGAAAAGAACACGCGCTCAGCGGTTCTTCACCTTAAATTTCCCTGTAGGAGTATATATGCAACTAAGGAACTACCAAAACAAAAACTATAACCATTCTAGTAAATAAAACATTCAGGCTAGGAAAAACAACTAACCTGAGATGACCTGAGTCGAAGTTTGAGCCTCCTCAGAAGAGATTATGTTCAGCTTTCCTTTGCCCTTGTCCACACGCTGAGGCGGAGGTAATGCCTGAAGTGGAACTTCTTGAAGAACAGGCTGGACCTGAGGACACCTTGTCTTGATATGGCCCTTCTGTCCACACTGATAGCAGACTTTATCCTTGGACCAGCACTGGGCAACATCATGCCCGGGTCGCTTGCAAACAGAACAGGAAACATCCTTCCTAGGAGCACCTTGGATAGCATGAACTTGCTCCTTCTTCTGAGCTCCCGCCTTCTTGAAATACCTCTCAACAGGGTGGCCTGACCGGCCACAGAAGCTACACACTACCTTGCTCTTCTTTCCCGAAGCAGCACCGGGTACCTGGGGGTTCTTCTCTTCAGCAGACATTCTCTTGTCCTTCCTCATTTGCTGGCCTCTGTTCTTTGCGGTCTCAATTGCCTCCACTTTCAGAGCAGCCTCCACTACTCCTGCATATGTCTCTGATCCATATGCACTGGTCAACTGCTGAACCTCGCTCCTCAAGCCACCCAGGAACCGCTTGACTCGATCAGCTTCAATACTCACCAACACAGGAGCAAACCGTCTCAACTTACTGAACTCTATCTCGTACTCACCAACAGTGAGTTGCCTCTGTTTCAGGTGGAGGAAGTCGTTCATTAGTCGGTCACGCTCGACCGAAGGCAAGAACTTCCTCAACAGCATCTCCTTGAATAATCCCCAAGAGCAACCGGCTACCTAGCTCCCCTTTTCTCTAAGCCACCAACTCTTAGTCAAACCCTTAAGCTGATAGGCGACTATCATCACTCTCTGATCATCTGCAATACCGGAGTACGAGAACATCTCCTCCATGGAGATCAGCCAATCATCTATGACCATGAAATCTGCCTTCCCATCATATGTAGGAGGGCTAAGTCTTTGAAATTGTGAGATAAAGGCCATCTCTGCTGGCACCACCACTGGAGGTCTCAGGGGAGCAGGAGGGGGAGGAACAGCTAACCCCCTGCAGGGTCTTGCACTCCCTGAGTCTGTCCTGCCACCACTGCCACCAGAGACTGGATCTGGGTCTGCATCTCCACCAACTGTCTGGTCAAGGAATCGTTGCTCTGTCGCAGACTCTCGATCACCCTCTGCGCTCCAGATGACTCACCCTCAGACAGGGGAGTCGACCTCGTCGAAGGACGTCTTGCCATCTTATAATCATAACAACATTAGTCAGATCCTAGTACAACAGCTAGAACTAACTACAAGTACAGACAATACATACATAAATATGAACTTAAAGCTGCTAAACTTGCTCTGGGAGTTTATTTTTACAAGAATTGATGTTATGCCTAACCTAGGATGGTTTACCACCACCTTTCTAACTCTTGTGCCTAGATCGGGAATGCATGAACTTATATTATTTTTGACTCAAAACTTATGTGTGTACATATGTCATCCTTCCAGTCTTTAGCTTGGCACGTTGTGCTTATGCAATGTTATGTTATGCATGTTTGTGTTATGCATTATAAAAAAGCTCTAATGCATGTTATGAGCGGCGTGCACTTGAAAATGTTATGCATCCCATACTACATAACATTCTCATGCAACGAAAAGAAAACGAGCTAGTCGCAGCCATGTGGTGAGGTTATGCATCTCATACTACATAACCCTCACATGTTGCCCCTATGGTGGATCCATATACGGACACATATTATGCATCTCATACTACATAATATGCCCTGTATACTTCATGTTATACTATGAGTGTAGTGTTCGTGCTTTTGCCAAGACGTGTTGATGACATATCGGTGTGTGAATGACATGATGTTAAACCCCTAACTCTTCAAGGAAGGTTGCCCGACCATTTGCCAAGCAACCTGGCTCTGATACCAACTGTCACAACGCGTGTTTTCTCATACTCTGATACTTCTTAAATTCGGAGAAAATGCGGGTTGTGACAGTCTGCATTTAACTCCTCAGAACAACGAAGTTTGGCTGTTAGCAGATCACTTTGGGCTGCATATAGCCTTTTTGAACAGCGAAGTTACGATGTTGGCAGACTAACTTTCTGGATTCTATAAATAGACCCACATAGTACCTCAGGAGGCAAGTTTTCTCACTTTCCAAAGTCTTGCAGCGCTTTCTAAGGTATCCTTAGCTCAGCACTTGGCTAAAGAGGGGAAGCACTCGGAGATCTTCTGGGTTAGTGGAGGGACCTCCGTGCTGTAACTTAGGGTCAGTTTCTTTGTTCCTTATGTCTGGTCAGGGGTCTGGGCTTGGGAGAAGTAGGTGTTAGCTACACTCCAGTGTCCGAACTCTCGTTGGGGCCGGGTTTTTTTTCCAACAAGCAATACTTTATTTGTCGGCAATCATAATTATATATCTTTGTAGAGATATTCCTCTGCATGATTTTCTAGCTCAGAGAAGACAAAAAAGGAATGGATTTCGGTTAAACATAAGGAAAAGATTTAATTTTGCCTAACAAAAGGTTGGAGATGGTCAAGATCTTGCTAAGACAGAGAACCTCTTCCATCTCTACTTGCTTGCCTAATGAAGGAGACATCAACATTGTGCATGAAATTGTACAAGAGTGTCGGTCTACTTTACCGAAAAATTCCATAAATTGATTCATGGAATAAATCAAGTGACTATCAGTTGTGGTTGGAGATGGTCGAGAAAAAGGAATATTTCCTTTGCTCATTCATCTGCCCTCGTGCAGAAGGAAGAGATTGAAAATAATGTTTATTTTATTGTACAAGGTTTTTTAGTTCATCCTGATCTGTAGTTGGTTGGGAGTCTATGGCCCTGTTTTCTTTGGGAGAGTGATGACAATTGAAAATGCGATTGTGGAAAGCGTGGGTAGTGTTTGGGTTGGTGCAAATACGAACTCTATTTTTATCCAAGTGAGAGTTTAGACCATGGTCATTTAGGTGCGCTCAAGCATCAGAGGTAGTAAACGCACAGACAGCAGGAAGTAGAATTTGTGCCAAAGAAAGTTATTGCAAAAGTTCAAACCAAGTGTAAACCACCACCACAGATTTTAATACCATAGTTTTACATTGTGTTACGCCCCCGCTACGATTTACGGGGCGTCATTATGTTCGGAGAACTAAGGGCGCGCTAAACAACGGGGCTGAACCTTCTGGTTCAGCCCCCACTCAGTGAACCGGCCGGCCAAGGGCTGAACCAGGCGGGTTCAACCCCCTTGGGAGGGGCCGGCCGGCCCCTCCATGCCCGGGTATATATATATCCGGGCAGCCCCCTTTTGGGGGTCATGAAGAGTATTATCTGGTAGCCTTTTTCTCCCTCTCTAACCCTAATTTCTCCTAGTGTCGCGCCAGGCTGGATCCCGCCTACGCCCAGTTCCGCGCCCGATCCCGCCGAATCCTCACTAGCCGGCGCCTTCCCTTTCAACAAGGCCTTCAATTCCTCCATCCGAGCCTCCATCCGTCCTTCCATGGCCGCCATCGAGTCGGTTAGGCCAATAACGTTCTCCTCTAGGGTTTCAATCCGGGAGTACTCCTCTTGAGTGCGAGTGGTCACCATATCCAGAGAAAGACCGCCTCTGATACCAAATGTTAGGGCAAAACTACGGAGAGAGCAACTAAGAGAGGGAGATCGGCAGCGTTTGGCGGGCCGGCGGGATTGATTACGCCAGGATCGGCCGCAGGGGGGTCGGGAGGTCCCGGATCGGCGGCGTATGGTGCGGCTGGGGGTTCGGCGGCAGCGTATGGGGGCTTGTCGGGGCCGATTCCGCCGGGATTTGCGGCAGGCGGGTTCGGCGAGCCTGGATCGGGCCGCGGACAAGGGCGTCGAGGCTGGGAAGACCCGGGTGGGGTCCGACGGCCACCCGATACCACGGGACAGCCAAGGGGAGGGCTCCTCCCTCCTCCTCGTGGGTTTTGGGCGCCGGGAATGGCAGGTTTTGGCCAAGGATGGGGCGGCCAGCCGCAACCCCCTCCTTGGGGAGCGGGTCAGCATCAAGGCTACGGTGGTTTCGAGCAAGGGGAGCCCGCAAGACGGGAAGGAGGGCAAGGGGCACAACGCTTGACTCCCGGATTAACTCGTATGTACTTTCCGGAGTTCGAGGGCGGTGACGCCTTGGAATGGATTCAAAAGGCTGAACTCTTTTTCCAGTACCAGGAGGTGTCTGAAGGCCAGTGAGTGCAGTTAGCATCCTTCCACTTGAAGGACGACGCTTTCCAGTGGACACAGTGGTTCCTGCGAGGACGGGAGTACGTGCCTTGGGGGGAGTTCGTGGATGGCTTTACGGCCAGATTTGGTCCACTGGAGTACGAGAACTTTGAGGCTCTCCTTCAGAAGCTTCGTCAGAAAGGGTCGGTGATGGAGTATCGCACGGAGTTCGAGAAGTTGGCGAATCGGGTTCAGTGGCCGGAGAGGACACTCTACAGCTGTTTCATATCTGGTCTCAAGGAGCACATTCGTGACGAGGTGCAGGCACTCATGCCCCGTTCCTTGAACCACGCCATTACCTTGGCGCGGATCCAGGAGGAGAGGTTCAACAGACAGCGGGCCCGTATCACGAGTAGGCCGCCTTCGGCTCCTGCTACAGCAGCACGACGGGAGCAGCCCACGGGTAACAAACCGACGATGACTCGATTGTCTTGGAGCGAGTTGGCCGCTCGGAAGGAGAAGGGTCTGTGCTTTAATTGCGACGAGAAGTTTGTGCCAGGTCATAAATGCCAGAAGATACAGGTTTTCATGCTGCAGCAGGATGCGGACGAGCCGGCATCGGTTGAGGAGTTGGAGGTGGACGTGGACTTGGAAGAGACGGAGTTCGGGATTTCTTTACATGCTCTCGAGGGTTGTGCTCCCCCGCTTACTATGCGGCTGGCGGGCCGGATTGCCCAAGAGAAGGTTACTATTCTTGTGGACAGTGGGAGCACCCACAACTTCATACATCCCGACGTGGCACGGCGAGTTGGGCACCTGGTTGACAGGGGGCGGCTTTTCACGTGATGGTGGCGGATGGCATCAAGTTGCAGTGTGAGGGGGTGCTGAAAGGAGTGGAGATGCGGATACACGGTTATGTGGGACGGACTGACGTCTACCTGCTGCCTATTCGGGGCTCCGACATGGTGCTGGGAGTTCAGTGGTTGCGCCAGCTACAGCGTGTGACTTTTGATTGGGAACACATGACTATGGAATTTGTACACGGGGAGAAACAGTTTTGCCTGAAGGGTATCATGTCATCTCCTGTTAAGGAGGTTTCTCTTCGCAGCATGCAGCAGTTGAGCGGGGATGGGCAGATGATGGTCGTCCTTCGGGAGGTCCAGACCAGCGATTCCACACCTTCTGAGGTACCGGTTCAGTTACAGTTACTTCTGACAGAGTATGCTGATGTTTTTCAGGAGCCACGCACTTTGCCACCGCCAAGGTTTCGCGATCACCGTATTCCGCTCAAGGCGGGTGCTGAGCCTACGAATGTTCGTCCGTACCGCTACCCACACGTTCAGAAGGCGGAGATTGAACGCAGTGTCCGCGAGATGCTGGAGGCCGGCATCATTCGGCCAAGTACGAGTTCCTTCTCGGCCCCCATTATTTTGGTCAAGAAAAAGGACGGGTCCTGGAGATTTTGTGTGGACTACCGTGCCTTGAACGACGCTACTGTCAAAGATAATTTCCCGATTCCTCACATAGAAGAATTACTGGATGAGTTGCATGGGGCACAGCGGTTCACCAAGTTGGATCTGCGTTCCGGATATTATCAGATTTTGATGGCGCAGGCGGACATCCATAAGACGGCTTTCCGGACTCATGACGGCCATTATGAGTTTTTGGTTATGGCCAACGGGCTGACTGGGGGGCCCGCTACATTCCAGGCTAACATGAACGAGATATTCAGAGATTTCCTGCGGGTCTTTGTCCTGATCTTCTTTGATTATATCCTCATCTACAACGCAAATTGGGAGGACCACATGCGCCACGTGGAACAGGTCCTTGGCCGACTGCGTCAGCACCATCTTTATGCCAACCGTTCCAAGTGCTCCTTCGGGCAGGAGGAGGTGGAGTATTTGGGTCATTTGGTCTCTGGTCAGGGTGTTCGGGCTGACCCACGGAAGATTCAGAGTATGCAGTCTTGGCCGCGACCGGTTACAGTCCGTGCCTTGCGGGGTTTTTTGGGGCTCACAGGGTACTACCGGCGCTTCGTGCAGGACTATGGGAAGATGGCTAGGCCATTGACCCAGCTGCTGCAGAAGGATTCTTTTTCTTGGAGTGAGGAGACGGAGGAGGCATTTCAGGCTCTCAAATGAGCCATGACCACCACACCAGTACTTGCATTACCAGATTTCACGAAGGAGTTCGTTCTGGAGACGGATGCGTCGGGGGTCGGCATCAGGGCGGTGTTGATGCAGGCGGGGCGGCCAATCGCCTTTTACAGCAAAGCCTTGGCCCCTCGTACCTTGGGTCTCTCGGCCTACGAGAAGGAGATGTTGGCGATCATTCACGCGGTGGCCGTGTGGCGGCCATATTTGCTGGGCCGACACTTCAAGATCCGGACGGACCACCAGAGCTTGAAGCATTTCCTGGACCAGCGGGTCTCTTCGCCTCTACAGCAGAAATGGATTACCAAGCTTCTGGGCTACGACTATGAGATTGTTTATCGCCGGGGCAAAGAGAATGTGGTCGTCGATGCCCTCTCTCGTCTTCCAGAGGCTGCTCTCTCTCATCTTTCGGGGCCGTTGGTCGATTCCCTGGAGGATATTCAGGAGGAGGTGTTGCGATCCGACACGCTCCGGCTGTTGGTGGAGGCTTTACAGCGGGGCGAGACAGTGGCGGTCGGCTATCATCTGTGTAATGGTCGGCTTTACTATCGGGGCCGAGTGGTCGTGCCCGCCGATTCAGCTTGGAAGATGGTATTGATGCATGAGTTCCACTCGTCGCCCACAGGAGGGCATGCGGGGGTGCTCCGGACCCTCCAGAGGGCGAGAGCGAACGCTTTTTGGGCAGGCATGCGACAGGACATTCAGCAGTTTGTTCGCCACTGTGACATCTGTCAGCGGCAGAAGTATGAGACTTCTTCTCCTGTAGGGCTGCTCGTGCCATTGGACATTCCGCAGCTTGTTTGGGACACGGTGTCCATGGACTTTATTGATGGGCTGCCTAAGTCTAAAGGCAAGTCAGTAATTCTGGTCGTGGTGGATAAGCTCTCCAAGTATGGCCATTTTCTGGCCCTCAGCCATCCGTATACCGGGGAATCTGTGGCCGCCCTCTTTGCTCGGGAAATCGTTCGACTGCATGGCCTTCCTCGTGCCATTATTTCTGATAGAGACCCCACCTTCGTCAGTGGGTTCTGGAGGGAGCTCTTCCGATTGCAGGGTACTCGCTTACACTTCAGCACGGCACAACACCCGCAGTCGGATGGCCAGACGGAGGTGCTCAATCGGGGTGTCGAGACGTACCTTCGTTGCTTTGTGATGGATGAGCCTCGGAGTTGGCCGGATTGGTTACACTGGGCCGAGTACTGTTACAACACGGCATATCACTCCGCCAGCAGGATGACGCCGTTTGAGGTGGTGTACGGGCGGCCGCCGCCGTCCTTAGCTAGCTATGAGCCGGGTAGCACAGCTCTTCCGGCAGTGGATCGCGCTCTTCTGGACCGGGATCGCATGTTGGTCACTCTTCGGGAGAATCTCCGTCTGGCACAGGAACGCATGAAGTCCCAGGCGGACAAGCACCGCACGGAGTGGGAGTTCGCCGTCGGTGACGAAGTCTTTCTAAAGCTCCAGTCGTACCGGCAGTTGTCCGTGGCTCGTCGTGGCAACCAGAAGCTGTCCCCGCGCTACTACGGCCCCTTTCAGATCATCAGCAGGGTGGGGCCGGTAGCCTATACTTTTGCTTTGCCGGAGGGTTCTCGCATTCATCCTACGTTCCACGTCTCCTTGCTCAAGCGGAAGTTGGGTCCGCATATCCAGCCAAGTACTGACTTGCCTGAGGTTACTTCTATGGGGGAGCTGCGGCCGCTGTCAGAGGATATTTTGGGGCACAGGTGGAAGAGCCGGGGCACGGAATACCGGCCCGAGCTCTTGGTCAAATGGAAGAATCTGTTGCCAGCACACAACTCTTGGGTGGACTTCTTCGATTTCAAGGAGCTCTACCCGGACTACCACCTTGAGGACAAGTTGGCTTTTGATGGGGAGGGGAATGTTACGCCCCCGCTACGATTTACGGGGCGTCATTATGTTCGGAGAACCAAGGGCGCGCTAAACAACGGGGCTGAACCTTCTGGTTCAGCCCCCACTCAGTGAACCGGCCGGCCAGGGGCTGAACCAGGCGGGTTCAGCCCCCTTGGGAGGGGCCGGCCGGCCCCTCCATGCCCGGATATATATATATCCGGGCAGCCCCCTTTTGGGGGTCATGAAGAGTATTATCAGGTAGCCTTTTTCTCCCTCTCTAACCCTAATTTCTCCTAGTGTTCTCTAGATCTCCCTCTCTTAGTTGCTCTCTCCGTAGTTTTGCCCTAACACATTGCCTCTGCTTAAATGCTTTATTTTTTCCAACCAGAGCCACTGTAAGAGATTGTTTCCCATATATGTGTGGAGCGGGACATTCATCCTTTCTACTTCGCATTCACAGTGGTGCTCGAGAAATCATGGTAGTGAAATCTCACGTATCTTGCGAGCTCGGGCGTGAAGTTTCCAAGCTCACAGGGAGGGAGCATGTTTGTAAGTAACATGCATTGTTGGTTGCTTTGGATCAAGTTTTGAGGAAGTGATTTGATCTGAGATCTATATTTTTATTTTGTTGGGTATGCTTAATATTATAGGTTGAAAATAGGTTTAACTTTTGATGTATTTGGCCCAAACACTTTAGATTCCTTACACTTTCAACAATTAGATTCTTGATCACATATGCTCAAGCTAATTATCTATGATTGAAATAAAGTCTGTGCGCTTGTTTAGCGAATGAGTACATCATTTAACGAATTTATGAACTTTAAAACACATTTATAGTTAGCTGTTACAAAACAAACATAATCCTTGATTGATCTGAATATGAAATATAAATTTATTGTTGGGGCTAAAATGATTTAGCTCCATTATACACTCATAGGGAGTAGAAAATACCTGATAGAGAATGCTATGGTCCACAAACAGTTTAACGGGAGAAGAGAGAAAAAGCAGAATTAAAGAGAGCAGACATCGCAGGCTGCGAACATTTAGTCGCGAGTAATTGTATTGATAAAATTTTGACGCTACAAAGTTTGTTTTGAATCCTTGTAAGCAAAAAAGAGAGTTTTTGAATACCGTTCCAAGGAAATACAAGTTCTTGTCGGGTTTTCTGGCTGATTCGATGTCACTTTCACTGTATTGCCCCCCCCCCCCCCATATTATCACTGCATATGGTTGAGCTTCATGTTTGCTCGAGTTCTGTGGAGGAAGTCCGCCAGAACTGTTTGAGAAGGATTCACGGGAACTAGATAGCTTCTGGACCTGATGCTCTCCTGTGTAGATAGCTTCTGCTAAAAAAGCTGAGGATAGACATTTACCATGTTTCCCCTCGTCAAATACTTATGTAATTAGGGAAAATGGAAATAAACCCTCATTCAGCGGCGGCTATAAAATTTCTCATTGATGTGATATGCTTCTCAGGTTAAGTTCGGCATCCTTTTCAATGATGACCGCTGCGCAAACATATTTGAGGCATTGGTGGGAACCCTAAGGGCAGCTAAGAAGAGAAAAATTCTCAAGTATGATGGTGAGCTGCTGCTGCAGGGTGTCCATGACGATGTTGAAATAACCATGTTCCCTTCCCCACCGCCTCCTGTTGCCTCCTCTGTTGCCGCTTCGTGAGTACAGGTGAGCCTCATCTGATTGTTATATGCTATTTTTTATGTTGAGATCTACGTTGTTTTTCGTGCGTCCTTGGCATGCTCTCATTATTATATTTATAGTGATGCAAGATAATATTTGCTCTGATTGGTCTATATAAATATCTTGTGGTTAAAAATTGGCCAAAAGTTTATACTAGTATTTTATTGTTAGGTTGTATACCTTTTGTTGTTCAAATCTCGAGGAAATGTTTTCGAAAGGATTTTATGGCCCATTTAATTTATTGTTTTTTAAGATTTTGAGAGGTTTAGTGATGTATTATTTGTTATGGAGAGAAGCTATCATCTACTTCAATATTGTTAGAGAGTAAAAATCAAAAGGATTGACACAGTGAATTAGTTGTCAATGATCACTCTTTCATTCAGGTTTATTGAAGTGTGATTTGGCTTTCTCTTCACCGCAGTCGTAAACACAATGGTTATGAACTGCCGTGCGTGAACGCTTGTCCTCACCTCTATGGAAGTCCATTGACTTTTATGTTCAAAATTTGTTTTTTTTTCTTGGCGGCAGTCGTAACCATTGCCATGCTAAACTCATAGTTTATTACTGTGGCGTTTTGTCCAAACCCACAGGAGCAAAAACTTTGCCCCCCCCAACAGACCCCAAATGAACCCAATTATTAGTATTTAAATACTATCTCATAATTGTTAGGCTGTTTAATATGAGATTACTCTGATATTTTCATTTGCTAAATCAATTACTTCCTTGATGTGAAATTGTGAATGGAAGTTCTTTTTCTTTTATATTATTAATGTTATGCATGCTGAGTATGGTTACAAAGTTATGCTCCTGATTTTGTTTTATATTATTAATGTATTAATAGTTTGTGCATAGTAATTGCCTAATGAGTAATGCCAAACCATTATTCCTAATTTTGGATGAACTCTAAACAAAGATGTAAAGGTGAAAATGAATTAGAGGAATAAAAATAGGATATATATGGTTAATTATACTCTCCTCCCCTCCCCTGCTGAAACATTTACTTTGAGTTTGTTATATTTATAGGACACAGAGCTCCTAATTAACATATATTGCCAGTGCACCCCACCTGCACACAATGTGAGATGATGATAGTACTCTAGTGGCAATGGAGCGTTTTGTCACTTCACATTGCTCAAGCTTCATGGAGGACATTATGCCCCACACTGCTCCCAGGGGACACTATGCCCCACACTGCTCCCGGGGGACACTATGCCCCACACTACATTTATATATTAAAATTCTATGCTCACCTTGCATTTCATTGGATCGGGGAAGTTAAAATCAAACGATTGAGATTTTTTTAATGGTCATAATTGAGAACCAATGAAGCAAATCATCAAGTCAATCTTATCTTCGTGTTTGCACGCTATCGAACACTCTCCATTGAAAATAGCGTATGAGGATTTAGAATGTCCAATATGGAAATTGTTAAATGTTGTATTATGTTAATATATATATATATATTAGACTTGGTCCAAAGGGGACACAAGTCATTATTTTTCTCCCCATTACATGGTATCAGAGCTACGAACGCCGTCGCGCTAGGGTTTTCTCGCATCCGCCGTCTTCGCTCGTTCGCCGCGCACGTTCGATCATTCGCCGCTAGGGTTCGCTCGCTCCTTTCTCTGCCGCCGCGCGCTCGTTCTCCGCCGCGCTCATCCCTCCCGTGCCCTAGACGGAGGCGCATCGCGTGATGATACCGCCTGCCGTCGCTGCTGCTGTCTGATGCTGCCGCCTGCTTGATTCCTGTTGCTGCTGCTGCTTGATGCCTACCGCTGGATGCAGATTCCTGCTGCCGCTGCCTACTCTCACTGATCGCCGATCCCTGCTTGCTGTCGATGCAGTCTTCCCATTGCACTGCTGCTGCTATTGAAGATGTCGATCTCCTCTCCTCTGCTCTGCTGCACTGAAGTCGCTCGCTGTTGTGTGGTTGTCTCCGGGTACTGCTTGTTGATGCCTCCTGCTGTCTATTGAAGGTTCTTGTCCAAGACCATGGGAGACTCGGCTACAAGCATCACTCAGACACCTGTTCCCTCAGAGGATTCTACCAATACTTTTCCTTCCAATACAAGGCTGGCTACCACTACTATCCTTACCTCCTCCAACTTTCAGTTGTGGAAAAAGGGGGTTACTATATCTCTAGCAGGCATCCGACGTACTCACTACCTTACTAGACTTCCTACTCATGTCGTGGGAAGTGCCGAATACGACGATTGGTACAGTGATGATTGTCGTATCTTTGCGCTCCTTCTAAGTTCCATGGACCCATCAGTTCAGCAAATGTGCAAGAATTGTGATAGCACTAAGGAGTTGTTGGACACCCTGCATATGATGTTTTCTCAAGCTAACAACCTCTCTCGTCTTGGTGAACTCTTTCCCAAGATGGCTGAGCTACGACAAGGAGCACGTCCTGTCACTGAGTATTTCGTCGAATGGAAGGTTCTTGCCGATGAAATCCTGGATCTTTTGGAGATCCCCTCTACTCGTGAAGGACATCAGGCTCAACGTGATCATCTGGTTCTCATCTGGCTTCTGAACGGTCTTGACCCAAACTTCTCAACAACAAGAACCGAAATGCTTGCGAGTCCTTCTACGTTGCAGACTGCTAGTGTGTACCATCGTCTGACTAAAGCGGGCTCTGCCTCTTCTCCAGCTGCTCTACATGTTTCCTCCAGCGAGTCAATTGCGCTGGCCTCTTGGGGGGAAGGGGGACTAGCCGTGGCGGTCGGTCCAGTTCTGGGCGTGGTCGGGAGATTGATACGCGACATTGTACTCATTGCGGACGTCGAGGTCACACAAAGGATACGTGTTGGCTTGTACATGGAAAGCCAGACTGGGCGGCCAAAACCTCGTCTGCTTCACCTCGATCTGCTCACGTTGCCGACTCGACACCGGCACCCCCGGGTCCCCGCACTGTCCAGATCTCTGAGGAGGAGTATCATCGCCTGCAGGCACTTCCGATTTCTTCTCCACCTCATAGTGCTGTTGTGGCCCAGACTATTCAACCTGCCTGCACTTCCCAGACCACCCAGCGTCCAGTTCAGTGGCTGGCAGATTTTGGAGCTTCTGACCACCTGACTAGTTCTTCAGGTATCTTGCATTCATATCATCCCCATTATGGGTCGTCCATTACGGTTGCAGATGTATCCACTGTTCCTATTGTGGGCTTTGGAAGCTGCAATGTGACACCGGATATGCCTCTATCCTCGGTTGCTCATGTTCCTCAATCTGCTTATAACCTACTGTCTATTAGTAAGCTTACTCGTGATTTAAACTGCACTGCTATCTTCACATCTTCTGGTTGCATTTTTCAGGAACAGTCGACGAGCCGTATTATTGGTAGAGGAAAGCAGCGTGGTGGTGTTTATGTTCTAGATGAAGTTTCCCACATTGCCTGCTCTGCTGCTTCGGCCAAACTCTTGGACCTCCACTACCGTCATGGTCATCCCTCTATGCAGGTCATGCGTCGTTTGTATCCTGAGTTTGGGAATGTTTCCCATCTCAGCTGTGAGTCGTGTTTGTTTGCTAAACTCCATAGAGTTAGTTATGTATCTCGTATAGATGTTCGTGCTTCTGCACCTTTTGATTTACTTCATTCTGATGTCTGGGGACCGTGTCCTATCCCTACGTTGTTAGGACACACAGATATTATGTTATCTTTATTGATGATTTTTCTCGCATGACTTGGGTTTACTTAATGAAAAATCGCTCTGAATTACTATCTATTTTTCAACATTTGTGGAATGAAATTTTCACTCAATTTTTTGTTCGTCTGAAATGTCTTCGTACCGATAATGGGAGGGAATACATATCCCAGTCCATGTCTAGCTTTCTTTCCGACAAGGGTATCATACACCAAACCAGTTGCCCTGATACCCCCCAACAAAACGGGGTTGCCGAACGAAAAAATCGCCACCTTCTTGAGGTTACCCGGGCTATCCTCCTGAGTGTTGTAGATGTCGGCCGACATGTCCGACATGTCGGCCGACTTAAAGGTTTTGGGTGTAAACCGCAACGAAACCGATTTGTTTGTCAAAAATATCGTTTTGTAAAAAAACGGCGATATATCCCGATATATCGATATATCTCTAACCCGATATTTCAGTTATTATATTTAATATATAAAAACAAAGTTCACGGGACCCGTATTTTTCTACTTCACAAGTTCATTTCACGCATTCAGCATTTCTCGCTCTACCCTAAATTTTACCGGAGAGTCGCTCTGGCGGAGTGGTCGACACCCGACAGCTCCTTCTCCGGTGACGAGGCAACAAATCTGCATCACAGGCGAGGAGTAGACGCCGCCGCTGAGCTTTCTATGAATCGACATCGCAGGCGAGGACGCGAGGAGTCGACGCCGAGTTTTATTTTGAGTTATTATATTGATCAAGTCATAAGATCTAAAAGTTTTATTAAACTTGTATTGTTGTAAGCTTCTTACTTATGCTATAGTTAGGTTTTTTTCTTGCAATAGCTAAGTTTATACCTTTTCTTGTGTAAATCTGCAATAATTTTTGTTTCTCCTGTGCACTTCTAACTTATGTTAACATTATTTTGTTAACTTCTGCTATAGTGATTTTTGCAATAGCTAAGAAAAACTTTCCTCCAACTTTGCATAATTACATGGGCTTCTTCTTTATCTTTCAAAATTATTTCAAAGAAAATGTTATAAATACTTATTTATCTATACATTGCTATAGTTATTTGTCTGTATATTTTTACTTATTTGCAAAAAATATGTTTATAAATACTGTTATTTTTATTTAAATATTAAAATCCGATATTGTAAAATATCCCCGATATATCCCCCGCAATCCGACATACGACATTTCAAACCCAAACCGACATGAACCCGACATCCGACATCTACAACCTTGATCCTCCATCATAAGCATGTTCCTAAACACTTTTGGGGAGATGTTGTCCTTACCACTGCCTATCTCATTAATCATCTCCCTACTCATATCCTTCAGGGGGAGACACCTTATCACATCCTTTATCCCGACCACTCGGGGCCTCCTCTACCCTTCAAGGTCTTTGGGTGTGTTTGCTATGTTCGGGATGCTCGTCCCTCCGTTTCTAAACTTGATCCTCGCTCTTTAAAGTGTATCTTCCTTGGATACTCTCGGACTACCAAGGGATATCGCTGTTATTCTCCGGAACTTCACAAATATATCATCTCTTCAGATGTCGTCTTCCTCGAATCTGACTCTTATCGTACCACTAGCTCTCCCCTTCCCATGTCATCTTCTGATCTCTCTCTCGATGATATGCTAGTTCCTCATCCTGAGTCTGCTCTCGTCTCTCCGACTGATATATTGTCCCCCCTTTGGGGGCAAGTCTACTCTCGTCGCACTTCTGACAGAACTGAAATACCACCATCTCAGCCTACCTCAACCATTGATGGCACAACTACTGTTCCTCAGATTGCACCTGCAAGTGAGGACCTGAACCAAACTGAAGTGCCTGCCGCTCCACCTCTGGACAGTATCGAGCGTCATATTGCTCTCCGAAAGGGAAGTCGGACTTGCCAGAATAGACCTCTCTATGTGAGCTCTTATCAGGGGTTGTCTGCTTCTCATACCGCACTTCACTTGACGTTGGCTCAGTGCACCATTCTCTCAACGGTTGGGGAGGCCAAAACTCATCCTGGCTGGATGGTTGCTATGCACGAGGAATTGACAGCACTTCAACTGAATAATACTTGGGAACTTGTGTCTTTGCCTCCTGGCAAGCCCGCTATTGGTTGCAAATGGATCTATTCTGTTAAAGCCAATGATGATGGCTCTCTTGCTCGCTTGAAAGCCCCCCTTGTTGCCAAAGGTTATGCCAAAACTTATGGCGTGGATTATGAGGAAACGTTTGCACTTGTTGCCAAGATGTCCTCTATTCGGATCGTGATCTCTCTTGCAACCACTCACCGGTGGCCTCTTCATCAATTGGATATCAAGAATGCGTTCCTTCATGGGTCCTTGGAGGAAGAGGTGTATATGGAACAACCACCTGAGTTCGTTGCTGAGGGGGAGCGTAACAAGGTGTGTCGTCTCCTTGCCTCTTTATATGGGTTGAAACAATCCCCACGCCAGTGGTTTACTCGCTTTCGATCTGTTGTCACCAAATTTGGGCTTACCAAGAGTATCAAAGACTCATCTCTCTTTTATCGGAACTCCTCAGCTGGTACTGTGCTCCTAATTGTGTATGTTGATGATATTGTCATCACGGGTAGTGATCCTAAAGGGATAACCAATCTCAAAGTGTTCTTACACTCCAACTTCCAAACCAAAGATCTGGGACCGTTGCGATACTTCCTTGGGATTGAAGTTACTGATCATGACGAATCTATCTTTGTTTCTCAACGTAAATATGCCCTCGATCTGTTATCTGATCTTGGAATGTCTGACTGCCGCCCTATGGATTCTCCCATTGAACCAGGAGAAAAGAGCCTTCATGCCGAGAGCAAATCTTTTGAATCACCAGAGAAGTATCGTAGAGTAGTTGGAAAACTTAACTACCTTACAATGACTCGTCCAGATATTGCCTGTGCTGTGAGTAAGGTCAGTCAGTTCATGGCCATCCCAATTATCTCTCAATGGGACTCTGTTCTCCGCATTGTTAGGTACATAAAGAAGGATCATGGTCTAGGAATATCATACAAGAATTATGGTCATTCCAATATAGAGACTTACTGTGACTCCGATTGGGCAGGTTGTTTAGCCACTCGGAAGTCCACCACAGGATTTACTATCTTTATGGGAGGAAACCTTGTCGTCTGGAAGAGCAAGAAACAGATCACTGTCGCCAGATCTAGTGCTGAGGCAGAGTATCAGGCTATGTCACACACCGTTGCTGAGATCATGTGGATCAGACAGACCCTTTGTGAAATCGGATACCCTGTCCATGACCCATCTCTGTTATGGTGTGATATTCAAGCTGCAATACAGATAGCAACCAACCCTGTGTTTCTTGAATGCACAAAGCACATCGAGGTGGACTGTCATTTCGTACGAGAGAAGTATGAAGAAGGTCTTATTTTCTTAAACCATGTGAAGACTGGAGACCAAGTTGCTGATATTCTCACGAAAGGAGTTACTGGGGTCAGAATGAACTTTATATATAAGTTAGGTCTGGGAAGTTCCCACGACCCAATTTGAGGGGGAGTGTTAAATGCTGTATTATGTTAATATATATATATATATTAGACTTGGTCCAAAGGGGACACAAGTCATTATTTTTCTCCCCATTACAGAAATATTGACCAAATGATCTCGGTCTACAACTTCGGTGAGAAAATCATCGAGTTATTGGGTTTCCATGATGTATAACCCGTAATTCTTCGAGATCAAAAATGTATATGGAAGAGACCTCAGGAGCCTAGTCGTGCAGGCCTCTGCCCAGCTGAATTCAGTTCGCCAGCTTGAGCTTGTCATTCCAACTCGGCAGAATTCAGCGCCTAGTCGTGCAGGCCTCTGCCCAGCTGAATTCAGTTCGCCAGCTTGAGCTTGTCATTCCAACTCGGCAGAATTCAGCTTGCTAGCCTGACCTTGCATAATTCACCTCATCATGTGTGTGTGTGTCTGGGGGGGGGGGGGGGGGGACTGCTTCCCTTGCCTTTGCTTATAAATAGGACCACGTTGTAATGTGTGAAATTCACACTCCACAAAGAGTCGCTCATTTGAAGATTTCACGACCTTGCATGCCTTCCCCCGAGCTAGCACACACTTGGTTTGGGAGGGGACGTTCCTATACACTCCTGGGTATGCGGCGGGACATCCGCAATGAAACACGGCCACCTCTTCTAATTAGAAAATAGTTGCGACCTCTCTTTTGTTTGTTTCGTGTCTATTCCTGCTAATTCAGGGGCAAGTAATCTCCAACCATCCCTTTTGTAGGAACATGTTAGGGTGGGCGCCCCCTCTATTATACTCGCCGTTGCGGCCGAGCGAGGGACCTACCCACAGCTTAACAGGGTCGCGGCCCATGCACCCCAACCAATGAATCTCACCTGTTCTCAGTGAGACGGGTTGTTGATGCCAGGATTCGATCCCGGCACCCTTGATAAGAAAGCCTTAACGTCGCCTCTCACGGCGTTAATGCTTTCTTATCAAGGGTGTCGGGATCGAATCCTGGCATCAACAACCCGTCTCACTGAGAACAGGTGAGATTCATTGGTTGGGTTGCATGGGCCGCGGTCCTGTTAAGCTGTGGGTGGGTCTCTCGCTCGGCCGCAACGGCGAGTATAATAGAGGGGGTGCCCACCCTAACATAAAAGTGCACTTTTATGTTACGGCCAGGCTACCCCTCTATTATACTGGCCGTTACAGCACAGCGAGGGACCCGCCAACAAGGCCGCGGCCCGTACACCCCAACCCTGGCCCCACCTGTTCTCAGTGAGGCTGGTTGTTGTCTCCGCGATTTGAATCCGAGACCTTGATAAGAAGCAGCCTCACTGAGAACAGGTGGGGCCAGGGTTGGGGTGTACGGGCCGCGACCCTGTTGGCGGGTCCCTCGCTGTGCTGTAACGGCCAGTATAATAGAGGGGTAGCCTGGCCGTAACAGAACATATGCGAATCAAATTTTTCTTGGTTCCAACACATAATATCTTGTATAAGTGATTTAATCATTCTTGTGTTTCGCAACCAAAATCACAAGTCCACAACCAGCTTCCTTCTGTTTTCTTCTCATGTGGAAAATTTGATTAACACCTGAATATGCCGTAGAGATATTAGAATTTGGTACCATAAATCATTGTCACTCAACAAATAGATCAATTGCATCAATTCACAAATATCTTTTGTCATCACATGATATTGGCTCTGTTTGGGATGGTGGTGCCGTTGAAAAAAGTTTGATTCTCACCGCCACCGCTTTTTGGAGGTGCTTGGTTTCGCACTGATGTGAAAAGTGTTTGCGACTTTTTTTTTTGAACAAGAGTGAATTCTCCTCTCATTTTCAGAAAAAGTTAAAGATGAGTTTTTCACATTTTTCATGTTTCTTTTCTCATAGGTTAACATCTCATTTGTCCTCTTGTTATTTTTACACACCACTTGTTTATCACTGATTCTTTTCTTTGCAGCCACATCTGTCTCAAATGGACTCCATTGTCTTCCAGTAGAAAAAGCAAAACACAATCAGTCGCAATAACCGTTATGGATTGGCTAGCCATATGTAGGACTACCAACCCAATCTGCATCACAATAAGCTTGAAGTGCCAATTGAGAGTCTTCTGGTCGACAGAGACCTTGTCATAGTGTGGCCTTACAGTACAATAACAAACCATGAGCTGCATCATGTATTCATGTGTATTTGATATTTTTACAATAACAAACCACTTGTTTATCACTGCTCATTTTCTTTGCAGCCACATTGTGCGACGTGCAGAAGAAATGTATCGTTTGGATATCACCTCAAATAAATAAATAAAAGTCACAACATTTCAATTCCAAACTCTCCCGTTTTTATGAGTTTTTCAAATTAAAAATGATATTTCTTTATTTGCAACAATTTTTTCTATGAAAATATCATTTGACGATGCTATGCAATAGAAAAAAATTTTATATATGCTGCTCATATACAAGCATTGTGGGGGGAAATGAAATATAGGCTGTATTTTTTTATTATTTTTTCACAAAATAAGTCTCTTATTTTTACGATTATTTTGAGTATTCATGTTTTAGGGCCTATAATTTACTAATTTAGTCATTTATATATGAAAATACAGTCAATTTATAACTATAAATGATGTTTTCGCATGAAAACATTGTACGTGCAGCGTACCTAAATTTTGCTCATACAATGGACACAAAAAAAGAATATAATAATAAATTATTAATGATTGTGGGAACAATGCCTCGGCAACAAGCATGGCTTATTTTTTGTGTCTAGTGCATGCATGTTAGTTAAAATCCGAACATCTGTCTTCTGTAATAACGATTTCTGAGGCGTGGTTGGTCGAAAATGCGATGGTACAACAGATTTTACAATCTTGGATTGCGTATCTACGGCTGGATTTACACCCGCACCTAAATATCAAGATGTGTTGCCTGTACCTGCATATTTCTCCCATCTCACCATGTGCCCAGAAAGTTGAGAAGAAAATTAAAGAAGTTTAATTAATGTAGCAATATTGAAAACTAAAATAATATTATTTCAATTATGCTCATGAATCAACAGTAAAGAGAGCAAAATGTACTTGGTAAATATACACTAAATAGTATATCAATATTAATGAGAGCAAAATGATATCAAGTCTAAAGAGAGCATAAAATATTTGAAAAATTGGTTTTTATGTCTTGAACAACTGAATGTTAACTGTGTAATACAACAACACTCAAACCTCTATTCCACTATAATGGAGTCCGCCATATGGATCTTTTTCAGAGTTAATCCTAATACTAACTGTGTAATAATTATAATAAATATAGTTAACAAGATATATATACATCTAAATCACAATATTGAACTGCCTGATAAGTTGTTGGCTTCTTTTGGCATGGCTTATTTGCTTATGTGCGTTTGATAAAAAAAATGTCATTATCATAGAATACATAAATTTTAAGCATAAAATAAATTAGTTTTAACTTTTAAGCATAGAACACATGAATTTTTTTAGGTGAGGTCAGACCTTCCGGAACGACGGTTAATGACCACCGTCGTGTTCCTCATCGCCACCATCGCACCAAACAAAACCTAAGCCCATCACAAACATATTGCAAAACAAAACACGTTGTACGCTACGCGAAATTTTTTGGTCCGGGCCCTGGACGAAGATCATCGTCCGGGGCACTTCTGATTCTGACGCATGGCAATGAAAAAAATAAATATATTTCAGTTTCGCGGGAGTTTGGTTTTTTTGAGAGGTAACGTTCTTCTTTTCGCGTCTGATATCTTCGTTTTCGTCATTCTTCATTTCTCATGCTCGATGAACTTCGCCTCTGCTCACAGCGATTTTTCACATTCTCCCTGCTCAAAATATTCTAATCAGCTTAGCATCATCAGACTCTTGTGAGATCATGGAAGAGGTAAGTCACTCAATCCTTATTCATCATTTGAATCAATCAATTTTTGTTCTTTGTTCAGTTAGCATAAACACCATTACTATTGATTGTCATGTAAGGTTGAAGAAGAACAGTAAACCTAATTATTTCAGATAAAACTTTGAAAATGTATATGTACAACCCCATATTCGCTGGGTAGGACCCAGAAGACTTCGGTGGTCAGGGTTGGGCTAGTCCCAGGTTAGCCCTAGGGCAGACTGGCAGAGTTCTCGCCCTTAAGGAGCTCCCGCCTAGCAATAGGCGAGATCGTTCGCGCCAGGCCTCGGGTCTTCAGGTCAGCTTTAGGCTTCGGGACAGGAGAGCTCCCGCCCGGAAGGAACTCTCCCTGGGGGAGGGCGAGAGGGCGTTGAGTGAGCTTCACTCACTCAACACCGCGTTCGACAGCAAAGGGCGTTGAGAGAGCTCCACTCACTCAACGCCGCGTTCGGCAGCAAAGGGCGTTGAGTGAGCTTCACTCACTCAACGCCGCGTTCGGCAGCAAAGGGCGTTTAGTGAGCTCCACTCACTCAACGCCGCGTTAGGCAGCAGAGGGCGTTGAGTGAGCTTCACTCACTCAGCGCCACGTCCAATGGCAATGACATCAAGACCACCGAGAGCGAGAACCCTCTTGGCGGGAGATCTCGCCAAGGTGAGCCCAGCTGGGGCTCAGCGAGAGCCTTCTCGCCCGGGGTTCTCGCCAAGCAGGTCCATGTGGTAGGGCCCGACGCCCAGGAAAAGATTATTTTATTATCCCCGGGTAAATTACCTATATGCCCCCGGGATGACAGCGGGATTTGGCTATTGACAGACCCATCAGGGGTATTTCAGTATTTTCGGGTCAAGGGAAGACTATAAATAGACCCATAAGGGCTCTTTGGAAAGCAGGTTTTCATTATTCTCCAACTCTAGTGCTTTCTGAAGAGCTCTCAGCCCAGCATTTGGCTTTGGAGGGGAAGCTCTCAGAGATCTTTCGGGTGTGAGGTGGGACCTCCCTACTGAGGCTTTGGGTCAGTCTTAGGACCTTAGCAGCCAGTCAAGGGTCGAGGTTTGAGAGAAGCAGGCGTCGGCTGCACCCTGTTTTGTGAACATTCGTTGAGGTCATTTTTGGCTTCAACAGTTCTGGTGCGGTGAGCGTGGAAGCAGTCGGTGCAAGAAAATCTTGAGTTGAGTCCCATGGCAGGAGGTGAAGGTAAAGGATCTGGTGCAGGAGGATCCCCCACCCGGGGAGAAGAGGCGACAAGAAAGATGTTAGAGG
Source organism: Platanthera zijinensis (assembly GCA_039513925.1). Classification (NCBI taxonomy): domain Eukaryota; kingdom Viridiplantae; phylum Streptophyta; class Magnoliopsida; order Asparagales; family Orchidaceae; genus Platanthera; species Platanthera zijinensis. Next base: position 29,307,965 of record CM077096.1, read on the forward strand.
ACTTCAGGCGAGAGGTCCTGCAGACGATCAGCTTGGCCTTCTCAGCAAGGAATGAGTGGGAGACACCGCAGGTTCCAGTGGAGGTGGTCCCGCTGTTAGGCGAGAACGCCCCGGGGCAGCGCCCCGGGAAGAAAGTCCCGGTGGAGGCAGGCGAGAGGGATGTGGCAGCGCGAGAGCTCTTCCCAGGCCAGCGTCCCGAAAAGGAAGTTCCGGTGGATCTGGGCGAAAGGGAGGCGACAGTGCGGGAGCTTTTCCCCGGGCACGGTCTCGCGGATCGGTCCAGCCAGCCGAGGTCGCGGGACGTTCCCTCTCGCCAGGCGGGAGGCGAGACCCCTTTCAGTGAACTCATCATCTCGGCTCCAGTGCCGGAGGGATTCTGGGAGCCAGATATGTCCTACTACACCAGGAAGGATGACCCGGTTCAGCATGTGCAGTGGTTTGAAGATGTGGTGTCGATCAGGCAGATGTCGGATGCCTTCAAGTGTAGGCTATTTGCCATCACTCTGAAGGAGAAGGCCGGGGATTGGTTCCACCAGTTGCCGGCGAGCTCAATCTACAACTTTGAAGATCTGCGCAGGGGCTTTCTGTTGAGGTTCTCGACTTCGAAGAAGCGGAAGAAAGAGGCTGAGTGTCTGTTTGCAGTAAGGCAGAAGCCAGAGGAGACGTTGGGTCATTACGTCGACCGGTTCCAAGAGGAGATTCTCCTGGTCCAGGAGGTCCCGGGGTATGCACTGATGCTTGCCTTCACCCTGGGGCTGAGGCCGGGGTTTTTTAGCATGGAGTTGAAGAGAGTGCCCCCTCTCTCTTTTGAGAAGCTCATGGAGAGGGCGGCAAAGGAGATAAACTTCGAGAGGGCAAACCCTGCGTTTGCGAGGAAGTTTGCCAGGTTAGCAGAGGATGATGTGAAGGAGCCGGCAGCGGGAAGACAGAGAGAAGTGAGGGAGCAGAGGGAGCCAAGAGAGGATAGGAGGAGAGAAGAACCCCGAGGTCAGGGGCAGCAACATGGGGGGGCAAGGGAACTGAACAACTGATTGGGTTGGAGGCCTTAGGAGGGTCGTCCCCAGGGCCAAGGGGGTCTTCAGGGAAGAGACAATTACCGGGAGCAGAGAAGGCTTGAGCAGGGAGGATGGAGGCAGGGACCGAGGGGTCACTTCCCACCACCGCAGTAGGCCATGGAGGTGGGAAGAGGAAGAGGAAGAAGAGTTCGAGGAGCCGGGAGAAGGGGAGGAGGAGAAGGAAGAGGGGGCAGGGCGGCGTTGCCCTATTGTGACTTCCATCAGGAGGAAGGTCACGCAACGGTCACCTGCCCAGAGTTTCTGGAGATAAGGGAGGCCAGAGGAGCTGGGAGGCAAGATCTGCCTGTAAGGATCGTTGAGGTGCAGCACGGAGAAGCTGAGGATAGATGTGAAGACAGGGTTGATGTGGGGACCCGAGGGGGGATCAGAGTGATCCATGGGGGAGTAGGGATCGAGGTAACCCGCAAGTGGAGCCTTCAAACCATGTTCCGCAGAGGGGTCGCCTCGACCTCCCTAGCTCCCCCCTCAGAAGAAAAGATCACCTTCTCATCCACAGATATGCCAGACTAAGAAGACCCGTTTTGCGACGCGCTAGTGATCCAGACAGCGGTGGAGAACTTCACAGTCTCCCGGATATTGGTGGATAACAGGAGCTCGGTGAACGTGATCTTCAAGAAGGCCTTCGATGAGATGAGGGTGGAAGGAAAAAGGGTCCTGGCTTCCGATGGACCGCTTTTTGGTTTTTCTGGAGAGAGGAAGGAGGTAGAAGGGGGAGTAGGCCTGCATGTGAAGCTCGGGGGCGTCTCACGGAACTGTAGGTTCGTGATCGTAGATGCCCCGAGTAGTTACACCGCCATCTTTGGGCGTCCCCTTATCAGTGCCTTTCGCTGCGTCCCCTCCTCTTTTCACCAATGCCTCAAGTTCAACAACGGAGGGGTGCAGGTTAGGATCAGGGGGGATCCGAAGGTGGCGAGGCAGTGTTATGTGACGGCAGTCAAAACTGTGTCGTGGATGGCTGAGGCGGAGGAACTGGAAAAGGAGATAGCTGGACAAGAAGGAAGTGTCGAGGAGGGGGAGACGAGCCTGGAGGATGCGTTGGAGGTAGCAGGGGAGCAAGTAATAGAAGTGGAGGAGGCAAGCCCGCAGGAGGCGGAGGAATTAGTGATGGAGGAGGTAGTGGAAGTGGAGAAGATAAGCCTGAGAGAGGCAAGAGAAGAAGAGCAGAGGCAAGGAGAAGGCCTGGTGGAAGCGATGGAGGTTGACGAGGCCGGAGGAGAAGAGCTTGAGTAGGAGGAGGCAAGGGCAGGTTGGGAGCGGTCGAGGCTGGAGCCGGCCGAGAAAGTGATAGGGATGGAGGTGCTCACCAGAGCTGGGCAGGTACAGAAGGTGCGGGTCAGCGGAGGCTTGAGCCTCGAGGATCAGGAGCGGATGCGAGCCTGCATCCAAAGTAACATCGACATCTTCGCTTGGAGCGCGGCAGACATGTCGGGCATCGATGCGAACGTGGCTTGTCATCGCCTGAACCTGGACCCCAGGACTCGCCCCATACGCCAGAAGATGAGGGCCATCGCCACCCAGCTGGAGGAGCCCATCCGAGAGGAGGTCAAGAAGCTCCTAGAGGCAGGCTTCATCTCAGAGATCCAGTATCCAGGCTGGATCTCCAATATGGTAATGGTAAAGAAAGGGGGAGGAAAATGGCGTATGTGTATCGACTTCTCTTTGTTGAATAAATCATGTCTTAAAGATTGCTACCCCCTGCCTCGAATCGATGCGCTGGTTGATTCAGCCGTCGGTTTTTCTGTTATGAGTTTTTTGGATGTTTTTTCAGGTTACCACCAGATCCGGATGCACCCTCCCGATGTCAAGGATGTATCCTTCATCACGAGAGAGGGGTGCTTCAGCTATAAGATGATGCCCTTTGGTTTAAAAAACACAGGAGCAACATACCAACGCATGATGGATCGGGTCTTTCAAGATCAAAGGGGAAAGAGTCTAGAGGTCTATGTCGACGACCTGATGGTCAAAAGCAAGTGCGTGGATTCACATCTGCGAGACTTAGAATAAACATTCACCACCCTGCGGAGGTTCAAGATGAGGTTGAACCCCTTGAAGTGCGTCTTCGGGGCTAGTCGCGGGAAGTTCCTTGGACACCTCTTGACTCCGGCGGGGGTAGAACTTAACCCTGACAAGGTTAGGGCTATCTTAGATTTGGAATCACCTCGCAGCGCCAAAGAGGTCCAGCGTCTAACCGTAAAGTTGGCCGGGCTAAGCAGGTTCCTCTCCCGGTCCGGGGATAGGTGCTCTTCTTTCTTTAAAGTGCTTCGTGGTAACCAGGCGTTCGAATGGACGGTCGAATGCGAAGAGGCCTTCCAAGGGCTGAAGAGGCAACTCTCCCAAGCTCCGCTACTTCAAAGCCCAAAGGAGGGGGAAGATCTAGCCTTGTATCTCGGGGTGGGGATAGAGGCTGTGAGCTCTGTCTTGGTTAGGGAAGAAGGAAAGAAACAGCTACCCGTCTACTACGTAAGCCGAATCTTGAGAAAGGCGGAGATCTGATACCCCATCCTAGAGAAGCTGGCGTATGCCTTGATCGTCTCGACTAGGAAGCTTCGTCCGTACTTTCAAGCGCACTCGATTAGGGTGGTAACCGACCATCCCCTTTGCAAGGTCTTCGAGGGGGTAGAGCACTCAGGAAGGCTGGCAAAGTGGTCCATCGAACTCAGCGAGTTCGACATCTCTTTTGTTCCGAGACTCTCCATCAAAGCTCAGGCCGTGGCGGACTTTCTGACAGACTATATCACTGAAACTGAGAAAGAAGAGCCGAAGCCGCAGAAAGCGTGGAGGATGATGGTCGATGGGGCCTCGGGAAAGCACTCCCTGGGAGGGGGTGTAGTGTTGGTGAGTCCTCAAGGGGTTACCATAGAACAGGCGGTGGCTTTCCACTTCCCCGTAACCAATAATCAAGCGAAGTATGAGGCTGTGATAGCCGGCCTTTGATTGGCAAAGGAGTTAGAGATTCAGGAGGTGGAGACCTTCACCGACTCGATGGTGGTAGCATCGCAGATCCGAGGGGAGTTTGAGGCTCCGGAGCCTACCCTCGTGAAGTACCTATCCAAGGTAAGGGCAATTATTGGAGGTTTCCGTTCTTTCTCTATTCAACGTGTTCCCAGGGAGGAAAGCACAACAGCTGATCGATTGGCAAAGCTTGGGCCTCGGGGAGGAGGAACCTTAACTGAACTATTCTGACCGGCAATTGAAGAAGGGGAGTTGATGGAGGTAGGTCGGCGATCCTCATGGGTAGACCCGTTGGTGACCTTCCTTACCACAGGCGAGCTGTCAGAGGAGGTCAAGGATGCGAAGAGCTTCAGGCGAAAGGCAGCCTACTACCTGATGCTGGAAGGGGGCTTGCACCGGAAGATGTTGTCAGGGCTCCTTGCGAGATGTGTGACCGAGGAGGAGGCCCCGAGGATCCTGGAAGAGGTGCATTCGGGAGAGTGCGGCAGTCACTCAGGAAGGAGGACGTTGGAGGCAAGAGTGATAAGGCAAGGGTATTTCTGGCAGACCTTGAGGAGGGATGCGGTTGAGTTTGCGAAGAGATGCCTAAAGTGTCAAGTGTACGCTCCCCTCCAGCTCTTGCCCGCTCAAAGGCTTCGAAGCATCACGGCACCATGGACCTTCGCCATTTGGGGCATGGATCTAGTTGGACCCTTTCCTCCAGCTAGCGGGCAGAGGAGGTTCCTCCTAGTCATGATCAATTACTTCTCAAAGTGGCTGGAGATCAAAGCTCTAGCCAAGGTTACCTCCCAGGTCATCAGGAACTTTTTTGGGGGGGAAATCATATGCAGGCATGGGCTGCCCCAAGCGATAGTGACGGACAATGGTCCCCAGTTTGCCAGTGACGAGTTCATCAGCTTCTGTACTCAATTGGGGATAGACCTCAGGTTTGCCTCTGTCCATCACCCCCGGAGCAATGGCCAGGTGGAAGCGGCGAACAAGATCATTGTGAACTTGCTCAAGAAGAAGGTGGAGAATCTGAAGGGTAACTGGGTGGAGCAACTCCCTTCCGTCATGTAGGCCTTGCGAACAACTCCGAACACGGCCACAGGGGAGACCCCCTTCAAGCCCTCTCATGGATGTGAGGCTGTTCTCTCGGTGGAGTTCGAGATTCGGTCTCCACGGGTCACGGCCGCAGGTGAAGGAAGCGAAGCTTGGAGGTTGGGGAACGAGAAAGAGTTGCGCCTCTCGTTGGATATGGCGGAAGAGCTGCGGGACGTTGCTGCCATCAGGCAAGAAGAGATCAAACGGCGAATGGCCAGGTACTTTGATAAGCACATTAGAGTCAAGAAATTCACCGAGGGGGACCTAGTGCTGAAAAAGGTCGACGCGGCAGGAAGGACGACCCCTGTTGGCAAGCTCAACCCAAGCTGGGAATGGCCTTACATAGTAAAGGAGGCTCTGACAAATGGGGGTTACTACCTCCAGGATGTGGAGGGAAGGACCTTGAGCCACACCTGGAGCGGTGATGACTTAAAACGCTTCTACCCATAAGGGTAGAGAAGAATTGTAATGTTGTAAATAAATATTATCTTTTCAATGTTACCATCTCAAAAATATTGACTGTCTCCGAAAATACTATCACATTACTTTTTACTTTGACCGACTATGTCTTCTCACCCTGATGATAGAATAGGTATGGTTGAAGGAATCTTCATCGGCACCCCGAGCTCGGCTCGGCCCCAGGTAGACCCGCTGCGCAGGCTCTCATCTAGCTGGCAGGTCCGAAGGCTCGCCTGTGGGGGAGAGGTTTGGCTTGATCTTCATCAACACCCCGAGCTCGGCTCGGCCCCAGGTAGACCCGCTGCGCAGGCTCTCATCTAGCTGGCAGGTCCGAAGGCTCACCTGTGGGGGAGAGGTTTGGCTTGATCTTCATCAACACCCCGAGCTCGGCTCGGCCCCAGGTAGACCCGCTGCGCAGGCTCTCATCTAGCTGGCAGGTCCGAAGGCTCGCCTGTGGGGGAGAGGTTTGGCTTGATCTTCATCAACACCCCGAGCTCGGCTCGGCCCCAAGTAGACCCGCTGCGCAGGCTCTCATCTAGCTGGCAGGTCCGAAGGCTCGCCTGTGGGGGAGAGGTTTGGCTTGATCTTCATCAACACCCCGAGCTCGGCTCGGCCCCAGGTAGACCCGCTGCGCAGGCTCTCATCTAGCTGGCAGGTCCAAAGGCTCGCCTGTGGGGGAGAGGTTTGGCTTGATCTTCATCACCACCCCAGGCTTGGCTCGGCCCCAGGTGGACCCGCTGCGCAGGCTCTCATCTAGCTAGCAGGTCTGAAGGCTCGCCTGTGGGGGAGAGGTTGAGTCCTTGACTCTTTGTCCTTGGTTCTTGATTTGTAGTTACTCTGTGTTACGACGAGCTCGGCTCGGCCCCAGGCAGACCCGCCGCGCAGGCTCCCATCTAGCTGGCAGGTCCGAAGGCTCGCCAGTGGGGCATAGTTTTAGTTTGTTGGAAGATATTTTGACACGGCCCCGGCCTAGATCGGAGACGAGGCCCTAAAGGTCTCGGCCAGTAGAGGTCTCGGCCCGAAGGTCTCGGCTAGGGGGGATCTCGCCAAAGAAAGCTCCCGGCAGACCTGGACAAGGCGACCTAATCGATAGCGCAAGGCTCCCGCCTAATTGATATCTAAGGAAGGTTACCTAAAGGAGACTAAGGGTCTCGGCGGAAGCCCGCGCGGAAGTCACTTGGCTGACTAACCTACTCATTCAAACAAACACATTGACAATGAGAAATAAAACATTGCATGTATTTAATAAATTACAGGAGTTTGGAGCTTCTCGCTCATTACAAAAGAAAATAACAACAAAAGAAATAACCCTTCAAGTCGGCGCGCTATAATCTCCGTTGGTGCTCTCGCTCGAGTCCTCGCCGGATCTCTCTCCAGAGCTCCCCTCGGACGCCTCGCCGGCAGCAGTAGGAGATTTCGGGACGTCCGAGAGCGGGGAGTCGGGCGCGCCTGGAGGCTTGGGGATGGGGTCGAAGAGCCATGGAAGAAGCTGGTGGGCGATGATGGTCTCGCCCGCCTCCCGCAGAAGCTTCACGTCCCGCAGCGTCTCGAGGGTGAGCCTGACGGTGGCCTAGGCATTTGCCTGCAGCAGCTTATCGATGTCGTACTCCGAGAAGTAACGACTCTTCAGCCTTTCGTCAAGCGTTGGAGGAGGCAGGCCTTTCGCCGCTTCAGCATGCCGGAGTTGTTCCCTCAGCAGGACGTTCTCGCAGCGCACGTCAGCCAGCTCCGCGCGAAGCGCCAGGGCTTGGGCAGAATCCTGTGGAGAAGGGATCAGCTCAGCAAACATTGCACGACCATGGCTTCAAGATGCGAGAACAAAGGTCCAGGAAGGTCTCGCTTACCTCGGCGGCAGGGCGTAGGGATAGCAGTTGTTGAGCATTCGCCAGCTCTTGCTGAGCACTCGCGAGCTCTTTCTCCAAGGCACGCGCTTGTGCCACCGCTCCCTCCCTCGCCTTGTACATATCCGTGAAATTCGTATCTATACTGATGCTCCGGCGAGCACACATGTGCGCGAGCTCGAACCCGCGCAGCAGGGCCCGGGTGGAGTCAAAAGCCAAGAGTCGGGTGGGCATCTGGTCGAAGACGTTGGCGTCCTCTCGGCTGTAGAGATCGTAGCCTAGCGAGAAGGCCTTGCCAGTGACCTCGTCTCGCTCCGCCCAGCTGGGAAGGAGCGTCGAAACCTTGATCAGGTTGGACGCGGGCTCCCACTGGAGCTGAGGCTTCCCCTCAGCGTCGAGGTACTTCACGCCGTAACTGAAGTTTATGTGCCCTTTCGGCACCTCCTTGGGCGGAGTCCGGGCAGAGGTCTCGGCAACGGCCCCTTCTTACCCAGCCTCGCTTGCGGCCGGTGGGTTCCCGGCGGAAGCCTCGGCACGACTCCAGGCAGCATCATCCGTCTCGCTGGCCCTCTGTAGAAGCTCTTCGAAGGACCTGCCGGGGGGGAGATTGGACGGGCGAGACTGCCAAGGATTTCCCCTTCTCGGCAGCAGTTGGCCTTGGCCTCTTCAGCGGTCGGAAGGCGGGAATGGTGTCCTTCCGCTTCTTGGCTTTGGGCGGCGAGGGCTGAGCCGGCTCATCTCGGCAGGCGCGGGCGCTAGCTTCCGCGAGAGCGAGAGAACCTCTCGCGACCCAACTCTCGACACCCTGGGCCTCAGCGAAAGGTGGGCGCATGGGAACCTCCCGCTCTCCTGCAAAGTTACCGCTGCTCAGCACAAGAAGATCCTGACAAGAAATCAAATCTAGGGTAAGACCATACCTTCGCCCGGGTGGACGGGAGGAAGGGAGTCGACGTCTCGCCGGAGGAAGTGGACGTCAAACTCCTTCGTGCCAAAGAACTCTAGAATAGCGCTCTCGCGCGACCCCAGAGCGGGCGGCTTATAGGCGGCATCCTCGTACTGTACAGGCTTGAGAGGGACGTTGCCGAAGTCGCCGGTGACGTAGACGAACCTCTCGCCCCAGTGGTGATGTTTGTTGGCGAGACCGGTGATCTTGAGCAGCTGCCCGGAGAAGAAGACCACCCCTCCTTTGGCGCGGAAGGTGAACAGCTTCCGGAAGATTGGCAGGCTGAACTCGATCCTCTCGGATCGCATGCAGCATATGAACGCCACAAGGATCGCGATGGAGTTCGGGTTCAGTTGGGCGGGAACTACCCCGTAGTAGCGGAGAGCTTGGCGAATCTCCGGCTAGAGGGGAAGGCGAAAACCCACCTCGAAATGTTCGATGGGGATGGCGAGCTCTCCCGCCCTCGGGGTATTCACCTTGTCATGATTACCCGGATTCCTCGCCGAGAAGCCAGCAGGAATGAAGTGGTTAACGATCGTGTTGTACTCGTCCAGGGTGAGGGTGCAGGAAGGAAAAAGATGCTTTTGGAATGCTTCCGCGCAATGAGCGCGACCCTCGTTCTCGCCCGACATTTTGGTTTGTGAGTGAAGGCGAGAGCTATTGAGAGGTAGAGGCAGAAGCAAGAGGGCGAGAGCAATGAAAGGGAGTTAAGGTTCCGGATCGGAGAAGTAAATGCGGTTGGTGGACTTCTCTATTTATAGGGAACCGTGATCATTACGGCGCCATCCGATAGAGAGAGAAAATAGTGGCGAAGTACAGCTATCACGATCTGGGCCAGCGACGCCTCGATCTCCCCCCTCGGGATAACAGCGATCAACACTCGCGTCTAATTGGCGCAAGCATCCTAGTTCCAACACGCATTCTTAATATCGCAGCACAAGATAAGAAGAGACGGATAATAACACGCTCTCGCCGGCGAGAGCTGAATAAAATTAATAATAATAATCGTCATTACAAACAAGCATAAGGGTACATTGCCAGAAGGGAAGGCTAAGAGGAGAGAGAAGGCGAGATCTAGAGTACTAGTAGGGTTCCCAGCGCCATCGTCCTCATTCCCGCCGCCTAGTTCTTGGAGGCACCAGTGGATTGAAATAGGATGGCAGGGTGGTACACCCTAGGTTGATCCGCCGAGCTTGATCCCGGATCTGCGCGATGCATCTCCCTGGCGAAGACTCGGCAGTGGGCCCTCCCGGCCGATCGGCCTCGCCCAAGAAGAAATCTCGCTCCAGAGCTTCCAGCCTTTGCTCCACAGATTCGCGGAACGCTCTTGCCGCGGCAGTATGGGCACGGCCTCGCTGGATGAGCTTGGACAAAATGGCCGAGATCTTCCTCCTTCGCCCCTTCGCGTTCTCGGCGATGTTCAGGGTTTCCTCTATCTCGCCAGACGAATGGAGTGGGGAGCCCTCGCCATCATCATCTTCTTCTTCTTCTTCTTCTTCTCCCTCCTCATTGGCTCCCGACCGCGAGCTGGGATCCCCTGCAAAAAGAGCGTCCAAGGATTTGTTTAAGGCGTAACGATTAGCTGACAAGAATGTCTCGCATACCTGCAGTCCGGAGAGAACCGTCGACTGACGTCGGACGAGAAGGCCCGACCCCCCCATCGGTTCCATAAAGGAGGTGAAGAGGTTTGCCTCACCCCGGGCGGAATGGCTTGCGCACGATGATCCCGTCCTGGCCGGAAGCATGGGGGGAGTTATCTTCTCTCAAGGGATGATTGGCATCCTTGGGAGTAGTGGAAGGTTAAGAAGCCACCCTTCCCGCCTGCAGGGCGGGATTCGCCGCTGGGGGAGACAGTTCAACAGATCTCGCCTCATCTTCCCGGGTGACGAGACCCGGATCGGCGGAAGCTATCACTGCGAGAAGACAGTTCAGAAGAGAAAAGGCATGATTGAAGTATTGAGAAATGACAGAAAGTGTACCTATCGTCCTAGTCTCGGCTGGAGGAATTGCCTCCGAAACCCGTGTTTGATCCTCAGGAGGGTGAGCTAGCAAGTTCGGGGGAATCGGCGGGAACCCGACGTCGTCATTGGGAACAGACTCCTGCGAAAGGTCACGTTAGTTATTGGTCCTATAGCGCAATCATTTCGGTAGGCGTGGTCGAAAGGCATACCTTTTGCGGGGAGGGGTCCCCCGCGGGATTTGGAGTAGGAGAAGGTGGATCCCTGTCCTCGCGAGCAAGGTCTCGTCGGACAACCTTCGCTTTCTTCTTTTCTTTTTTCTTCTTCGGCTAAGAAGGTCCAGCGGTGGTAGATTTCCTCGCTAACTAGGGTGCCACCGCAGCACTGTTGGCCAGGGCTCGCGCTTGGGCAGCGATTAACCGGTCTTGAAGGTCTTGCGAAAGTGGCTTGACAGCGCGTTTAACATACATGGTGGTCTCGCGCAAAAAATCCCAGGCGAGAGCTCAGTCAGGAAACAGTGGTTCAGAGGCGAGGCTTATGGTCGCCTGTTCAGCACGTATTTATAGCCGCAGTAGGGCCCACTGAAAGATTCCCTTGGCAGGCAGGCACGTGTCCAGCGAATATTTTGGGGTTGGACTTGTCTTGTCGAGCGCAGGGCTAGCTCGAAAAGAGCGGGGATTGTGTACAATCCCATATTCGCTGGGTAGGACCCAGAAGACTTCGGTGGTCAGGGTTGGGCTAGTCCCAGGTTAGCCCTAGGGCAGACTGGCAGAGTTCTCGCCCTTAAGGAGCTCCCGCCTAGCAGTAGGCGAGATCGTTCGCGCCAGGCCTCGGGTCTTCAGGTCAGCTTTAGGATTCGGGACAGGAGAGCTCCCGCCCGGAAGGAACTCTCCCTGGGGGCGGGCGAGAGGGCGTTGAGTGAGCTTCACTCACTCAACACCGCGTTCGACAGCAAAGGGCGTTGAGTGAGCTCCACTCACTCAATGCCGCGTTCGGCAGCAAAGGGCGTTGAGTGAGCTCCACTCACTCAACGACGCGTTCGGCAGCAAAGGGCGTTGAGTGAGCTCCACTCACTCAACGCCGCGTTCGGCAGCAAAGGGCGTTGAGTGAGCTCCACTCACTCAACGCCGCGTTCGGCAGCAAAGGGCGTTGAGTGAGCTCCACTCACTCAACGCCGCGTTAGGCAGCAGAGGGCGTTCAGTGAGCTTCACTCACTCAGCGCCACGTCCAACGGCAATGACATCAAGACCACCGAGAGCGAGAACCCTCTTGGCGGGAGATCTCGCCAAGGTGAGCCCAGCTGGGGCTCAGTGAGAGCCTTCTCGCCCGAGGTTCTCGCCAAGCAGGTCCATGTGGTAGGGCCCGGCGCCCAAGAAAAGATTATTTTATTATCCCCTGGTAAAATTACCTATATGCCCCCGGGATGACAGCGGGATTTGGCTATTAATAGACCCATCAGGGGTATCTCAGTATTTTCGGGTCAAGGGAAGACTATAAATAGACCCATAAGGGCTCTTTGGAAAGCAGGTTTTCATTATTCTCCAACTCTAGTACTTTCTGAAGAGCTCCCAGCCCAGCATTTGGTTTTGGAGGGGAAGCTCTCAGAGATCTTCCGGGTGTGAGGTGAGACCTCCCTGCTGAGGCTTTGGGTCAGTCTTAGGACCTTAGCAGCCAGTCAAGGGTCGAGGTTTGAGAGAAGTAGGCGTTGGCTGCACCCTGGTTTGTGAACATTCGTTGAGATCATTTTTGGCTTCAACAGTATAAGAACGATATAATGCATGAAATAAAGATAAATTATCTCAAATATTTAATGTAATATCTGAGATAAAAGTTTAATGCCTCGGATATTTCATGTGATATCTCAGAGAAAACTAACAGATTTTATCCAAGATATTATATTTACTGGCTGTGATCTTATCTCTGATAAAAGTTTAATCTCTGCAATATTATTTCAGCAATTTCATGTAATATCTCAGATTTTCATGTAATATCCCAGAGAAAAATAGCATATTTTATCCAAGACATTACATTCACTGACTGTGTTCTTATCTCAGATTAAAGTTTAACTCCAATATTTCTGTTTTGTTACAGGTTAGATACAACAAGAGTTTGTTTCCAGTTGTACAAACAAAAAATGAAGCTCACAAATTCTACTGTGATTATGCGTGTAACATTGGTTTTAGTGTTCGAAAAGAACACCGAATTTTATGGTCAGGTACAAACCTTATAAAATCAAGGGAGTATTGTTGCAGTAAAGCTGGAATCAAAAGAACACCCAAAGTTCCTGAAAATGAACTCAAATATCGAAAGATGGATGGTAGAACAAATTGTCCCCCGAGGATTGTCTTTAATGCGGATAAACAAGGTCAAAATCTAGTAGTCAGAAAATTCATCGAGGAACATAACCATGAACTTGCAACTAAGAAAGATCAACATATGCTTCGATCTTATAGGGTCATTACTGAGGAAAAAGGTGTTGTATTGAAATCCATGACTGAAGCTGGAATAAGGACATTAGATGCATATAATTATTTAGCTGACGAGGTTGGAGGGACAGAAAATGTAGGATTTTCAAAAAGTGATGCATATAACTTCATAGCTAAAGAGAGGAGTACAAGAGTTGATGGTGGAGATGCTGCAAGCCTTCTCCAACAATTGAAGTCTCGTGCAATAGATGATGGTATGTTTTCCTACGAGATCCAAACTGATGAGTTTAACAGGTTGACTAATTTCATATTGATGGATGAGCCATCAAAAATATACTATGAGTGCTTTGGCGATGTGATAACATTCGATTCTACATACAGAATGAATAGGTACAACCTTGCATGTGCCCCATTTGTAGTGGTCAATAATCATTGACAAAATACTGTTGTTGCAATAGCATTCATATCACAAGAGATTATAGAATCTTTTATATAGTTTTTGAAATTTTCTTAAAATTTGTTTCTGACAAGCAATCATTGACCATTTTTACAGACCAAGACCAAACTATGATGGTTGCTATTGAAAGAGTTTTAACAAAAAGTTCTCATCACTTGTGTCAATGACATATTGCAAAAAAAATCTCCAACTAAAGTGCCGACATTTAATGTTGAAGGCAGTGTCCGGTCTATGTTTCATGCTTGTTTAAGTAAGTGCGACTCTAGTACTGAGTTTGAATTAGTTTGGAGCCAAATGATCCTGCATGTAAACCTTAGTGAAAATAGATGGCTACGTGATTTATATAAAATAAAAGAGAAATGGTTCACGGTCTTCAACAAAACTATCCAAGATCATGGTATGTTGTCGACACAGAGAAGCGAATCCACCAACAATGTTTGTCATGCTATTACTAAGGCCACATATACGATTATTGACTGTTTTAGCAAACTCGAAAAAATGATTATAAATGGACGTGAAAAGGCTCTTCAAGAAGATTTCAAGTGTCGGCAAGCTAACATACCAGTAAATGCCAAGAATTGTCCGATTCTTAAGCAAGTGTCCAAAATATATACTAGGGTTATGTATGGAAAATTCTATGAGGAATTTAAAGTAAGAGCATTTAGATTATTTATTGTAGAAGAGATGGTTGTTAGTGACAAAATTCATATCTTCACTATAAGATGGAGTGATTGTGGTGATAACAATAAACATTGGTATGTGGAGCTGGACATAAGCAATTATGATGTTAGATGTTCTTGCAACAAATTTGAGACAACTGAGATATTATGTTCTCATGTTCTTAAAGTATATTCGCACAAAAATATTATATTTATTCCACAATAATACATCCTTCGGAGATGGACTATATCTGCAAAAACTGATTATTATTTTCAACATGACAATAATATTTTTGAAAAAGCATCTGCTGCATTTACTTTCAGGAACAATATCACCCTGTTTGCATACGATGTTGCAATACGAGTGGAGCAATGTGAAGAGGCTAGAAAATATGTAATGCATGGGCTGAAAGATATTTTCCTATTTGCTGATGCCATTCTTGAGAAGAATTGCACCAACTGTCATGTGGATAAAGTCAAACCAATATTGAAGGATCCACCAAGATTGAAGTCTAAGGAAATATCTAATGCAAGATTGAAAGATCATTGGCAGCAACCTAGTAAGTTACTTAATTAACTACTACTGGGCTTCTAATTTGTTATGTGTAAACAATTTCTAATTTTACTGTCTATATTTTTTTAGAAAAAACAAAGAGACCAAAAAATGTTAAAGTACAAAAGAAAGTTGCCAACATATCATGCAGTCAAGAAGATGATATAATATATATTAGCACAGTCATTCCTAATTTGAATGTTCCAATATCATTACCAAATATTTCAGAGTCATTCAGTTGCAATGCATTTAACTACTACTAAACTGTAATAAAAGTTATAGTAAAAACAACAATTTTCCTTGAAGTTACTTGCTTTGGAAAGCAGATAATATTTCATAAGCTATTTCCGCCCTAAATTTAGGAATTTGTTTCTCCCACAACTTGCTGGCAGGCAATTTCGTCGAAGAGATCGAGCATAAAACTCCATATACTTCATCACGTATACACCGCAATCTACAGAGGTTTTTTGTGTTGGGTATAATTTCGTTGAAATTATATTCCAAAGTGTGAAATCAACATCACATTTCTCTTGCGCCGTATCTCTTAGCACTTGAATCTGATAACACAAAAATTTATTTTAATATGACTCTATGGGCAAGCTTGGGCTAACATAAGTTAAAGTTCTTCACTGATCGGTTCTGTCATCAAATCACGGTGCATTGGATTAGGTAATGAGTCATATAGCACCCATTTGCGTTCTGTGTATTTGCCAACCAATAAACACAAATGCGATTGTGTGCAAACAGGCATAAAGATCATTGATGCACGCTGCAAATTAGTCGTGGTTATGTGGGAACATAAGATAATCCACCACATTTTTATGATTTCATCTGGTTATGAAGCTATTTGGAACAAAAAAATTAGTTTGTGCAAAAACAAATATGCAGTTAGTTGTATTAGATAAAGTAGAAATACTAACACATAAATTTGAGCTAACATATAGAAAAATTTGCCGCCGTTTCGGATCAGCTGTCCTCCTATTTTCTAGCACACGAGCAAATGCATCAACGTGACAATCTGTAATGTATTTATCGGTTAACAAATCATCCATCGACTCTCGCATTCCAGCTAACCGAAAGCCTCTGAAGGCAATGTGATCCATGCAATAGTTTGAGAAATGATATGTAATACAATAAAAATAAATGAAAACGAAACACAATAGTACCTAGATTTACAAGAGTTCATCAGCGCATGAATGAGCTCGCGTTGTTCCTCGGCTATGAGATTCTTTTCGGGGTACTCAGAGGGATATGTATCCTTATTTCCCTCCTCCATTGCATCCACCTCCTCCTCCACTTCCTCCACCTCCCCATCCACTTCCTCCTCCACTTCCTCCACCTCCTCATCCACTTCCTCCTCCACTTTCTCCACCTCCTCATCCACTTTCTTCTCCACGTCTTCACCAAATAAAGAGGACACATAATGAGATTTTTTAAAAATATTAATAGAGTCGGACAACCGGTCAACTTTCTTATGAAGCTCTTCATAATTGACTGTCATTTTACGGTCTAAAGAACGAATTTCATCAAAAATTTGTTTCAAAACAGGCATGACAATATGTTTATATCTCTTCTGCTTCTTCTTCCTAACCTTCTCCTCCTCCGCCTCCAGCTCCTTCTCCATCCTCTTCTGCTTCTTCTTCTTCCTCTCATTCACTCCATGTTCATCGTCATTGGGGTTGCATAATAGTAAATCATCCTCTAAAATTTCTTCAAATTGTGTCAAAACTTGAAATTAAATTACATATATAGATGACCTTGCAATTGATAAATTACATTACAAATATTATGCATATACATATAAGAATGACAAATTACATATACCTGGGTGGTCTTGATATTTTGAACTACTGACATTGCTCTAGTGAGCACAAATGTTTTGATAGATGTCCAATGGTTTATACGGGGCCTCCTTTCCGGAAAGGTAGGAATTTGTAATTGTTAGTGCTCAAATATCCATATCAGAAGGACATGGGTACATCCATTCAAGTATCCCATAGCCTCCGGTTGATTTTTCTATTTCTTGGGAAGGGTATTTAGACGATCAAGCAGATAACCGTGAATTGCTCTCGACCAATTATAGTTTTTAAATAATTCAGGATCAGCTAATCGGATAAACTCTTCAGAAATTCTATTACAACTGCATGGGAAGAATACTGTGCATAATACATATAACAAAATAGTTTTCAAGTCCCCTTCCTCCACTATATAGTCTTCTTTAGCAAGTTGCAATATCCGAGATTTCAAATCCATCTTTGTCATGATAGAGAATGACTTGTATTGATACTCCACATTGTGCCCTTAGTTAGACAACCCAATTATCATTGCGACTTCATTTCTTGTAAACCTAAACTTGTTTGAGCAAACACTGAAAGTTTTACTTGAAGAATTATAATGTTGTACCATAGCATATAGAATCAGAGTATTTTGTGGGGCAGATGAAATGTTAAAAAGATGAATTATCCTAGCTGAATTGAGTTTTTCATATAACTTCTTATTCATATTCTTGACAATGAGAGAAACAAGAGATACTAATGAAGAAATAAAACATCTGTTGCTTAGTATATGAGGTTTGGTGGTTGGTTTCACCATCTTTAGAACCTGCAATCATACCAATAAAATAATGATCTGAGATACAACTATTACCATCTCAGATATAATTAAATTTTCTAAGACAAAACTATAATAGCTCAGGATACAACTAGTATAATCTCAGATAAAAAAAGTCTTTAGAATACAACAAAGTTCTCTCAGATCAGTACACTAATTAATGACTACAAATGGGATCATCTCTGAAATAAAAGAACACAACAAACAATATCATGAGAGAAAATCAAAAGAGTGAAGATGAAGATTTAGGGTTCCTTCAATGTCTGAAAATGTACCTTCAAATCTTCAATGTTTGTCGAAATTGAGTATATGAAGCTTCAATAGTTGGAGGAGAAAATGATGGGCAAGGAGAAGAGTGCGGGTTTGGGGGAGAAGCTTCGCCGTCGCCTGGGAGAAAAACCGTCGTTGTCGTAGCCTGGGAGAAAAACCGCCCTCGCCATCGCTTGGGAGAAAAACCGCCCTCGCCGTCGCCTGGGAGAAAAGCCGCCCTCGCCGTTGCCTGGGAGAAAAAACGTGAGGGCAAGAGAGAAAAAATTTGTCGCCTGAGAGACAAAAGGAAATGTTTCGGGAGATGATATTCGTCCTACGAAACTGAAATATATTTATTTTTTTCATTGCCACGCGTAAGAATCAGGAGTGCCCGATGATAATCCGACCGAAAAATTTGGCGTTCGCTACAGGGAGTACTACAAATATGTAGATAATTGTGAGGATTTTTTTCCTTAAATAGACAAAAAATTTTACGCTACAGAGAGTGCTACAAAAAACACGTGTACACCATCTGCCGATCGCCGAAGGAGCATTCAAAAAGTTGAGATATCAAACGAGAGCCCGCCCAGTTTCTAGGGCACAGTTCTTCTTCCTATCGAGTCTGCTTTGCTCTTCCTGCCCGCGATCTCAGTCCGTGTAAAGAACTGGGGATCCATCGTCTCCGCCTCGTTTCCTTGTCACAGTCTTCGTTCCAGGTTTTCTCTCTCTCTCTCTCTCTCTCTCTCTCTCCTCCCTCATCTTTGGGGTTCTACTTTCTACATTCTTTTTGAAACTGGTTTGATGGACTGTGGCTAATTGTTTTGCTTCTAAATGATGGATCCAGATGAATATTTTGCTCACCGATGTTGAGAAATCTTCTTATTTTTCCTGTTTTTTTTTGTTTTCTTAGTTCTTGGCTTTTGAATCTTCCCTCGGTGGGTTCTTTTCACCGCTGTTCTCTCGAATTGGGGGAATTTTCATGAGTTATTTTTTGGATAACAAGATATTTATGTTTATATAATTTCGACAAATTTGTTTTGTTTTTCAGATTCAAAAATAAAGCTATACTTAATGGCATGAAAAAGGCTTACTTGATTGACTTGAACGGTATAAATATTTTGCGGCAATTTCCGATGGATTTGATTTTGCCGGCGGTAAAGAACCCTCAGAATTTCACAGTATTTTCATTTATACTATCACAAAATTGTGAAACTGTTGAAGTTGCTTTCTTTCTTTGCCATCTTTTTGATCTAGATTGCTAGCTCTTGAAAATGGAGGAAGCATTGAAGGAGTTAGAGGAGACGAAGATCGAAATGGAGATGCTTAAGGTGGACTACAAGGCTAAATGCCAATTTTCGGAGAGTTTGAGGAGAGCCCTTGATGAGCAACTAATCAAGTTTCAGAATTTGAGGGTGGAGAGTGATCGGCAAGCGAAAGAGATTGATGCCAAGTCGGAGGAGATTGGAGTAAAACAACAGAAGTATGAAGATCTTCTAACAATGTTCCAGGAGAAGGATTCAGCTTTGAAACAGCTGAGCTCGGCTAGCGAGATTTCCAGGACCAGATTCAAGGAGAAGATCAAAGATGTCGAGGAACTGAACAGGGAACTTGTTTCTTCTCTCGAAGAAGCCAATGCCAAGGAAGAGAAACAGGGGACTGTGATCTGTGCATATAGAAAGGAAATTTTGGCTCTGGAAAGGCTTCTTTCAGAGTCCCAGAAGAAGTGTTCTGATGCAGAACTCAGAGCCCAGGCACCTAAAGAAGTGAGAAGAAGAGATGAAATGCTAGATGAGTTTGAGAGGAAGCACGCAGAATTAGTAGACCAACTTAAATGGAAAAATGAACAGTTTAATCACCTTGAAGAAGCATTTAATAAAGTTCAAGGTGAGTTCCGAGCTAGTAAGGAAGAGTGGGCATCAGAGAGATCAAATTTTCTTAGTGATATTTCGGGTTTGCAGTCAAGTTTGGATGGTTTGAGTCAGGTTTCCAAAAATCTTCGTTCCGAGCTACAAATGTGCAACCAAGTTTTAGCCCATGAAGAAAGTCGGAGAAGATTGCTTGAGATTCAGATGTCTGAATCGAAGGAAATGTATGAGAACATCGTGATGGAGTACGAGGAGGTCAAATCGAATATCGGAGCATTGACTGCAAGAAGAGATGAGGAAATCGCTTCAGTTCGAAATTCCCTCTCTGAAAAAATTTTGATTATTAAAGAGTTGGAGTACAAAAGCACACACCTTAAACAAGAAAATCAGGAATTGCTTGAACAAATTAGAGAGGCCCGGGAAGCTCAGATCATTGGTAGAAATGCTTCATCTTCTCTGAAGTCATTGCGTCAGAAGTTAAGAGCACTTGAAGTGGCTCACAAAGTATGTGCAGAGAAACTGAAAGCAAGGAAAGTTGATTGGAATCGGCAGATAAAAAGGGTTACTAATGAAATGAACGGGTGTTTGTTGAAATTGAACGACAAAGACGAAGAAATCCGAGTCCTCAAGGAAGAACTTGAATACAGCCATTGTTCAGTGATACAATCAAGAATGAATAATGAAGAGATATCTGTTGTAAATATGATATTGGAATCAAAATTCATGGAAATTTGCTCTGATATTAAGAGTTATGAATTGGAGGTGGAGCTGTCAAATGAAAGAGCTGCTTTTCTGACCGAACAGTTAGATAATAAGAGCATTGCTCTTACCCAAGCCTTGGAGGAGGTCTTTCAGGCTAGAAAAAAAGCTGGCTTCTTGAAATCAAAGGTTGATGAACTAGAATCTGTTAATGAAGAATTTTCTTCAATGCAGACAGAACTTGCATCTTCGAAAGCAATGGTAGCAGAACTTTTGAGAAATGTTGATCGTGTGAAAGAACAAGCCGCTCAGAAGGAACTTAATCTGCAAGAAAATTTACGAAGTACTTCATATGCCTTAGATGAAGTTAAATTTGAATTGCAGCGACAGAGAAATGTTATGGGGCAGTTGAAGAAGATCAAATGTGATCTAGAAATTGTGCTGAAGGGCCCGGAAGGATATATGGAGGATGCTATTGTTGAAGAAATGGGTATGGAAAAGGTTTTAATGGAAGTCAAGGAATTATTTTTCCAATTACTAGAAGAAAGGGAAAGGAGAGTACTTGAGCTTGGACTACAAAATGTCGTACTGGAAGAACATTTTACCAGAATAAATTTTGATAACAATGCTGTTCCTAAGTTGGAATTGCCCTATTCTGTGACCATGGAGATGGAAGAGAAACTCACCGTTAGTTCTAGAGTTGCAGACAAAATTGTTGAGTTTAGTAAACTGAATGATGCATTAGATAAGTTAATCACAGCTCAGATCCTTGATAAACATGAATTGGAGTACAGGAGCCTATTGATTCTAGAGCTAGAGAAATATATTGATTCTGTGTTGGCTAAGTTGAAATTTGAAGAAATCTTGTCATCTAGCCTTGCTAGCAGCATTGAACAACTTGAAGAAAAGTCAGCAGCTGAGATATTTCGCCTGGAGAATGAACTCGAGCGGATATGTAGCAATCGAAAGTCTTTGAATGAGGAGATAGAAGCTGAGTTCAAGAGAAGAGTTCCTCATGAAACCATTGGAGAATTGTCACGGCTGAGTGAACTGCCGATTCAACAGATTATGGAGTTGGGAGATGTCATAGGAAAGGTGTCCAATAAAGGTGAAGATGTGAAGAAAAAGTGGGACGCAATCTTGCAGATTGACTCTATTATGGACGCGGAACTGGATCTCATAATGACACCTGGAGAAAATGTGATTCATCTCTTATAGACAAAGCAGGAGAGTTACCTGCTTATAGAAGAGTGTCGTTGAAGGAACCTAACTTCAATTGTTGAATGTTTCACATAGAAACAGGTTATGAGAAGGCTGTTCATGAATGCTGTATCATTTGATCCGTTTCTCTCATGTTGATTGATTGGTCCATCGAAGTTGTTTTGAACTGGATAAATGAAATTTCAGAAGCTTTCTACAGATTTTGGACAAGGAATAATATGTGTTCATAACTGCATTTTGGATAGTCCTCAGTTTTTGATCTTTCTTATTGTGCCTTGGTTATAAAAATGCCTTTAATTCAATTATTATTACTATTGCATTGCCCTTTAACGTTCCTAGAGCTTTGGAATTCCTCTGACTTTAAAGTATTTTCCCCTTGGAATTTCCTCATGCTTTCAGCACCTGAAGCATGAAGAAATTAAAAGTTATGTTAATGGCATTGTGATATTGTGTTATTGACAAAATCATATAACTATTAACTATATATCATATAGTTTGCATTAAGGTTTATTGTTTGTTGGTGTGATACAATGTTTTGCCAATGAGAAGTAGACTTGTGGGCTTGATCTTTCATTTGGTAGACTGCTTGAACAAATGCATTCAACCTAAAGCCCATTAGCTATAGGTGGCGGGGTCTAAGATCTTATTAGCTTTTGTGTTCTCATTTTGTGCTTAATTTGATGTTCGAGATATCATTTGCAACTATATTTTAGGCTCCGTTTGGCGTGAGGTTTTTGCTCTGATGAGTTTGGATAAAAATGTCATTGTCATAAGGTTTGTTAGTTGGAGTTGTGGGAATGGGAGTGTTGGCAATAGAGCGGTGGGGAATGGAGGCGGTAGTTGCGTTCTCAAAAAGGTCAGAATAGTGTTTTGGTGTGGTGGTGGTGGGAATTGGAGGGTTACCAAATAGTTTTTTTAGCAGTAATGTTTTCCCCCAATGGAAATGAAGTAAAAATGCCGAAACAAATACTCATAAAATGTATGTTTGGCATGACAACGGTTATTGACCACCACAAAGAAAGAAAACTTTTGAACATAAAAGTGGATATTGTTTCATTTGCGAGATTGGACTTTCACGAACGGCAGTTCATAACCACCGCATTCATGACCACCACAACCGTGCTAAACAGATTAAAGTTTGTTTGTTTCTTTGGTAAGACAAAGGTTATGACCGCTACTAAGAAAATAAACTAGTTTTGATCCTAAAATGTATTAATTTTTTGGGGTAAGGTTAGGCGTTCACGAACGACGGTTCATGACCACCACGTTCATAACCGCTGCCGCGCGCCAAATGAAGCCTTAGACTTAGTTTGGCGTGGGTTATTTGTTCCGGTGAGTTTGATAAAAAAATGTCATTATCATAAAATATAGGTTTGATAAGACAAAGGTTACGACCGATACCAAGTGAATAAGCTAGTTTTGAGCATAAAATTCATGAAATTTTTTAGGTAAGATCGGGCATTCAAGAACAATGGTTCATGACTGCTGCATTCACGACCGCCTCTACTGCTCCAAAAGAAGCTTTGATCAGATGATATTGCTTATGATCAAATATTCTTTAATAATCTTAAAACAAGATCATTTTACAATCATTTGTGCCAGCAAACAAATAATTTGTGCAATTGAATAGGTTTGGATCTCAAACTTTATTCGGTATTTCGGTGTTCCAGATTTCATTTGTGTACAACCCCATATTCGCTGGGTGGGACCCGGAGACACCACTGAGGGATTGGGCTAGGCTTAGGTTAGCCCTGGGTCAGCCCTAAGACATACTTATAGAGTTCTCGCCCTGAAGGGGCTCTCGCCCAAGGCAGATAGTCGAGCTCTCGGCAGGAGAGATCGTCGACCGACCAAGGCCGATAGTCGAGCTCTCGGTGGGAGAGATCGTCGACCACGGAAGCTTCCGCCTTAGGGCAAGCTCCCGCCCAGGGGAGGCGAGAAGGCCCCAAGTAGGCCTTCCGCCCGCGGTAGTTTCAAGACCGTGGAGAGCGCGAACCTCCCTGGCAAGGGGGTCTCGCCAAGGTTGGCCCGGGTGGGGGTCCAGCGGGAGCCTCCTCAACCAGGGTTCTCGCCAAGTGGGCCCACGTGGTGGGGGCCCGGCGCTCATAAAGAGGATTATTTTATAATATATTATCCCGAGGTGAAATTACCCAAATGCCCCTTTAAGTGACAGCGGGATTTGGCTATTGGCAGACCCCTCAGGGGTATTTCAGTATTTTCAGGCCAAAGGAAGGCTATAAAAAGACCCATAAGGGCTCTTTAGAAGACAAGCTGATCATTTTTCCTCTAGCCCTAGTGCCTTCTGAAGAGCTCCCAGCCCAGCATTTGGCTTTGGAGGGGAAGCTCTCAGAGATCTTCCGGGTGTGTGGTGGGACCTCCCAGCTGAGGCTTTGGGTCTGTGTTAGGGCCTTAGCAACCTGTCAGGGGTCGAGGTTCGAGAGAAGTAGGCATTGACTGCACTTTGGTTCGTGAACATTTGTTGAGGTCAATTTTGGCTTCAACAGTTCTGGTGCGGTGAGCGTGGAAGCAGTCGGTGCAAGAAAATCTTGAGTTAAGTCCCATGGCAGGAGGCGAGGGTGAAGGATCAGGCGCGGGAGGATCCCCCACCCGGGTGGACGAGGCGACGAGAAAAATGTTTGAGGACTTCAGGCGAGAAGTCATGCAGACGATCAACTTGGCCTTCTCGGCAAGGAACGAGTGGGAGACGCCGCAGGTTCCGGTGGAGGTGGTTCCGCTGCTAGGCGAGAACGCTCCAGGGCAGCGCCCCGGGAAGGAGGTCCCGGTGGAGGCAGGCGAGAGGGACGTGGCCGCGCGGGAGCTTTTCCCAGGCCAGCGTCTCGAGAAGGGGCTTCCGGCGGATCTGGGCGAGAAGGAGGCGACGGTGCGGGAGCTCTTCCCTGGGCAGGGTCTCGCGGATCGGTCCAGCCAACCGAGGTCGCGAGACGTGCCTTCTCGCCAGGCAGGGGGCGAGACCCCCTTTAGTGAGCTCATTGTCTCGGCTCCAGTGCCGGAGGGGTTCCGGGAGCCAGACATGACCTACTACACCGGGAAGGATGACCCGGTCCAGCACGTGCAATGGTTCGAGGACGTGGTGTCCATCAGGCAAATGTCGGATGCCTTCAAGTGTAGGCTCTTTGCCATCACTCTAAAAGAAAAGGCCAGGGACTGGTTCCACCAGTTGCCGGCGAGTTCCATCTACAGCTTTGAGGATCTGCGGAGGGGTTTTCTGTTGAGATTCTCAACTTCGAAGAAAAGGAAGAAGGAGGCTGAGTGCCTGTTTGCAGTAAGGCAGGGGCCGGAGGAGACATTGGGTCGCTATGTCGACCGGTTCCAAGAGGAGGTTCTCCTGGTCCAGGAGGTCCCGGGGTATGCGCTGATGCTAGCCTTCACCCTGGGGCTGAGGCCAGGGTTCTTTAGCATGGAGTTGAAGAGAGTGCCCCCTCTCTCTTTTGAGGAGCTCATGGAGAGGGCGGCGAAGGAGATAGACTTTGAGAGGGCAAACCCTGCGTTTGCAAGAAAGCTGGCCAGGTTGGCCGAGGATGACGTGAAGGAGCCGGTGGCGGGAAGGCAGAGGGAGCAGAGGGAGCCGAGGGAAGATCGGAGAAGAGAAGAGCCCCGAGGGCAGGGGCAACAGCATGGGGGGGCCAGGGAGCCAAACAACCGACTGGGTTGGAGGCCTCAGGAGGGTCGCCCCCAGGGCCAGGGAGGACTTCAGGGAAGAGATAACTTCCGGGAGCCCAGAAGGCTGGAGCAGGGAGGATGGCGACAAGGACCAAGGGGTCATTTCCCACCGCCGCAGGAGGCTATGGAGGTGGGAAGGGGAAGAGGAAGAAGATTTCAGGGAGCCGGAAGAAGGGGAGGAGGAGAAGGAAGAGGGGGCAGGGTGGCGTTGCCTTATTGTGACTTCCATCAGGAGGAAGGTCACGCAACGGCCACCTGCCCAGAGTTTCTGGAGATTAGAGGGGCCAGAGTGGCCGGAAGACAAGATCCGCCTGCAAGGATCATCGAAGTACAGCGGGAAGAGGTGGAGGACAGATGTGAAGACAGGATTGACGTGGGGACCCGAGGAGGGATTGGAGTGATCCACGGGGGAGTGGGGATCGAGGCAACCCGCAAGGGGAGCCTTCAAACCATGTTCCGCCGAGGGGTCGCCTCGACCTCCCAGGCTCCACCCCCAGAGGAGAAGATCACTTTCTCATCCGCGGATATGCCAGACTACGAGGACCCGTTCTGCGACGCGCTTGTGATCCAGACAGCGGTAGAAAACTACACCGTCTCCCGGATACTGGTGGATAATGGGAGCTCGGTGAATGTGATCTTCAAGAAGGCCTTCGATGAGATGAGAGTGGAAGGAAAAAGGGTCCTGGCTTCCGATGGACCGCTTTTTGGCTTCTCCGGAGAAAGGAAAGAAGTGGAAGGGGGAGTGGGCCTGCATGTGAGGCTTGGGGGCGTCTCACAGAACTGTCGGTTCGTGATCGTGGACGCCCCAAGTAGTTACAATGCCATCTTCGGGCGTCCCCTCATCAGCGCCTTTCGCTGTGTACCCTCCTCGTACCACCAATGCCTCAAGTTCAACAATGGAGGGGTACAGGTTAGGATCAGGGGGGATCCGAAGATGGCAAGGCAGTGCTATGTGACGGCGGTTAACACCGTGTCATGGATGGAGGAGGCAGAGGAGTTGGAAAGGGAGATGGCCGAGCAGGAAGGAGTTGGGGAAGGGGGGATGAGCCTGGGAGAGGCGATGGAGGTTGCTGAAGAGGAGCAGAGGCAGGAGGAGAGCCTGGAGGAGGCGATGGAAGTTGATGAGGTTGAGGGAGAAGAGCTCGAGTTTGAGCGGGAAGAGGCAAGGGTAAGTTGGGAGCGGTCGGGGCTGGAGCCGGCCGAAGAGGTGGTGGAGATGGAGGTGCTTACAAGAGCGGGGGAGGTGCAAAGGATTCGGATCAACGGAGGCTTGAGCCTTGAGGATCAGGAGCGGATGCGAGCCTGCATCCAGGGCAACGTTGACATCTTCGCTTGGAGCGCGGCAGACATGCCGGGCATCGACGCGGACGTGGCCTGTCACCGCTTGAACCTGGATTCCAGAGCCCGCCCCATACGCCAAAAGATGAGGGCCATCGCCACCAAGCTAGAAGCCCCCATCCGAGAGGAGGTCCAAAAGCTCCTGGACGCAGGCTTCATCTCAGAGATCCAGTATCCAGGCTGGATCTCCAACGTGGTAATGGTAAAGAAGGGAGGAGGAAAATGGCGCATGTGTATCGATTTCTCCTTATTAAATAAATCATGCCCCAAGGATTGTTACCCCTTGCCTCGAATCGACGCGCTGGTTGACTCAGCCGTCGGTTTTTCTCTTATGAGTTTTTTAGATGCATTTTCAGGTTACCACCAGATCCGGATGCACCCTCCTGATGTCAAGGATGTTTCCTTCATCACAAGAGAGGGATGCTTCAGCTATAAGATGATGCCCTTCGGATTAAAGAATGCAGGGGCAACATACCAACGCATGATGGATCGAGTCTTTAGAGATCAAAGGGGAAGGAACCTGGAGGTCTATGTGGATGACCTCATGGTCAAGAGCAAGTGTGTTGATTCCCACTTGCGAGACTTGGAGGAGACGTTCGCCACCCTGCGGAAGTTCAAGATGAGGTTGAACCCCTTGAAGTGCGTCTTCGGGGCTAGTCGCGGCAAATTCCTCGGGCACCTCTTGACTCCCGCGGGGGTAGAACCCAACCCTGATAAGGTTAAGGCTATTCTAGACCTAGAATCGCCTCGCAACGCCAAGGAGATCCAGCGCTTGACCGGGAAGTTGGCCGGGTTAAGCAGGTTCCTCTCGCGGTCAGGGGATAGATGTTCCTCCTTCTTCAAAGTACTTCGTGGCAACCAAGCATTCGAATGGACGGCCGAGTGCGAAGAGGCTTTTCAGGGGCTGAAGAGGCAACTCTCCCAAACTCCGTTACTTCAAAGCCCAAAGGAGGGGGAGGACCTAGCCTTGTATTTAGGAGTGGGAGGAGAGGCGGTGAGCTCCGTCTTGGTTAGGGAAGAGGGGAAGAAGCAATTACCCGTCTATTATGTCAGCCGAATCTTAAAAAAGGCAGAGCTCCGATACCCCATCCTGGAGAAGCTAGCATATGCTTTGGTCATCTCAGCTAGGAAGCTTCGCCCTTACTTTCAAGCACACTCGATTAGGGTGGTAACAGACCATCCCCTTCGCAAGGTCTTGGAGGGGGTGGAACATTCAGGAAGGTTGGCAAAGTGGTCCATCGAGCTAAGCGAGTTTGACATCTCTTTCGTCCCGAGGCTCTCTATCAAAGCCCAGGCCGTAGCGGATTTCCTGGCGGACTATGTTACCGAGGCCGAGGCTGAAGAGCCAAAGCCGCAAGAAGCGTGGAAGATGGTGGTCGACGGGGCCTCAGGAAGGCACTCCCTGGGAGGAGGTGTGGTGTTGGTAAGTCCTCAGGGAGTTACCATAGAGCAAGCAGTGACCTTCCACTTCCCTGTAACCAATAACCAAGCGGAGTATGAGGCTGTGATAGCTGGCCTTCGCTTGGCGAAGGAGCTGGAAATCCAGGATGTGGAGGCCTTCACCGACTCAATGGTGGTAGCATCGCAGATCCGAGGCGAGTTCGAGGCCCGGGAGCCTACCCTCGCAAGATATCTATCAAAGGTAAGAACTATTATTGGAGGTTTCCGTTCTTTTTCTATTCAACATGTTCCCAGGGAGGAAAGCATGGCAGCTGATCGACTGGCGAAGTTCGGGCCTCGGGGAGGAGGTACCCTAACCGAACTATTCCGACCAGCCATTGAAGAGGGGGAGTTGATGGAGGTGAATCGGCGGTCCTCATGGATGGATCCATTGGTGACTTTCTTAACCACAGTAGAACTGTCGGAAGAAGTCAAGGATGCAAAAAGCTTCAGGCACAAGGCGGCTCATTACCTGATGCTGGAAGGGAGCTTGCATCGGAAGATGTTGTCAGGGCTCCTCGCGAGATGCGTAACCGAAGAGGAAGTCCCGAGGATCCTGGAAGAGGTGCATTCTGGAGAGTGCGGCAGCCATTCAGGGGGGAGGACATTGGAAGCAAGGGTGATAAGGCAGGGATATTTCTGGCGGACCATAAGGAGGGATACCGCTGAATTCGCAAGGAGGTGTCGGAAGTGCCAAGTACATGCTCCTCTCCAGCTCTTGCCCGCCCAAAGACTTCGAAGCATCACGGCGCCATGGCCCTTCGCCATTTGGGGGATGGACCTGGTTGGACCCTTCCCTCCAGCTAGCGGGCAAAGGAGGTTCCTCCTAGTGATGATTGACTACTTCTCCAAATGGCTGGAGATCAAGCCGTTAGCCAAGGTAACCTCCCAGGTCATCAGAAACTTCGTTTGGGGGGAAATCATTTGCAGGCACGGATTGCCCCAAGCGATAGTGACAGACAATGGACCTCAGTTTGTCAGTGAAGAATTCATCGGTTTCTGCACCCAATTGGGGATTGACCTCAGGTTCGCCTCTGTCCATCATCCTCGGAGCAATGGTCAGGTGGAGGCGGCAAACAAAGTCATTGTCAACTTGCTCAAAAAGAAGGTGGAAAACCTGAAGGGTAGTTGGGTGGAACAGCTCCCTTCCGTCCTGTGGGCCTTGCGAACAACTCCGAACACGGCCACAGGAGAGACCCCCTTCAAGCTCTCTCATGGGTGTGAGGCTGTCCTCCCTGTCGAGTTCGAGGTTCGGTCCCCAAGGGTTACGGCCGCAGCAGAGGGAAACGAAGCTTGGAGGTTGGAGAACGAGGAAGGGTTGCGCCTCTCATTAGATATGGTGGAAGAGCTGCGGGATGTTGCCGCCATCAGGCAAGAAGAAATAAAACGGCGAATGGCTCGGTACTTCGATAAGCACATCAGAGTCAAGCAATTCGCCGAGGGGGATCTAGTACTGAAAAAGGTCGACGCAGCGGGAAGGTCGGCCGCGGTTGGTAAGCTCAACCCTAGCTGGGAAGGGCCTTACATAGTAGAGAAGGCTCTGGTTAACGGAGGCTACTATCTCCAGGACGCGGAGGGAAGGACCTTGAGTCACACCTGGAATGGTGATGACCTGAAGCGCTTTTACCCGTAGGAGGGAAAGAAGGATTGTAGTGTTGTAAACAACTGTTGCATTTTCAATAAGTTTATTTCAAAATGTTGACTGTCGCTGAATAGGCAATCTTTATGTTTTAGTTTTAACTGGCTAGGATCCCTCATCTCAGTGATAGAATAGGCCTGGTTGAAGGGATCTTCATCAACACCCCGAGCTCGGCTCGGCCCCAGGTAGACCCGCTGCGCAGGCTCTCATCTAGCTGGCAGGTCCGAAGGCTCGCCTGTGGGGGAGAGGTTTGGTTATCTTCATCAACACCCCGAGCTCGGCTCGGCCCCAGGTAGACCCGCTGCGCAGGCTCTCATCTAGCTGGCAGGTCCGAAGGCTCGCCTGTGGGGGAGAGGTTTGGTTATCTTCATCAACACCCCGAGCTCGGCTCGGCCCCAGGTAGACCCGCTGCGCAGGCTCTCATCTAGCTGGCAGGTCTGAAGGCTCGCCTGTGGGGGAGAGGTTTGGTTATCTTCATCAACACCCCGAGCTCGGCTCGGCCCCAGGTAGACCCGCTGCGCAGGCTCTCATCAAGCTGGCAGGTCCGAAGGCTCGCCTGTGGGGGATAGGTTGGCTCTTGTGATACTTTGTTCTTAGCCACTTCAACGACACCCCGAGCTCGGCTCGGCCCCAGGTAGACCCGCTGCGCAGGCTCTCATCAAGCTGGCAGGTCCGAAGGCTCGCCTGTGGGGGATAGGTTGGCTCTTGTGATACTTTGTTCTTAGCCACTTCAACGACACCCCGAGCTCGGCTCGGCCCCAGGTAGACCCGCTGCGCAGGCTCTCATCAAGCTGGCAGGTCCGAAGGCTCGCCTGTGGGGGATAGGTTGGCTCTTGTGATACTTTGTTCTTAGCCACTTCAACGACACCCCGAGCTCGGCTCGGCCCCAGGTAGACCCGCTGCGCAGGCTCTCATCAAGCTGGCAGGTCCGAAGGCTCGCCTGTGGGGGATAGGTTGGCTCTTGTGATACTTTGTTCGTAGCCACTTCAACGACACCCCGAGCTCGGCTCGGCCCCAGGTAGACCCGCTGCGCAGGCTCTCATCAAGCTGGCAGGTCCGAAGGCTCGCCTGTGGGGGATAGGTTAGCTCTTGCGATACTTTGCTCTTAGCCACTCCGACACCCCGAGCTCGGCTCGGCCCCAGGTAGACCCGCTGCGCAGACTCTCATCAAGCTGGCAGGCCCGAAGGCTCGCCTGCGGGGGATAGGTGAAGTCCTTGACCTTTTGATCCTTGGTTCCTGATTGGTAACTACTACGTTACAACGAGCTCGGCTCAAACCCCGGTAGACCCGCCGTGCGGGCACCCATGTGAGCTAGCAGGTCCAACGGCTCGCCGACGGGGTAGGGGTTTGATCGGTTGGAAAAATACGTGGGCAGGACCCTGACCTAGACCGGGGGCAAATCCCTGAAGGGTCTCGGTTCAGGGGTCTCGGCCAGTAAAGGTCTCGGCTCAGGGGTCTCGGCCAGTAAAAGTCTTGGCTTGGAGGTCTCAGCAGATCGCGGCCTGGAGGTTTCGGCCAAGATCACGGCCCAGAGGTCTCGGCCAGCAAAGGTCTCGGTTAAAGGAGGCTCTCGCAAAAAGAAAGCTCCCGGCGGGCCCAGGCAGGACGATTCAATCGACGATGCGAGGTTTCCGCCTAGCTGATCTCTAAGTCGGGTCACCCTAAAGAGACTAAGGGTCTCGGCGGAAGCTCGCGCGGAGGTCATTCGGCATAGTAATATACGCTTAAAAAACACAATGACAGCGAAGAAATGAAACATTACTTTATATAAGGTTAATTACAAAAGTGAGGAGCTTCTCGCTCATTACAAGAGGATATTCAAAGTAAAAGACAACTCAAGGAGACGCGCTGTAGTCCCCACTGGTGCTCTCGCTTGAAGCATCGCCAGAGCCTTCCCCGGACGTCTCGTCAACAGCGGGAGAGGACCTCGGGACGTCTGAGAGCGGCGAGTCCGGCGCGCCCGGGGGTTTGGGAACCGGGTCGTAAAGCCAAGGGAGAAGCTGGCGAGCGTCGATGGTTGCGCCATCCTCCCGGAGCAGCTCGACGTCTCGCAGCGTCTCGAGCGTCAGCCTGACGGTCGCTTGAGCGTTGGCTTGAAGCAGCTTATCGACGTCATACTCCGAGAGGTAGCGGCTCCGCAACCGCGCATCTAGCTCCGGGGGCGGGCCCTTCGTTAGCTCTGCGCGGAGCTGTTCCCTCAGAAGGACGCTCTCGCAGCGCGCGTTGGCCAGCTCTGCGCGAAGCTCCCTGACTTGGGCGGAATCCTGCAAAAGGGACAAAAGATCTTAGTCGCGCATTACACAGTAGAAACTTCGAGGAAACGGGGGCAAGGGCTCAGGAAGGTCTCGCCTACCTCGGTCGCGGGGCGCAGAGACAGCGCCAATTTGGCATCCGCGAGCTCCTGTTGAGCTCTCGCGAGTTCTTCCTCCGCGACATGCGCGCGAGCTATCGCGTCCTCCCTCGCCTTGCGCATATCGGTAAAATTCTTGTCAAGGGTGATGCCTCGGCGCGCACACATATGCGTGAGCTCGAACGCGCGCATCAGGGCCCGGGTGGCGTCGAAGGCTAGGAGGCGGGTGGACATCTGGTCAAAAACGCCAGCATCCTCCCGGCTGTAGAGACCATACCCAAGCGAGAAGGCCTCGCCGGTCACATTCTCCCCCTCCGCCCATCTGGGAAGGAGGGTTGAAACCCTGATCGAGTTTGACTCAGGGTCCCATTCCATCTGAGGCTTCCCCTCCGAGTCGGCGTATCTAACGCCGAAGCCAAAGTTTCGGTGCCCTCTCGGCACCTCCGGGGGCGGGACGCTGGCGGAGGTTTCGGCGGCGACCACTTCTCCACCAGCCTCGCTTGCGGCCGATATATTCTTGGCGGAAGCCTCGGCACGGCTCTTGGCGGCGGCATCCATCTCGCTGGCCATCTGAAGGATCGCTTCAAAGGACCTGCCCTCGGGAGGAGGTTGGACAGGCGGGACGGCCGGGGCTTTTCCCTTCTCAAGGGCAGAGGGTTTCGGCCTCTTCAGTGTGCGGAGAGGAGGAAGGGTGGCCTTCCGCTTCTTGGCCGGTGGCGGCATGGAAGGGGTTGGATCTTCTCGGCAGGCGCTGGCGCTGGCTTCCGCGAGCGCAAGGGGGCCTCTCGCTGCCAGACCCCCAACACCCCGTCCTGCGGCGAAGGGTTGGCGCAGAGGAACCTCCCGCTCCCCTGCAAAGTAAAAACGCTTTAGCATTTCAGCGCAAGAAAATCTTTGATAGAAAAAGGGAATCTGAGGCGAGACCGTACCTTCGCCCGATTGAACAAGTGGGAGGGAGTCGACGTCCCGCAGAAGATAGGGGACGTCGAACTCCTTGTTCCCGAAGAATTCCAGGATTGCGCTCTCGCGCGATCCCAGAGCGGGCGGCTTGTAGGCAGCGTCTTCATACTGGACGGGCTGAAGCGGGACGTTGCCGAAGTCCCCGCTGACGTATACGAACTTCTCGCCCCAATGGTGGTGCTTATTGGCGAGACCGGTAACCTCGAGCTGTTGACCGGAGAAGAAAACTACCCCCCCCTTGGCACGGAAGTTGAATAGCTTCCGGAAGATGGGCAGGCTAAACTCGATCCTCTCGGATCGCATATAGCATATGAATGCTATAAGGATCGCGACGGAGTTCGGGTTTAGCTGGGCGGGCACCACCCCATAATAACGGAGAGCTAACCGAACCTCCGGCCACAGGGGGAGGCGGAAGCCCACCTCGAAATGCTCGAGGGGGATGGCAAGCTCTCCCGCCCCGGGGGTATTCACCCTATCATGATTCCCCGGGTTCCGCGCCGAGAAGCCGGCGGGAACGTAGCGGTCGACGATCGCGTTGTATTCGTCGAGGGTGAGCTTGCAGGAAGGGAAGAGATGTTTCTGGAAGGCTTCCGCGCAATGGGCGCGACCCTTGCTCTCGCCAGGCATGGCTAGTTCGTGAGTAAGAGCGAGAGCTGTAAGGGAGTCGAAGCGGGAGCAGGAACGCGAGAGCACGGAGGGAGGCTGAGGTTCCGGATCGGAGAAGTAAATGCGGTTGGTAGACTTCTCTATTTATAGGGAATCGTAGTCATCATGAGTTCATCCGGCGGAGAGAGAAAGTGACAGCGGAGTACAGCTGTCAGAATCCGGGCTAACGGCGCCTCGGTTCTCCCCCTCAGGATGACGGCGGTCAACGGTCGCTACGGGTTTCGACGCGACTGCCTGGATCGGCGCAAACCTCCTAGACTGGCGCAAGCCTCCTGGGTTAACGCAAACCTCCTAGATCAGCGCAAGCATCCTAGATCGGGGTAAGCGCCTTGATTAAAAAGCCCCGCAGAACGATAAAAAGGAAAGGGAAAAAGAGAGACATGGGTAGAAGCGAGACCCTCGCTAGCGCAAGCCGGATAAAACTTAATTAATAATAATGTTTATTACAGACATTGAAAAAGAGAAACAAGGGGAGAAGAAAAAAGAGATACATTAAGTTTCAGAGCGTGAAGGCTAGTAGGGTTTCCAGCTCCATCGTCCCCGTTCTCGCCGCCTAGTCCTTGGGGGCGCCAACGGGTTGAAGTAAGACGATAGCGTGGTACACCCAAGGTTGATCCGCCTGGCGTAGTCCCGGATCTGCGAGATGCACCTCCCTGGCGAAGACTCGGCGGAAGGCCCGCGCGGGCAATCAGTCTCGCCCAAGAAGAAGTCCCGCTCCAGAGCCTCCAGTCTTTGCTCCACGGATTCGCGGAACGCTTTCGCCGCGGCAGCATGGGCACGGTCTCGCCGGACGAGCTTGGCCAGGATGGCCGAGATCTTCCTCCGTCTCCCCTTCGCGCTCCCTGCACTGTTCAGGGTTTCCTCTATCTCGCCAGACGAAGGGAGGGGGGACTCTTCATCCTCTTCTTCCTCGTCTTCTTCTTCCTCTTCCTCTCCTTCCTCGTTGACTTCCAAGCCAGGATCACCTGCGGAAGAAACACGCGAGAATTCTGGTTAAGACATGACGATCGACAGTCCGACAAAGTTTTCGCATACCTGCGGCTGGGCGAGAACCGTCAGCCAAAGTTGGACGAGAAGGCCCGGCCCCTCCGTTGGTTCCGTAAAGGAGGTGAAGAGGCTTGCCCAGCCCCGGGCGGAAGGGCTCGCGCACGATGATCCCGGCCTGGCCGGAAGCATGAGGGGAGTTGTCTTCTCTCAAGGGGCGATCAGCATCCTTGAGAGTAGCGGAAGGTTCAGAAGCCGCCCCCCCCGCCTGCAGGAGAGGATTGGCCACCGCGGGAGGCACTTCGACGGTTCTCGCTTCATCTTCCCGGGTGGATAGACCCGGGTCGGCGGGAGCTGGCACTGCGAGAAGACGGTTCAGAAAAGAAAGGGTCTGGTTGAAATATTGACAAGGGAAAATGTACCTATTGTTCCGGTCTCGGCGGGAGGAATCCTTTCCGAGACCCGTGTTTGGCCCTCGGGGGGATGAGCGGGTAGGTTCGAAGAGCTGGGCGGAATTTCGGCGCCATTATCGGGAGCGGACTCCTGCGAAAGCATACTTTAATCATCGAATCTAATGTACAGTTAGCTCGGCGGGCGCGTGCGAAAGGCTTACCTTCTGTAGGGAAGAATCTCCGGCAGGATTGGGAGTGGGGGAAGGAGGATCCCTGTTCTCGCGAGAAAGGTCCCGCCGGACCGCCTTCGCCCTTTTCTTTCCCTTCTTCTTCGGCTCCGAAGGCCCGGCGGTTGAAGTCTTTTTCGCTAACCATGGAGCCACCGCCGCACAGTTAGCCAGGGCCCGCGCTTGGGCAGCGGCTAACCGGTCTTGGAGGCCTTGCGGAAGCGGTTTGGCAGCACGTTTGGAATGCATGGTGTGCTCGCGCGAAAATCCCGGAGGCGAGAGCTCAGTCGGAAAGCCGTATTTTAAGGGCAGGGCGTAGGGACGTCCATCAGTGCATATTTATAGCCGCAGAGGGACCCACCAAAAGATTCCCTCGATAGGCGGGCACGTGTCCAGCGAATATTTTGGGGGTTGGACTTGTCTTGTCGAGCGCAGGGCTAGCTCGAAAAGAGCGGGGATTGTGTACAACCCCATATTCGCTGGGTGGGACCCGGAGACACCACTGAGGGATTGGGCTAGGCTTAGGTTAGCCCTGGGTCAGCCCTAAGACATACTTATAGAGTTCTCGCCCTGAAGGGGCTCTCGCCCAAGGCAGATAGTCGAGCTCTCGGCAGGAGAGATCGTCGACCGACCAAGGCCGATAGTCGAGCTCTCGGTGGGAGAGATCGTCGACCACGGAAGCTTCCGCCTTAGGGCAAGCTCCCGCCCAGGGGAGGCGAGAAGGCCCCAAGTAGGCCTTCCGCCCGCGGTAGTTTCAAGACCGTGGAGAGCGCGAACCTCCCTGGCAAGGGGGTCTCGCCAAGGTTGGCCCGGGTGGGGGTCCAGCGGGAGCCTCCTCAACCAGGGTTCTCGCCAAGTGGGCCCACGTGGTGGGGGCCCGGCGCTCATAAAGAGGATTATTTTATAATATATTATCCCGAGGTGAAATTACCCAAATGCCCCTTTAAGTGACAGCGGGATTTGGCTATTGGCAGACCCCTCAGGGGTATTTCAGTATTTTCAGGCCAAAGGAAGGCTATAAAAAGACCCATAAGGGCTCTTTAGAAGGCAAGCTGATCATTTTTCCTCTAGCCCTAGTGCCTTCTGAAGAGCTCCCAGCCCAGCATTTGGCTTTGGAGGGGAAGCTCTCAGAGATCTTCCGGGTGTGTGGTGGGACCTCCCAGCTGAGGCTTTGGGTCTGTGTTAGGGCCTTAGCAACCTGTCAGGGGTCGAGGTTCGAGAGAAGTAGGCATTGACTGCACTTTGGTTCGTGAACATTTGTTGAGGTCAATTTTGGCTTCAACAATTTGATACTATTTTTAAATCAAATATACGATGGTTATCACTTTATCATCATACATAGTTAAATATTATGTAAATAAAATTATTTAATGATTATTTGAAGCACCCTGAAATCAAATATGATTGATCCTATTTAATGATTATTTAAAGCACCCTTAAATCAAATATGATTGATCGTTTACAATCATGTGCGGCGGAGGCATCCGCCCTAATCTCTTGCAGGAAGTAGGGACGAAGAGTGGTTGCATGCGCGCGAGATCGCCGGGATCGCCGTGAGTGTGGTGGCGACTGGCAGCAATGGGAACTGCCGTCCACTTCCGGCGGGATAAATGGGCGGCGATGGTGGCGAGTGTGTGGATCCAGTGTACCAGCGGCTCCTCCTACTGCTTCGGCATCTACTCGCCTCTCATCAAATCCACGCAGTCCTACGACCAATCCACCCTCGACTCCGTCGCTTTCTTCAAGGACGTCGGCGCCAACATTGGCGTCCTCTCCGGATTCTTATACTCCTCCATCGCCGGCGGCAAGAACTCGATGGCTGTCCTCTCGGCCGGTGCTGTTCAGTGTTTCGCAGGGTACTTTCTGATGTGGCTTTCTGTGACCGGCGCGGTCCCTCGTCCCTCATCCGGCCTTATGTGTTTTTATATGTTCCTTGCTGCGCATTCTCAGACGTTCTTCAATACTGCCGATGTGGTCACCGCCGTTGAGAACTTCCCTGGTAACCGCGGCACTGTGGTCGGCATCATGAAGGTTTTGATCAATCTCAGATCTGGTGTTAGTTGTTGGTTCTTCTCTCTGCAAATTTATCTGATTTTTTGGTACATGCTTGATTTCTCTCTATCAGAATTTTGGTTTCCATGGCTGATTCTTCTTTCTAGTATTGATGTTTAACTTTCAGTTTCTGCAGCTGATTCATCCTATGCTCTGTCCATCTAGAATCATATTGGGTTGCTATTTTCTAGGGTTTGTTTTTATTTGTTGTTGCAGATATTAGGGCTTTTATTTCTGCAATGGAGGAGGGGATCTTCGATTCATGGTTGGAATTTAGAGCGTGAATAATTTCTTGCTATGATTTTTGATTGTAGACTTGTAGTACTTCCTTGAAGAAGGGTTGACTATTTTTGATTTAAAAAAGTTTTTTAAAAGCCCGTGAGGTAGTAAATCCAAGTGTAAATCCAAGTGATGCTTTATGCAGATTCTGAAGAACCAACAACTTTCAGCAGGCTTACGACCCTAGCTGCTAGATAGAGCACTCTCAAAGGGGAAAGTAGCTTTCAATGCATCAATTGTTTCTCATGTTCAAGGGTTCTTATTTATAATGGCTCATTTGAGCTGCCATTATAGGAGAAGAATAGAAATAAATAATTACCAGTGCTGTAGATGTGAAGATGTTGCACCCAAAAACCAATATAATGCCCATTTTAAAACCAAAGACTCTCATTATATTCAGTATTCCAACATGCATTCCTAATACTTTGATATACATTATAAAACCCCTTTGAAGTTTGTAAATAAAATTCTAGTATGAGAGGGAAGGGAAAAGTATTTCAAGTCTTCAATAGCAATATTTTTAGGGAGAAATAATTTTACTTACTATAATATTTTTCTCATAATTAATATTTCCACTTTCTCCTCGTAATCACATATTCCCCCTTTCATGCCAGCCCTTTCATCAAAAGTATTCCATCATTTTATCAAACTAATTTATGTTAACATGCACATCTTCTCATCAAAAGTTTCAATAGTACTAACATGTATTTATTGAATCCTTGTGGCGTAGATTATTGAGGAATTTTATTTTCAAGGACATGCAATCTCTTGATGGGATCTTTCCTTACATGCATGCATCTTAATATCTTGTAGTCATCAAATTAACATGCATGCATAAGAATATTTTTTAGCCATCAAATTAACATGCATGTATTCTCGATTTGCATCTTTGAATATCACTTGCATGCATGATCATTCTATACATTTCAGAGCTTATAAGCCTTTCTCTACAACATGCACATTGTTTCTTACCTCCAAACCCAACAATAGACTTTTTGTGATTAAGACTTGAGTGTTGGAACCAAGAAAATCGGTTCCCGCTGTTTGGACCAGGGAGTGACCAAAGTTAACTAATTTAGTGGTCGCCTCGCGGGAGACTTGGCGAGAAGAAGGTGGTGAATCAAAAGAATAGCTCCGGACTGCCTACAAACAAGACCCACGTGCTGCGGCGAGGAGGCTCCGCCACATACCCAGAAGTCTATATGAACTTCCCCTTCTAAAGACATTGCTGAGCTCGGCACAAATGAGGCTGACTGTGAGCTCGCCCCTCATGGGGGGGGGGGTTGAAGGTCCCTTTTACTTGTGCCTTGGGGTTCCTATTTATAGACAAATCCAGAGGGGGGGGGGGGGAGGTATGGTCTGCGAATAGCCCCTCCTGCCCCAACCAAAATGATATTCACAAGCCTGAATGGTCTGAGATGAGGTGAAAAACTGAGCTCGCCCCCGGTGGGCGAGGTCTTCCCAACTCGCCCCAGGTGGATGAGGCCTTCCCAACTCGCCCCAGGTGGGCGAGACCTTCTCAACTCACCCCAGGTGGGTGAGGCCTTCTCAACGCCCCAGGTGGGCGAGACCTTCTCAACTCACCTCAGTGGGCGAGGCCTTTTTAGCTGTCCTCAGGCATCTCTAATCTCGACGAATTACGGGTTATACGTAGAGCATGAATCCTTTTCCTAAAATAAAGCAAGGTTGGATCTTTAAATACAAACATTATTATATCTACTGCTAAATTTGCTTACAAAACTTCATGCATGCATGAGGAAGAATTTTTGGGTGAAGGGAGAAGATGAAGAAAATCTAAACCTTGTATGAAGAAACCGTTGCCTCAGTATCTCCTTAAGGGCATGATGAGAATATGCCAAAATCTTGAAGTTCCTTTTAAACGGAGCTCTAATTTGTGGATTGTGTAGGAGGAAGAACAAAATGGCAAATAAAGGGATGAATGAATTCATTTGTTATTTATGAGAAGGAAGACAACATTTTGTGCCATTGGATCTTGCCTTACGTACTTTGAGTCAGCATACTTGTTTATCTCTACATTAATGAACATATACCATGTAATTAAGCTATTATATTAATTTTCTATGATGTATGTCAGTACTTAAAGCAGAGCCACGTAGTAGGAATGAAAAATGATGGACATGAAATAAAATCAAATAAGATTGAGTAACCTAAAAAAGACCAAGATTTTATGTGATTTGGCCAAATTTGTCATGCATCAATGAGAGGTTTTGATCCATGAAACTCATAATAGAAGAAGGTAATTACGCAGGACACTCAGTAGCCCTTTCAACAAATCTGAGTACCCATCTCTCAAATAAATGAGCAATCCTAAAATTAGTTTATTCCTAAGATTTGATGCAATATTCTAGTCATTCTAGGCCAATCATGATATTCATATGACTGGAGTAGACTCGTCAAACTTGATCCGACTTCATGTTGACGTGCCCCGTCATATCAATACTTCCTCAGGATATTTTCTTTGCTCTCTAGGCAGAAGTTCGGAAATTGAAGCATAAAATCTTTGCAATCAACCCATGTAGCATTGTCGATGGGGCAGTTCCTGATGCGTGCACTATTTTGGCGGGTGGTTTAGTTAGTAATTATTAATTGTGGGAAGGGTAATTTTGTCATGTAAGTGCCAACTATATAAGGCATATGGGGAGAGTGTTTTAGGGTTATGCTATTTGATGTCTGCGTGAAAGGCCGGAGGAAGAAGCTTCCCCTACTGCTGTGTAATCCCGCCTGTTCAGGGTTCGGCCCTTAGGGTGGTTGTTGAATGCTTGCTACATGTATCTTGTTCTGCTTTTGCTATTTCAGTTAATGGTAATAGTGTGCTGGAATCAACCTTGAAGAATTATTGCTTCTGGATTTCTTACTAGCATTTCAGTTCTTATCAACTGGTATCAGAGCCTAACCGGGTAGGAGACAACATGCCCATTTCCGAACATACCCGTGCAAAGGAGACATCACCGGAACTCGAGTTGCTCCGCCAGGATCAGGCGGCCTTGGCCCAATCTGTTCAATCCCTCACCGCGCAATCCGATCTACAAAACCGCACACTGGACGAACTCCGGAACCTGTTACTTACGCTGGTACCCCAGCACCGGGACATCGCCGACGACTCGGGAGGTCGCACATCCGCCACCAACGCGCCACCGCTGCCGCGCCAAGACTCCCACTACAACAACCATTCCCAT
This sequence comes from Platanthera zijinensis, assembly GCA_039513925.1. Taxonomy (NCBI): domain Eukaryota; kingdom Viridiplantae; phylum Streptophyta; class Magnoliopsida; order Asparagales; family Orchidaceae; genus Platanthera; species Platanthera zijinensis. The sequence goes on from CM077096.1 coordinate 29,348,222, forward strand.
CGCTTTGAATTTCCACGATTCTACGGTGATGACCTGCAAGAGTGGATTTATAAAGCAGAACAATTCTTCGATCTGGGCGAGACACCGCCGGATTTGTAGGTCAAAATCGCATCAGCTCACATTGAGGGTAAAGTTTTGTATTGGCACCAAGCGTTCATGAAATCTCGCCTCACCCGACATTGGCCCACTTGGGAGGAATATACCCAGGCTCTCGCTCAGCGCTTTGGCACCATCCTCTTCATCGACCCCATGGCAGAACTCAAGAACCTGCGGCAAACAAGCACTGTGCAATCATTCCTGGACGAATTTGATGTTTTGCTTCACCACGTAACGGTTCCGGAAGCACACGCAATCAGCTTTTGCATTTCCGGTCTCCGAGACGACATTGGATATGCTATCCGCATGTTTCAGCCCAAGACCCTTCAAGATGTCTTCGCCTTAGCTCGGATGGAGGAGCAACGTACCGCGGCGGCACCTCGACGCACTATGGTCGGCACCTCGACAACTAATTGGATTTCTGACCGTCGACAATCTTCATCCAAACCGCTGTCCGCACGGTTCGCTCACCCCACACCCACAAGTAATTCCAGCAACCATCGCCGGCTGACCACGGCGGAAATGGCCGAGAAGCGCGCAAAGGGCCTTTGCTTTTGGTGCGACACCAAATACACACCGGATCACCGTTGTGAAGCACGCGGGAAATCCTACGCCCTTGAGCTCATTATGGACGACGACGATCTTGAACCCGCACCGGGCAGTGAGGAAGTAGTGGGGGAAGTAACTGATGGCGACGAAGTGGAGGCGGTACCACACTTATCAGTGCATGCTCTGATGGGAATTACACAATATCACACTATGAAGGTCTCGGCTTCGTATCAAGGTCATACCATTCACATTTTGATTGATTCCGGGAGCACCCACAACTTCGTGGATGAGGGGACAGCTCACAAATTACATTGCCGGTTGACACCCATGCAACCTTTCAACGTGGCTATTGCTGACGGACGTCGCCTATCCAGTTCCACCAAAGTGTTGGGTTTTCAATGGCGCATGCAGGGTGTTTTTTTCACAACGGATATGCTGGTCCTACCACTGGGCGGATGCGATGTCGTTCTAGGAGTGCAATGGCTGAGTACTCTTGGTGTGATACATTGGGATTTTGGTAATCTCCGCATGGATTTCACGAGTCAAGGACGGAAAATTTCCTTGAGATGCTCCAAGACAACAACCGAGACGTGGATGACGCAACACAATTTGGAAAAATTGTTGGCCAAGGGAGGTAACCTAAACATGTTATCCTTGTGCACCCTTAAATATACTCAGGATTACATAGAGGGTCCGGCAGACACCTCTACTATCCAGCTGCAGGAACTGGATTCCGGCCATGGGGAGCAAGCCGAAGAGGGGCCACAACTTACCGTCATGGACGGCGGTTTTGCTGACAGCCGTATGGACTCCACCTTGACAGCAACCGAAGCACAATCATTGGAGGAGATATTAGAGCAGTTCGGGGAGACATTCCAGGATCCATCCGGGTTACCACCACCGCGAGAGCACGTCCACCGGATTCCTTTGGCGGACGGTCACGAAGCCATTAATTTGAGGCCTTATCGATATCCACCCATTCAGAAAGATGAAATTGAGAAGATGGTTGGCGAGATGTTGCAAACCGGGATAATTAGGCCAAGCACTAGTCCGTATGCGTAACCGGTGGTGTTGGTCCGTAAAGGGGATGACACGTGGCGGCTTTGTATTGACTACCAGTACCGCCAACTTAATCTACACACGGTGAAAGATAAATTTCCCATCCCAATCATTGAGGAGCTCATCGATGAGTTACAAGGAGCGGTCTTTTTCTCCAAGCTGGACATGCGTGCCGGCTATCATCAAGTACGGATGGCGGAGGAGGACGTCTATAAGACGGGCTTTCGAACACACCACGGCCATTACGAGTTCTTGGTCATGCCATTCGGATTGACGAATGCGCCGTCCACTTTTCAGAGCATGATGAATTCGATCTTCCAAGATCAACTAAGGTTCATTTTAGTTTTTTTCGATGACATTTTGATTTTCAGTCCCTCTTGGCAGGAGCACTTGACACACCTTACCTTCACGTTGGGAAAGCTACGCGACCATCACCTCTTCCTCAAACGGAGCAAATGCAGCTTCGGCCAACGACGGGTTCACTATCTCGGCCATATCTTATACCATGAGGGGGTGGCCACGGATCCGTAGAAGGTGCGAGCAATGTTGGAATGGCCTACTCCAATGACAGTCAAACAAGTGCGCGGCTTCCTTGGACTCACCAGGTATTACCGGCGGTTCATTCAAGGCTACGGCGGTCTTGCTAAACCGTTGACGGAACTTCTGAAACCAACCCGTCTACAGTGGTCGGAGGCGGCAAATCGTGCGTTCAACCAGCTCAAGATCGCAGTCTCTCAGCCGCCGGTGCTCGGCCTCCCGGATTTCACCAAACCGTTTGTGCTAGAATCGGATGCATCGGAGAGGGGAATTGGGGCGGTTCTACTCCAAGACGGCCGGCCAATCGCCTACTTCAGCAAAGCGTTGGGCAAAAAGAACTCGATGTTATCGGTGTATGAGAAAGAGTTGTTGGCCGTAGTATTGGCGGTGCAACATTGGCGGCACTATTTGATCACGCGACCATTTACTATCCGCACGGACCAACAAAGTTTGAAGTTCTTCTCCAATCAAAAGCTCGCGACACCGGCGCAACAAAAATATGTAGCCAAATTGTTGGGATACGACTACACCATTCAGTACAAGCAAGGGAAGACCAATCTATGCGCGGATGCGCTCTCACGCCGTGACGGGACGGAGGAAGGGGAGTTATGTGCCATGGTAACAATTACATCAAACTTCATGCGAGAACTCAAAGAATCCTGGCAACGTGATCCCAAAATACAGGATATTATCGCCCAGAAAACAGCGGATGATGCTAGCCAACCCAAGTATCAATGGGAGAGGGGTCTATTGAAGCGGAAGGGATGCTTGGTAGTGGGGGAGGATGTAACACCCCTATCCGTCGCATAGCATATAGCAGTAGGTCCGGCCGGGGCCCGACGCCATATACTACGGACAGACCGGAAGGTTACGAATATGGACAACCATTCCAACCAATTCAACAACAACGTCCTACACAACGCATTCTAACGGAAGCATTTTAAAGTTAAACAAAGAACCCCCAAAAGGCATGAATGTCCACTAGTAATAAATTTACCACAAAGGAATGACGAACATGAAGATACACAAAAGAGTTCACGACCTTAAGGCCTTACAAAAGTGTTCGCTTAACAAGATAGCGTCTTTCATACATCGGCGCGCAGGCCGGCCATACATGAATATGAAAAAGCTAATAACTAAGCCTTCGAGGGCTGGCGCTGCAACTTGGGCTTTAGCCCGCTATTTGCCGCTTGGCTCCGCAGCAGCACCTGTAGAAAGCAATCCACCCAAGAGGTGGCAATACAAAAGGGCAACGGTCAGCAAAGCTGACCAAATTATAACGACCCCGTCCCGTTTCTCGGGACGGCGGTGCTCCTTCCCTGCATATAAAACTACCATAGCAATTCTATAAAGTGTTCTATTCGCCACAAGTGTCGGCACGCACGGCCGCACACTCCGTGCTCTCAGGGCACTAATCGGTGAACCCGGTCCGGACCCAGCCCGACACCGCGATTCCACCACCATCCCTCGGATGGCAACACTCGTGAGCATCTAGCCCTTTCAGCCGAAGCCTAGGCCCGTTTCCAGCCCCCCGGGAAGTCCCATGTACTTTAGGTCGCTTCTACCGAGACCACTTGGAATGGGTAGAGTTCCACCCGCCCGTTGCTCACTTCACCACGGCCATTTAGCCATCGGTGCGGGCCAGGTTTCTCCTCATTCCCACAATCGATCAAAACACGCACATAACCCCGTTATGTACCGATTTGCCCTCCAAGGCAACATCGTGGCGGCAATGCGATTCCGCCCAAGCTTTCCGGGTGCGCCTCGAGGTTAACCCCCAAGGATCCCTGTATGCAATCTACCGCGTAGAAATTTCGGAAAACTAAAATCATCGGCGCGGAGTCTTCTCCGGCCATGCAATGCAAACATCACCGATCCGGGTTAAACCCGAATAGGCTTCACACACAATGCCTACGCCCGTACTCCGACTCCGGGCTCTAACAACGGGGACTTTACATATCTACCCGAAGGGATTCCGCGCCTCAACGCTCACTCGCGAGAGGGGGATTTCCCCATGCATAGAAAGAAGGGCGACTACACATGCCCTATGAAGAGGATCGTTACCCTCGAAGATTTCCGCGGCGCCATGAAGATGTAGTCGGATGGAAAGCTTCGCCTCGCCCTTGCCTTCGAGGATCCGGACTCGGATCGCGAATCGGTGCTCCGGTGCTCCGCCGGCGGCCGGAACTTTGCTCCTCCTCCACTTGGCTCTCACCTCTCTCTAAGAGTTTAGAAAGAGAAAGGGTTGGGTTGGAATGAGGGAATTCAGCCCCAAACTCAACCCTAATACCCCCTAGGTTAACCCCCAGCCGTTAGATCCAAAATAAAAGATCCGGATGGCTCGGATTCAACCCAAAATATCAGTTACGCCGATCCACACGGATCCTGACACGGCCGTGTGCCACGGGCCATGTTACCTGGAGCTTCAGGACGATCGTCGGGCTTCATGAACACGGCTTCGAACACGGCCGTGTTCGAGGCCGTGTGCCCCACACACGGCTTGAGACACGGCCGTGTGTCTCAGGCCGTGTACTGCTCTGACTCGAGACAGCACAAAAACACAATAAATCACTGAACACGGGTAGGCACACGGCCGTGTGCCTGGCCGTGTGCCCCTGTTCAGACCTCCAAAAGTGCCGTTTGATCGCCCCGCGACCATCTCCGAGGTTGGGGTCTTACAACTCCCCCCCCCCCCCCTAAGAGAATTTCGTCCCGAAATTAAGAACAGAGACTACACAAAAAGAATAAACATAACGAGTACCTGAGGGGAACAACTCGGGGTACTCCTCGCGCATTGTCTGCTCTCGCTCCCAAGAGAGCTCCTCGCGTCCGCAGTTATTCCAACGGACCTTCACCATTCTGATCTCCTTGTTCCGAAGCCGTTTGACTTCGAAATCCTCAATAGATATGGGCTTGACTTTCGTTGTCAATCCTTCCTCAACCGGTACTTGGTCGGCCGCTAACACCTGCGAAGGTTCTTGCACTGCCTTCCGCAAAACCGAGATGTGGAATACATCGTGCAAAGCACTTAACTCTGCTGATAACCTCAACCTATAAGCTGCTTCTCCGATCCGCTCCAGAATCTCAAATGGCCCAAGGTATCTCGGACTCAACTTTTTCAAGCGTCGAATCCGTGAGACACCCTTGAACGGCTTGATCTTCAAGTACACCCAATCGCCAACACTGAATTCCACGTTCCTATGCTTGGCATTATAATACTTGGCTTGCCTATCCTGGGCAATCCGCAACCGCTCCCGTATAGTATGCACTAAAGAAGTGGCATCTTCAATGTCTTGACGCTGATAAAGCTTGGACTCACCCGTTTCTAACCACGACAACGGCGTGCGACATTTTCTTCCGTAAAGAGCTTCGAACGGCGCCATCTGAATGCTTGCTTGATAACTATTGTTATAAGCAAATTCGACCAAGTATAGGTGGTCCTCCCACCTCTTTCCGAAGTCCAACATACACATGCGGAGCATGTCTTCCAAGGTTCTGTTGACTCTCTCGGTCTGGCCATCCGTCTGTGGATGAAACGCCGTGCTAAACTTCAGTTTGGAGCCCAACATTTGATGCACTAGCCTCCAGTCATTGGACGTGAAACGCCCATCGCGATCACTCACAATACTGCGGGGCACCCCGTGCAAGCGCACAATGCTATCCACATAGAGCTTTGCCAACTTCTCTACTGGATCATCCTTCCTCATTGGTAAGAAATGCGACACTTTCGTCAATCTGTCAACGATCACCCAAATGGCGTCGTTTCCCTTCTGCGATCTTGGCAATCCATGCACAAAATCCATGGATATGTCGTCGAATTTCCACTCCGGTATAGGCAAGGACTTCAGAAATCCGCCCGGCCTTTGGCACTCCGCCTTCACCAAGGCGCACGCTTGACATTTGACCACATACAACGCCACATCTTTTTTTAGTCCCGGCCACCAAAACAACTTTTTAAGATCACGATACATCTTCGTGCTCCCTGGGTGGATTGAGTACTTGGTATGATGAGCCTCGTACATCAACTCCGCCCGGAGGTTACCCCCACTTGGGACGCACAAACGATGATCCTTCCTTAATAACCCATCTTCTACCGAGAACTGGGAATTTGACCCATCCAAAGCGGCCTCCAAAAGCTCCTTCATGAAATCATCCAACTCTAATGCCTGCCGAACCCGGTCAGCCAGGTCATACTGCACCTCTGTCCAGTTTAACATTGCCTTGGCGCTCGACTGTTTGTCAACGCAACAGATCTCAAGCTTCTCCAACTCCCGTACTAGCCGCTCATCATGCACCGACAACCAGTTGGCTTGGGCGGGAGCCCTGCGGCTCAACGCATCCGCAACTGCGTTGCCCTTCCCGGGTACATAATGTATCTTGAAAGTGTAGTCCCCCAGGAACTCCATCCACCTCCTCTGCCTCATATTGAGATCCCTTTGATCCAACAAGTATTTTAGGCTCTTGTGATCGGTGTATATGTCGACCCTTACTCCGTATAGGTAGTGCCTCCACAACTTGAGTGCAAATATCACGGCCGCCAACTCCAAGTCGTGCACCGGATAATTTCTTTCATGCACCTTTAGCTGACGCGATCCATACGCTACCACGCTACCATGCTGCAACAACACGCAGGCCAAACCGCTACCCGAAGCGTCGCTATACACCTCAAAGCCCTCGGTCCCACTCGGCGAACTAAGCACTGGCGCCGTGGTCAACCGCCTCTTCAGCTCCTCAAAAGCTTGCACGCACTCTTGCGTCCACAAGAATTTCTGATCCTTCCTTGTCAACTTCGTGAGAGGTAACGCTACCCGCGAGAAGTTCTCTACGAAGCGTCTGTAATATCCGGCAAGCCCGAGAAAACTACGGACTTCCGCGACAGAAGATAACGCAGGCCACTCCCGTATCGCAACAATCTTCGCCGGATCCACCGCTATACCTTCCCCACTCACTATATGACCAAGGAACGCTACCGAGGGTAGCCAGAACTCGCACTTGGAGAACTTTGCGTAAAGCTCATTCCTCCTCAAAGTCTCCAACACCAAATGCAAATGCTTGAAGTGGTCTTCCTCGCACTGCGAGTACACCAAAATATCGTCAATAAAGACGATCACAAAGCGATCCAGGAAATCTCTGAACGTCCTGTTCATCAGATCCATAAACACCGATGGCGCATTTGTCAGTCCAAACGGCATGACCGTGAACTCGAAATGCCCATACCTCGTACTGAACGCCGTCTTCGGGATATCACACTCCCTGATCCTCAGCTGATAGTACCCCGACTTCAAGTCCAACTTGGAGTATACCGACGATCCGACTAACTGATCAAAGAGATCATCAATCCTCGGGATCGGGTACTTATTCTTTTCCGTCAACTTGTTCAATTCTCTGTAGTCGATGCACAGCCGCATACTACCGTCCTTCTTTTTAACGAAGAGGACCGGTGCGCTCCAAGGCGACGAACTTGGACGCACATAACCTTGCTCCATCAGTTCCTCCAACTGAACCTTCAACTCCGCCATCTCCTTTGGCGCCAACCTATAAGGAGCACGTGACACGGGTTTGGCACCCGGCACGAGCTCGATTGTAAAATCAATCTCTCGCTGCGGTGGGGCTCCGGGAAGGCTATCCGGGAACACATCGGGGTATTCGCAAACCACGGGGATGCTATCCAACGGGGACTTTGGCTCCACAGCCCCCACTATCGCAAAGAACAGCTCTGCACCAGCACGAACCGCCTTCACCACCTGAAGAGCAGACATTAGTGTCTTGCTCGACCCCTTAAGCCCCTCGAACGTAGTCTCCCGCCCTACACCCAGTTTGACCTCCTTACGGTCGCAATCGATCCAAGCCTTCTGCTCTGACAGCCAATCCATTCCAAAGATAACATCGAACTCTACTAACGGCAGTAATGACGCTAGCAAGTCGAACTCTTGGCTCCCTATGTGAACCTTCACGGCGCACACTCTGTCCGCACGCATCGAGCACCCATTCGGTAGCAACACATCTAATTTGTCCTTCGCCATCGAAGAAGGGACTCCGATACGCGATATAAACTGTTCGGATAAGAAAGAATGCGAAGCACCAGTGTCGAACAGTGCCCGTGCCGGACTATCGCTAATCACCACAAAGCCTAAGCAAAAGGCATTAGCTTAACAAGCAATAGGTAATAGTATTCTCAAGTCAACTTGCATAAATTAACCCATACCTGTCACCACATCCGCTTGCTTGATGGCCTCCTGCTGGCCCAAGTTGTAGACTCTAGGCTGAGTCGGAGCATAATGGGACGCGGTCGACTCCACCGCTTTGCCCTTTTCCTCGTAGGTGGCTCCTTGTTTCCTTTCGGACTTTGAGCGTCCACTCCAGCAGTCACGGGCAAAGTGCCCCGGCTTTCCACACGTGAAGCAAGCGCCCGGGGTTCGATTGGTAGTTGCCCCCGAGGCACCTGCAGAAGAAGCTGGACCCGACGTCCTAGACTTCTTGGAGAATCTGCGGTAGCCCGACTTCGACGTAGTCGGCGCCTTGAACTCTGATCTCTTGCCACCAGATTCCCTCTCCTTCTTCGCTTGCACGTTTCTCATATCCTTCTCCAAGGACCGGGCCGAACTGACCAGGGTCATGAAACCCTGCGCCTTGGGCCCCGACAGCAGCAACCTCAAATCATCCCTTAGCCCTTCATAAAAGCGGCTCGTCTTGCGCTCCTCGTCTGCGAAGGTAGCGCCGGCATATCTCCCCAACCGAGTAAACTCGTGGAGGTATTCATCAACGGTGCTATCACCCTGCACCAACTTCTGGAATTCACTCTCTAGCGCGATCCTCTGCGTCGAGGGGAGGTATCGAGCCATAAATAGTCTCGCAAACTCCTCCATCGGGACTTCGGCCAATGGCCTTCCCCTCAACTGATGCAGCTCTAGGCCCTCCCACCACAGTCTTGCGTCCCCATCCAAAAGGAACGTCGCTATAGTGGTCTTCTGCCACTCTTCAGTTTCCGTCGCAGTCATCACCCTGTTGACCCTTGAGAGCCAATCCTCTGCTTGGGTCGGGGTTTCTGCCCCCGTGAACACCGGTGGATGAAAGCCCATGACATGCTTCAGTTGTCTTTCAGTTGCTCTCCGCGGCAACTCTGGCTCCAACACAACTTGCTCAACCCTCCTTCGCTCTGCCGTCTGAACCGGTACTTGCTCCACAGCAGGAGCAGGCTGCTGCACCTGCCTTGCAGGCTGCGCATTAATCATTGCCATGACCGCTTCCGCCACCAACCTAATGGTCTCGGCAGACAAAGGTGTTGCAGGCGTATCGCTTGGCGCACTGCTCGCCTCAGAACCTGGCCGTTCAGACGGCCCAGCACCACTTCTGGTCACCTATATTCGTGCAAAAACACCGATAAGCGACCAAACATTACTGCAAACAGCAATTAAAGGAACACGCAGGTTCCTCAACAAGTGTATTTTCATTCCTAAGTGGACATTCATGGGTTCTTTTTCATGTTATAACGATGACGCACGTGACCGTGCTCACCACCCCTTAAAAGAATTCGTCCGCGAATTCCAATAAGCTAGACCGAAACCGGTAGTCTGATACCAATTTGTAACACCCCTATCCGTCGCATAGCATATAGCAGTACGTCCGGCCGGGGCCCGACGCCATATACTACGGACAGACCGGAAGGTTACGAATATGGACAACCATTCCAACCAATTCAACAACAACGTCCTACACAACGCATTCTAACGGAAGCATTTTAAAGTTAAACAAAGAACCCCCAAAAGGCATGAATGTCCACTAGTAATAAATTTACCACAAAGGAATGACGAACATGAAGATACACAAAAGAGTTCACGGCCTTAAGGCCTTACAAAAGTGTTCGCTTAACAAGATAGCGTCTTTCATACATCGGCGCGCAGGCCGGCCATACATGAATATGAAAAAGCTAATAACTAAGCCTTCGAGGGCTGGCGCTGCAACTTGGGCTTTAGCCCGCTATTTGCCGCTTGGCTCCGCAGCAGCACCTGTAGAAAGCAATCCACCCAAGAGGTGGCAATACAAAAGGGCAACGGTCAGCAAAGCTGACCAAATTATAACGACCCCGTCCCGTTTCTCGGGACGGCGGTGCTCCTTCCCTGCATATAAAACTACCATAGCAATTCTATAAAGTGTTCTATTCGCCACAAGTGTCGGCACGCACGGCCGCACACTCCGTGCTCTCAGGGCACTAATCGGTGAACCCGGTCCGGACCCAGCCCGACACCGCGATTCCACCACCATCCCTCGGATGGCAACACTCGTGAGCATCTAGCCCTTTCAGCCGAAGCCTAGGCCCGTTTCCAGCCCCCCGGGAAGTCCCATGTACTTTAGGTCGCTTCTACCGAGACCACTTGGAATGGGTAGAGTTCCACCCGCCCGTTGCTCACTTCACCACGGCCATTTAGCCATCGGTGCGGGCCAGGTTTCTCCTCATTCCCACAATCGATCAAAACACGCACATAACCCCGTTATGTACCGATTTGCCCTCCAAGGCAACATCGTGGCGGCAATGCGATTCCGCCCAAGCTTTCCGGGTGCGCCTCGAGGTTAACCCCCAAGGATCCCTGTATGCAATCTACCGCGTAGAAATTTCGGAAAACTAAAATCATCGGCGCGGAGTCTTCTCCGGCCATGCAATGCAAACATCACCGATCCGGGTTAAACCCGAATAGGCTTCACACACAATGCCTACGCCCGTACTCCGACTCCGGGCTCTAACAACGGGGACTTTACATATCTACCCGAAGGGATTCCGCGCCTCAACGCTCACTCGCGAGAGGGGGATTTCCCCATGCATAGAAAGAAGGGCGACTACACATGCCCTATGAAGAGGATCGTTACCCTCGAAGATTTCCGCGGCGCCATGAAGATGTAGTCGGATGGAAAGCTTCGCCTCGCCCTTGCCTTCGAGGATCCGGACTCGGATCGCGAATCGGTGCTCCGGTGCTCCGCCGGCGGCCGGAACTTTGCTCCTCCTCCACTTGGCTCTCACCTCTCTCTAAGAGTTTAGAAAGAGAAAGGGTTGGGTTGGAATGAGGGAATTCAGCCCCAAACTCAACCCTAATACCCCCTAGGTTAACCCCCAGCCGTTAGATCCAAAATAAAAGATCCGGACGGCTCGGATTCAACCCAAAATATCAGTTACGCCGATCCACACGGGTCCTGACACGGCCGTGTGCCACGGGCCGTGTTACCTGGAGCTTCAGGACGATCGTCGGGCTTCATGAACACGGCTTCGAACACGGCCGTGTTCGAGGCCGTGTGCCCCACACACGGCTTGAGACACGGCCGTGTGTCTCAGGCCGTGTACTGCTCTGACTCGAGACAGCACAAAAACACAATAAATCACTGAACACGGGTAGGCACACGGCCGTGTGCCTGGCCGTGTGCCCCTGTTCAGACCTCCAAAAGTGCCGTTTGATCGCCCCGCGACCATCTCCGAGGTTGGGGTCTTACAGAGGACACCGCCCTTCGGCTGAAATTGCTACAACTCTACCATGAGAGCACATGGGGAGGCCATTCCGGGATCACAGCCACATATCAACGCTTAAAGAGGATGCATTTTTGGAAGAAGATGAAAGTGGAGGTCTACGAATATATCCAACGGTGTGTTGTATGTCAACAATGCAAACCGGACAACCGAAAAGTTATGGGGCTGCTGCAGCCTCTCCCCATACCGGAGAAGATTTGGCAGGACATTTCACTAGATTTTGTGGAAGGACTTCCCAAGAGCCACGGGAAAACAACCATCTTGGTCGTGGTGGACCGCCTGAGCAAGCAAGCGCACTTCATCGCGATAGCACACCCGTACACGGCCGAGGGAGTGGCGCAGGTGTTCTTGGACTCCATTTTCCGGTTGCATGGACTACCCGAATCCATCGTCAGCGATCGGGACGCCACCTTTGTGAGTCAATTTTGGCAAGAGCTTTTCCGGGTATTGCAAGTCAAACTACGGTTGTCCACGGCGTACCACCCCCAATCCGACGAACAAACCGAGGTGGTGAATAGATGTTTGGAGAATTACCTACGGTGTATGTGCTTCGAGCGGCCGAAGAATTGGGCACAATGGTTACCCCTTGCGGAATGGTTGTACAATACTACTTATCAAAGTGCCATCAAAATGACGCCGTACGAGGTGGTGTACGGGCAAGCACCACCATTACATGTGGCTTACAATCCGGGCTTGGCGGAGGTAGACGCGGTGGACCGATCATTAGCAGCACGTGAGCAAGTCATCCAATTACTCAAGGTAAACTTGGCGGCAGCCCAAAACTGCATGCGTGTTATGGCGAACAAGAAGCGAAGGGAACGCGTGCTCGAAGTGGGAACATGGGTGTATGTTCGCTTACAACCTTACAAACAAACATATATTAGTCCGCGGGGCTGCCATAAATTGGCTCCAAAGTATTTTGGACCGTTCCAAGTGTTGGCAAGGGTCGGTATGGTGGCGTATAGGCTGCACCTTCCGGCGGAGGCGAAGATTCATCATACCTTCCACATCTCACAGTTACGGGAACATCATGGAGACCCACCCACTCAAACCATTCCTCTACCTTCGGCGGTGAATAGTGAAAGCAATGTGATGGTAGAACCGGTAGCCGTACTAAATCGCCGAATTATCCCCCGAGACGGCAAGGTGGTAACGCAATGGTTAATCCAATGGGCAGGTGGTACAACGGAGGAGGCAACATGGGAAGACCTTTGGAAGATTCAAGAACGATTTCCAGATTTTCATCCTTGAGGACAAGGATGTGGTGGAGGAGAAGGTAGTTGATGCGTGCACTATTTTGGCGGGTGGTTTAGTTAGTAATTATTAATTGTGGGAAGGGTAATTTTGTCATGTAAGTGCCAACTATATAAGACACATGGAGGGAGTGTTTTAGGGTTATGCTATTTGATGTCTGCGTGAAAGGCCGGAGGAAGAAGCTTCCCCTGCTGCTGTGTAATCCCGCTTGTTCAGGGTTCGGCCCTTAGGGTGGTTGTTGAATGCTTGCTACCTGTATCTTGTTCTGCTTTTGCTATTTCAGTTAATGGTAATAGTGTGCTAGAATCAACCTTGAAGAATTATTGCTTCTGGATTTCTTACTAGCATTTCAGTTCTTATCAGTTCCTTCACCACACTAAAACTTGTGGAATTGTGGTATCCCTGCATTGTGTCTTGTAGTTGCCCATGACTGACGCCTAATCATATTGAGGATTGAGTCGACGCAAGAGGTGTTTGCTTCAATGATGGTTGTATTCTTGGTTGGATAAGCGTTAGGTAGGTGTGCGACTAGTAGTATTGTTCGAGAGAAGTGGATGTTTATGGGGTGTTGGAGGAATTTTGGGTGGATGGTTATGGGGGATCGATGGGTCAAAGGGTGGTGGTTTGGGTGTTGTGGTGATTTTGTAGGTGGACTAGGAATTGTGGAGCTGCCATGAGCTGGAAAAGTTACAGTAGTTGCCCTATGGTCCGAATGAAAATTCAACTTCATTCAACCGAGCAATTTTCATGACCTGTTTGATGGGAGTGGGCTGATAAAGGAGGTTGGCAACTTGGCATAGATATCTGGCAGGAGGTTTTGCATGAAGTACCCAAATAGTTATAGTGCGAGTCTAGGAATGCGGGTGACAAGTTCGATTAACATGTCCACATATTCCCTGATGGTGTCAGTTTGTCTCTTTACACAAAGATGCTCAACCTCAGTTGGTCATAGCGTTGAGTCAACTCATGTGTGAGTGAATACCATGTCTAGCAAGCATAGTCTGACATAACCAACATACCCAGTGCAAGGCTGGTCCTTCCACGTTGACGTGCGTGATTGATTTATTGAGTGTTGGGGATGCACTTGTTCTCAAAGAACTGTTCTGCGCTTGTGAGACATCCAATTGTATAGTGTCTGTGGAAATTAGGCACTCCAAGGAGTCTAGGTTGTTGGAGAGCAGACTCTATTGGCATTTGATCCAAAGGAAACCCCTCGACAGTGTTTGCAAAGGTGGAAAAAACAAGATTGCGGGAATCGGTGACCTTGGGTGTGATAGTGGAGGTATGGAGTTGCGCCGAAGACTATTGAAAAGTACTTTGACGGAATTGTATTCCTCCTGTGCGCATTCATTGTCGGAGTTGAGGTGTGCTTGGAAAGGAACCATGGATTTCAAAATGGCATCAAATTCATTGGTCAACAACATAAAATTTAGCAGTCTAATTAAACATAAATTTGCAGTCTAATTCATTGGTCATGCCATGTCGCTCATAATCTTTGGAGTACAATTGCACCATGATCAACATCACCTTCTGTCGGTAGAACTGCCAATCAAATCGACAATATTTCCAAGCGTCTGGAATCCAAATACGCTCATGTTGGTGCTTGCGCTACCTTCCCATGACTTCTGATGTCGGTTGCACCATGTGCTTGCCCAAAACTTGATACATATGCGCATGACACATTGTCAAGTGAAGGAGCGCGTTATTTTCTCACCATGCGGACGCCTGCTAGCCTCTTGTCGGCAGTCCTCACTAACCTCTTCTCTTCCTCTTGATTTGCATGGATGTTGTCTACTTATCATAATCCTTCATCAGGATAATAATAAATCAGGATGTTATTTCATGGCTATCTTATCAAACCAGATATTGGTTAACAATATCAGGATGCTGTGCAAGGCCTATTGTAGTAACCACAGAACAACGTGATTATGAGGCACTCTCTTTTCCCTAATTTTGTACCTGAGATTGTAATTCAAACTGTTGAAATTGTTATTATCTTTTCCCTAGATTTAATGAATAAAAAACTTGATCAAGTTAACTTATCAACCTAAGGCAATTCAAGAACTAATCCTCTTATGATCATCGAAGGAACGGAGAGCTATTAAGAACTAATCCTCTGATCATCGTCGAAGGAACTAATCCTGAAGAAGATTCCTATGGTGCTCGCCCTACGCAATTTTCCTTAAGGCTCCGTTCGTTTCGCGGGAATTGGGGCGTTGGAATTGACATTCAATTACCAATTCCAATTGTGGTTGTTCAGTATGCCCAAAATATCGTGGGAATCAGAAATCAAACCCAATTCTGTTGGAATTGGGTATAAGCTGTATCCCGCGACAATCATTTCCGACCATGCTAGGTCATCTTTCGCGATTCCGATCCCGCTCCCTGCTCCTGCTCCCGATCCCGTCGCCGCGATTCCGATCCCGCTCCCTGCTCCTGCTCCCGATCCCGTCGTCGCTCCTGCTCCGGCTCCGGATCCCGTCTCCGGCACCGGCTCCCGTCGCCCCTCCTGCTCCGACAGGTACTTCTTCTTCTTCTTCTTTTGTAATGTTCTGTCATTTTTGTTGATTTCTTGATTTTGGGAACACCCAGTTTTGCTCTGGTTATTAACACAGTTTCTTGATGTAATGTTCTATCATTTTTGTTGATTTCTTGATTTGGGGAACACCCAGTTTGCTCTGGTTATTAACACCCAGTTTCAAAATTTGATCATAATGGAGCACATTCCTCAATCGTGGATGGGTAGATCTTCCCCAACATCAAGTATAGGATTTGGTTTTTAGATCTTCCAATGCTGGTGTCAGAATTCCTGCAGTTAGTTGAACAGCAGAACTGGAATTTACTTGAATTCCAATTCCTGCAGGAATCAGAATTGAAGTCAATTCCGATTCCTGCATCTCAATTCCCGCGAAACGAACAGAGCCTAAGAGTTCTTCATTCTCCCTTATTTGGACTGATTAAACTGTATATAATTTCATAAAGCATGCTCTTCTAGATTTCTTGTGAGAATCTATAAATATATGCTTATGAGTTTGTTTCATGCAACATGGCAAACCAATGCTCAGTTCTGTTCATAATTATTTTTCACATTCTTTTTTCCACCCCACACTATTTTGCGTGTGATCTCTTTGTTTTCCAACACTGAACCTATCAACATGGTCTGAACCAATCAACATGCCTTACCAAATTTCAGCTCTTAAAGTTTATTGTTCTGTAATATTCTCTTAATGCATAATACCAAAATAGAGTTATATTTGTTCCTAAATCATTGGTTGTAGCATCAGTTCTAAATTAGAATAATCTCTAAAATAGGCTATAAATTATACATACTTTGAACTATGGTCAACACCCTAATGGACACTTGATCTAGCAATTTATTAAAAGTTTATCACTGCTATTCTGCATCTTCCTTCCTATACTGATATTGAGATAATCGCCTATTTTTATCTTTTTCTGGTTATATACAGTTGTAGTAACTTCTATTCATTCATTTACTCTTTTAATTTCACAAATTTTCATATTTTGTTACTAGCCTCTTTGTATTTCTCTCTTCAGGGATTTTTGGGTCTCAGTGGGGCTATACTCGTCCATACATACCGAGCATTTTTTGCCGGCAACCCCAGCTCATTTCTCCTGATGCTTTCGCTGCTGCCCACCCTTGTTCCGTTGCTGCTTATGTTTTTTGTGCGAGTGCATCATACAGACGAAGGAGATGACCTGAATTACCTGAATACTTTTTCATTCATTTCTATGGCAGTTGCTGCATACCTGATGCTTGTCATAATAGGAGAAGATTTCATCACATTCCAAGCCCCAATTCGCTTTGTAATATTCTCATTTCTTCTGGTGCTTCTGCTATCGCCATTAACCGTGCTACTCAAAGCTCAGTTAAGCAAGAACGAAAACCCTTCAGAATGCTCTCTTCATGCAAAGATTAGACTGATAGAAGGCACGAATCCACTGGGAAATATGGATCGGAGGATTGCGGGAGACTTGAATCTTCTACAGGCAATGCGGACATGCGAATTTTGGCTGCTTTTTCTAGTCATGGCATGTGCAATGGGGTCTGGATTGGCGACCGTGAACAACATCAGTCAAATAGGAACTTCTCTTGGCTACAGTGGCATGGAAGCCAGCACCCTAGTCTCTTTGTGGAGCATATGGAATTTTCTTGGGCGATTTGGCGCCGGATTCATATCCGATTACTTTCTTCGTAAAAAAGGCTGTGCCAGGCCGATTTTCATAGCCATAACCCTCCTCGCTATGAGCTTTGGTCATGCTGTCATATCTTCTGGTCTTCCGGGTTCGCTGCATTTGGGTTCAGTACTTGTCGGTGTGTGCTACGGTGCACAGTGGTCGCTGATGCCGACAATTACTTCGGAATTGTTCGGAATAAAATATTTCGGCACGATATTTAATGCAGTGGCGGTCGCGAGCCCTGTCGGCTCGTACGTTCTCTCGGTGAGGTTGGTGGGTTATGTATATGATATGGAAACATCATCAGGAGCGGAGGCATGCACGGGCAGGCACTGCTTCGCGTTATCCTTTCTCGTAATGTCATTTGTTACGATGGTCGGGTTTGCTGTCTCTTTAGTTTTATGTTGCAGGACAAGAGAGATTTACAAGAAGTTCTTGCTGATTAGACCATTGTCCTGAGGTTTGAAAAGCTTTTTCATGTTCACTGTGTCATCTTTGTTGAAGTTTTGTAGAATAGTGGATGTTGTGAGTGTGAAATGTTGTGTATATGTTTGTAGAAATTGGTGCAACTCTTGTTTTTTTTTTGCATGTCATGAGATACATTTCATGTGAACTTCGTTTACATGGCGGTAGCGTTCATGAACATGAGGGTTAAATTTTCATTCGTTAACGTCCACCTAAGAAACTTCATCCACTTTTATGTTCAAACGGATGATGTTTGTTAGATGATCCTTAATGAATGACGGTTTAATCCATATGTTACGACCGCCACCACCGTGCTAAAGGGAGCCTTAGGCTTCATTTTGGAGGACTTTTTTTAACTGGTCAAGCGGTTAAGACCGCATGAACCGGACCTTAAATTATGGTCCGGTTCCTGCGGTTCTAACCGCTTGACCGGTGAAAATAAGTCCTCCCAAACGAAGCCTTAATTTTCACGTGAATGCTTAGTTATTTTAAAAAATTATACTTGCAGCCCAAAGATAGGATCGCAGAATGAGCATAACATTCCAGTTGCACCTTTGATGCCTACAATACCTGATCGTTCCTCAAACAAATCATAATGCTACGGGCTTTGTGGAGCTCCTTCGGCAGCTCAGTCCATGCCCCCCAATCTCCGACGCCTACTTTTGATCCCGCTTCACGGAGCTCACAGCTCTCAGAGATGACCATGTTATGCGCGTAATTGAGGATCCAAATACTGGCCCGATCATTGCCGCTGGAAGCATCCATGCAACCCTTAGAATCGTATGTTAGCATAAATCCGATTCACACACCCACATGACTCCCCACGCATCAACCGCCTCACATGGTAATAAACAATTTGCGCTTAACAAGTTGATTTGCACTTAAATTTCATTGGTTTGCACATAATCATGATTTGCACGTAGTCATAATTAATTTATATGTATAATCACTATTAAATAAAAGCTTGTGAGCCGGCTCACGGGATGGAGAAATTAGCTTGGAGATAGGCTCACAAACAAGTTTTAGCTCAATATACTCGAGCTAGAGCCGAGATTTTATTGCCGAAGTTTCATTTTTAGGGGAAATTGTCGTTACTGTGTTGGTTTCTCCCTCCCCACGGATTTTTCAACGCAATTTCAAAACTTGCTTTAAAAATGCATCTTTAATATCTGAGAGTTGAAATTATTAATTAGGTTCAGTAACTTTCACTTCAATTTTGGTGTGCGACTCGTCTTATTTATTCACCCAGTAACCTGCTATAACTTGTCTTTCTTTGAGCCACTCTACTCTAAAGATACTCTCTGCCTTCATCGGGCCGTTTTCATCTAATTTTGAATAGTATATTCTAGCCGCAACAGCACCTCCAACAGTGAATGTGCCAATTGCTTAGATGGGGGCTTAGACTTTTAATATACAGTATAAATAAGGCGATTGTTAACCGCAATCCGGTATTGGCTTGTCGTACCCCAAAATCTCCTAATTTTTTGCGCCTTTTTGAAATACGTCTTGTACATACAATTTCAGAACAAGTGTTCAACACGAAAGTTGTAGATCTCGACGAGATCTACAACTTTCGTGTTGAACACTTTTCCTGAAATTGCATGTACATGACGTATTTCTGAAAAGCGCAAAAACTTGAGCATATTTCCAAAGTACATTTTGTACATGCATTTTTAAGAAAAAGTGATCAACACAAAAGTTGTAGATCTCGACGAGAACTACAACTTTCGTGCTGAGGACTTTTCCTAAAATTGCATGTACAAGACGTATTTCGAAAAGATGCGAAAAATTATGAGATTTTGGGGTGTGACTAGCCAATAACGAATTGCGATTAACAATCACCATAAATAATTACTTTCCTATCTCGAAGATGAAAACGCCTCCCCTTTGGCTGATTGTAATGAGAATCACTTGCATAGAGTTTTGTAATTATAGATCATATATATTGTGAGAGGGAATTAACAAAGCTATACAAAGAAGGGGTTGTAACTTTTCTGATTGTTTCTATTCAATTCAATGTTGAATGATGTTTTTTTCGATTCAAAATGGATCCCTTTTCATTCAAGTTGAAATCAAATATTTAGCCATTAATATTATTTCAGGCGGGTTTTATTATTGCCAGACTTAGGTCGCGTTTGGCGCGGCTTATCGCGGCCTGTTTCCTCCAGTAAGGTTTGGCAAAAATGTCATTTTCATACCAAAATCTTATGTCCCAAACTAATTTCTTTTTTTGGTAACGGTAGTAACATTTGTCATACCAAACATACATTCTATAGCAATGACGTTTTTGTCCAACCTCACCGGAGCAAATAAGTTACGATAAGCCGCGTCAAATGCAGCCTTAATTAAAAGCCAATTCGATCAATCTTCCAATTTCAATTCATTGTTTATGTATGATCTCATATTGTCTTGGTTCGTTGACTATGGTACTAATCAGTTAATGGACTACTGGGTCACATAGACCAACTTTAAAAAGGAACATTCTCTAAGAACAAGTGCATTATTGTCCCAAAGAATAAGGCTCCGTTTGGGGGGACTTATTTTCACCGGTCAAGCGGTTACGACCGCCTGAACCGGACTTTAATTATGGTCCGGTTCATGCGGTCGTAACCGCTTGACCGGTGAAAATAAGTCCCCCCAAACGAAGCCTAAATCTCTGACTTTTCTTCTTTTTTGGCGTGAGCTTAAATCGCGATTAGAGGTCAAGGCTCCCCTTGGCATGACAATGGAAGCCATGAATTAGCTGATCATGAACTGTCGTTCGTGAACACCCGACCTCAACTAAGAAACTTCATCCACTTTTTTGCTCGAAACTAGTTTTCTCTTCTAAGTGGGGGACAGAGCGGTCGTCATGCTGAACATATATGCTATGATGACAACGTTTTTGTCCAAACTCATCGGAGCAAAAACAGCACGCCAACGGAAACCTAATTGTGCTTAATATACAAAAGTTAGACAAGTGATTTTATAAACCGATTTGGATTGGGATACATCGAAATGAACTTGGTTGAGCTGTGAATTGAAATTTGTTAAAAAAATGTACTGCAAACTAACCTCTAAGTGGCACGACAATCGGTCCAGACCGGTCGTCGGGCCTGTGTTGTGGGTCTATTTTGATTTTTGACCCACATTTAAACCCTGGTTAGCCCGATTAATGAAATTGGGTGAAATCACTATCAAATCGGGTTTTTAACGTGCAAGGTGTCTCAAAGCCGGGTAATTGGTGGGATGCATCCTCAAATTGCAGGGTTTTGACAAAATGTATCTCAAATTATTAAATTTGGCAAAATACACCCCCAATTACAAAAAGACTGGCAGAATGCACCCACACCCTATGTTGTTAAAGGTGTGCTTCTCACCAGGCTTAGAGATTTGCGTCTTCGTGCGCATTATTTGCGTATTTCGAGCATAAAAGCGCTTCTGAGTGAAATTTTTGTTGTAAATTTTCTTTCTAAAAATAAAAAAATTAATGTAATAACTCAATAATTTTCAATTGATTTAGTGTTTTTGAAAGGTAATTGTACGCTGATACTTAGATATTATGCAAGCGATCGTATTAATTCTATTTTTACGAGATATAAACGATAACAATGAATGATTAATTACTAGAGTAGATGAAAAATTTGACCGAGAAGCTAAAATGATGTTTAATGCTGATTATTTAAAATAGATGTGGTTGCGGCTTGCATTCGTCAGGCCCGCGTCTGCGCCTTGCACGTAGGCTGCAAGACCACTTTGCGCCTTGATGCATCATACGCCTTTATTTACAAGGCCAACACCAAGGTTCAAAGTGATAAATTTAAAATTATAAGATGCATTTTGCCAAAATCTTACATTTTATGCAAGTCTGGTAACTGAGGGGAATTTGATTATGAAATTACTATTCCAGGTTATCTGGAAAAAAAATTTATTCTTATTTTCTATTATTATTTATATGTAAAAAAGCCTTCCAATTATTTCACCTCCTTCCCCAATCTCTACTTCCGATATACATTTTTTTGTAAGGTTGATTCGAGAATTTCAATTTCATCGGCGACTGTAAGCGGGCGGCGGCAGCGAGCATGAAGACGACAAAGGGAGGGAAAGTCATGAACCCTACCGATGCCTATCGGAAGGAACTCCGTAAGAAGGAAATCAAGAGGGTACGCTAATCCATCCCTAGGGTTTTCCTTCTTGCTTTGTCCATGAAAAAAATAACCCGATGTATGATATAATTGTTCTTAATTTTGATTGAGATTTCTATTACTGCTGTTGGAGGCTCTGGAATTTTTCTCCAGTTTCTGTGAGTTCTTCTCGTGTGAAATGTGATTGTTAGATTCAGAATGTAATGACTAATGTTAGTGATCATGAGTTCTTTAGGGCTCACATATGTGCTGATGCTGTTGGTCACTTACTGGGAGAGACTGAAACACAATAGAAACTGATGTCATGAACACCTTTGTATGCAAAAATATTATCTGTTGGAGTGTCTATTAGGGTCCGTTCGTTTGAACCGTTTTCATTTAAGGTTTTCGTTTTGGTCTAAAACAAAAAAAATCATGCGTTTTATTTTTGGGCCAAAACGAAAACTTATGTTCGTTTGCAGCATGATTTTGATGCATCCCTATTTTATATTCAGGGGTAGTTTGGTAATATCATTGATATGTATCCCTATATATAGTGGTTGCTGTGTCTTATCAGGCATGTTGAATGATTTGTGTGTTTTGTGGTTTTGTGCGGCTGAATCGGGAGAGTCTCCCCTCGGCGAAATATCGAACTGTTCAGGGCTGGTGCCCTTAGGTGAGATCAATTATCTTGTAATCATTTCCATCAATATTACGATCCAATTTCTGTGTTTTCTCCTTAGATTGGTTTGGGTCGTATCAGTAATGATGAATCCCTATTTTATATTCAGTGGTAGTTTGGTAATATCATAGATATGTATCCCTATATATAGTGGTTGTTATGTCTTATTAGGCATGTTGAATGATTTGTGTGTTTTGTGGTTTTTGTGCGGCTGAATCGGGAATCTCCCCTCGCCGGAAGATCGAACTGTTCAGGGCTGATGCCCTTAGGTGAGATCAGTTATCTTGTAATCCTTTCCATCAATATTACGATCCAATTTCTGTGTTTTCTCCTTAGATTGGTTTGGGTCGTATCAGATTTTCAGTTTTGTTTTGGGTTAAAACGAAAACTTACGTTCGGTTACATAATAGTTTTTAAATCCGTGTTTTACAAGCAGGGCAAGATAGAATAGTTTTTAAATCCGTGTTTTACAAGCAGGGCAAGATTGAACGCAAACTGATCGATTGTTGAAATCAAAACTGAAATCAACAACAGGTCCACTGCTGTTTAACAATTGAAATAAAAAATTGAAACAACTCTTTAGCTTAAATGCTTAATAATCATCTTCCAGTAGATGATCAACAGCATGTCAACAAAAACCAAAATAAAAAAATATTTTTTCTTTACAATCCCTTCCATGCCCGCTCTCTTTTTCTTCTTCCTTGCCGCCGGGACCAGCCACCTTTGCCTTAGGAAAGACTAGTCGTTGGAGGAAGAATTGCCAGAGAAGTAGGTCGTGAGAAAGACCAGTCACCGAAGGAAGAATCGCCGGAGAAGCTGGCTGCCTGTAGAAGCTTGCTGCCCGTGAGGGTCGGGGAAGAATAGCCTGGTGCGCGCGGGGGGGGGGGGGGGGGGGTTCGCGTAATGCGGGAGAGGCTTCGCCAAGCTCCGGCGAAAACACTGCTTACCCCTGCGAAATGACAAAAAAGAAGAGCTTTTCTATTCTCAAAACCAGCTAAAACAGACCTTGCTAGGTCTGTTTGCCAGATCTGTTTTGGAGCAAGGTGCTTTTAGAAGGAATTGAAAATAGGCTGTTTTCATCCCAAAACCAAAACAGACTAAAATAGAGCATAACGAACAACAAAAATTGATTTTCAAAAAACCAAAACGAAAACAGCGCTTCAAAACAATGCAAACGAACAGGGCCTTAGGATTTTATGTTAATGAAAATTAAGTCTCTACGCTACTCTGTGTTATCAGATATTCTATTGGTATTTAGATGCTACATAGTTGAACTGAGAAGGGATAAAAGGATTCAGTGTATTCAAATTTTATTATTTTCTTCTCCCTCGCAAGATCTGCTGCAATTTTATTCTGCATACTATACTTCTTGTATGTTATGTTACTTTCGAATACTAGTCCTGCACTCTACTTTCTTGTACCATCATCATTTACAGAGCTCTGTTTTATTGTTAGTGTTTAAGGTTGGTTTCCTACATTGATCTCTCCTCTCTCCTTCCATCAGATGAGGCTTTGTTCAAGTCATTATCGACCTTCTATTTGCAATTTTTGTTTCCCTCTTTTTCATGTGTAATATGAATAGTTTTTTGAAATATTCTCCCAAAATTTTCTAACTATTTATATTAGAGTTAATATTTGTTCTATTCTAATATTTTTATGTTTAACTGAACACTACCATGCATTTAAAAGAGTACATACTACTAGGGGTTTTGTTTTAGATCCAATTTCTCCCATAATTTGGAGTCCATGCCTCAAACTTACATCTCTCCGGTTATTTTCTCCTGTAATCCACATCCTGCTATATGGTATTGATGCTGCATGCATCCTCCCGAACATTCTCTTAAGGATTGTAAGATTTTTCTTATGACACATGTTTTGTTCTTTGAATCTATGAAAATGTGCTATATGAGTGATCATCGTGACTTCACTTCATCTATTCATCTTTGAATTTTGACCAGACTTCTGGTGATAGAGTTGTAGAGAAGATGAGAGAGAGATAGAAATGTAAAACCATGAGATATGGTCTTCTCCATTTACTGAAAATTCACTAAGATTCAACTTGGATATTCTTTTTCTTACTCGGATTCATCTTTAAGAAGGAAAAAATTCACCTAATATTTAATACATAATAATTAAAAATTTAACTCTTTCTTTTTTTTAAATTTTAAAATTAATATACTTACCCGTGGATCAATTACCAAGAATCATTGTTCATCAATAAAAGGATGAATTGGTGCATGCCTCTCCGCCGGGTTTCGCCTATTGTATTTCCTACAAGGCTGAATTATAGGAGGGTTGGGTTGAACCAGGGAAGCATCATGCTAGATCATGGCAGGTTCTAGTGCTTTAGGTGACTTGGTCCATGTATCGTTCGTCCCATCAACAAGAATATAGAAAGATTATGTAACGCGGGATGGCCTGTGAATATGGCGGTGCCGACACGCTACTGCAAACCTACGTGACTGTGAGGAATGAATGTGATTAAGACCAATCAAATGATGCGTGCATGTTAATTATTCCAGAAATATAAACTTTAGGAAACAATTTTTATATTAGCTAGCAATTCAACACAACGTTCAGGATTTTCACCACAACTTGCACGAATAATTTTGCAGGATTTTAAAGAAATGCAAACAACTATGCAACCAGCCAAACTACCTAAATAAATATATAGTGTTCTCACAATATTCAATACAAAAAAATAAACACAACATGATAATACTCACAACAATGAAGATCCGGCGGTGAGTAAGTGGTGGCGGACGACTGCTGCGTGGGAAGGAAATTGACTGCATTGTTGTGCCTGCTTGGCGATACAGTGATTGGGTTCTAAATGCTGGAAGTAGAACTGTAAAAGGAGGTGGAGTTTCGGCTGGCAGAGGAAGATTGGACTTGGAGGAGTGAATTAAACAGGGGAACAATGGCTTTGAGGGAGTCTTCAACCGGTGATGGAGCCGTATTCCTCCGGCATGTTGATTTGGAGCGTCCCCCTCCGGACGACGTTGGTGATCCGGTACATGTTGAAGACCCGCGTCATGTTGTTAAAGAAGATCCCCTTCCGGATGATTATGGTGACCCGGATGATGTTGGAGCCGACACACACTTGATGTTACCTTGCCGCCTCGAGATGAAGATTTGCTATGATAAGTTTGGTGCCGTTGTTCGTCTCCATATGGAGTTTGTTGATTTTGATGACCGTTGCCGCAAGCTTGAAGGTTGGTACTTTGCCGCGACATCCTCCGCCAAAGCCGCGTCAAAATATCTGCCGCATCAACGCATGAGATTATAATTTTATTGCTTAATTCCTGCATTTTAATTTCAGCATTTTATTCCTAATTTCAGCATTTTAATTTTGTTCAATGTGGCCTATGTTTAGCCATGGTTAGTGCATTTAGTGGCTAGGATTCATTTTAGTGTGATGAAGGGTTGGATGGAGAGGTGTAATAATATATATATATGTATGTGGAGTGGGAGAATGAAATGGAAGAAGATTAAAAAAAAAAGAAAACCCTAAGAAGGATTTCGGCCCTCAGCCGCCCCTCCCGTTCTATTCGGCCTGTCCGAACCCGATGCCCAGAAGCCGCCGACCTGCTGCTACCTCCCCCCCCCCTTTAGGGGTTGTTTCTTGCGTCTCCGGCGACTCCTACCCCCTCCGGTGTGACTCCGAAGAAGGCGGCTCGGTTCTTCCTCATCCGGTGCGACTCCGGTGACCCGTGGAAGTGCGACTCTTCCACCATTATCTTGCTCCTCCTCCTCACCTCCTCTCCAATTTCTGGTTTTGGATAACGATTTTCTATCCCTAAACTTTGTGTGATTTTCATCTTAATCTTTTGAGTTATTGGAGACATTTGGTTTCAAAATTTTATCCTAACTATTGAGTCAATTTGCATTATAAAAAATTTGAATTTGTATTGCTTTATTATCCGATTTTCGCGAAGATTTCCGTAAGGGTAGGTCCCCTTGGACGTTTGCAAACCGGGGCTTGTTTAGCCTTTGGTTTCGAATGGATCAAGAGGATTTGGTATATCCTCGTATGGTTTTGTTTTGAGGGTTAAGTTTGGACTACTTTCCGAATTGAAATTTTTAGTCCGGATCGCCCTCTATGTGGATGAAAATGTTTGTGATGCGATGCTAGATGTATGGTTAGGATATGATAGTAGTGAATGTGTATGTTGGTGCAGGTTTGGGTGGAAATTTCCCCTTTGTGAGATCGCGCAATTACAAACGAAACTTTGCCGAAATTTCGAGTTTTGCACGCACACCACGTGTTCGCTCAAATTCTCCATAGTATTTGCCCTTGTCATAACGTGCTCTAGTTCCATTTAGGGAGTGACCTGCATCAATTTGGTATCAGAGTGAGGTTTGCTAATTTCTCAACTTGGCAACGATCCGCTCGTTCCGAGCCACCCCACATACCCCCCATTTGCACTTAGGCGCGTTTTGTTGGTTTTAAAAATTTTATTTTTGCTATATAAAAACAAATTTTTTTTTTTACGTATTTACTTATTTGAGTGTTCTGTGGTCCGTTATGGCGTACATTAGGAGCTCCGCACACTCACTTTCATTCGTTGAGCGTAACGTTATGTTATCACAGTATGTGACACCACCACCGCGCACCTCTAGGCCTATTAGAGTTCCTACTCCGACCTATGATGGGTTAGGTGATCCGCGAGTATTTTTATGTTGGGTGAAAGATATGGAGCGCTATTTTGAGAGGTATCAGATTGTGGATCCCCACAGGATTCCCGTTGCGAAACTACAATTATTTAGTCGAGCACAAACCGTCTGGCTCAATGAGGAGCGACGTTTTGGGACGTCCCTCGACGACTCACTTGTAGGTTGGAGGATTATGAAGAATTTATTAACGGATGAGTATTACCCTCCATACTGCCGCTCTCCGTCTTCTGATTATTTGAATGAGTCGCCGCCTGAGATTTTGCCTACATCGAACCAGCATGTTCCCTCGTCCTCCCGTATGAGGACATCTCATAATTTTGTTTCTCCCCGCCAGGGCACTAGACCCGTTCCTGATCAGCGGAGTGACTATACGCCCCACGCTAGATCTCTACCCCGCCAAGATCTGACTACTTCGAGCACATGTACACCTGCCGTTAGGGAAAAAGAAAAGGTTAGGTCCTCTGTCCCGCCACCTGTCCTTGTCACTACTAGGGACGTTATAAAACCGCGGGTTAAGCCTAGGCTAATAGTTAAGAGTTGCAAGGAGAACGCAACATGTTATGCTTGCGGAGTGATTGGCCACTATGCCGTGGAGTGCCCCACAAAGCCTAGAGCTTTGGCTCTTTTAGCTTCGACGTCTGAGCCCGCCACTGAGGGCGATACCGATTGTTCTGATGACTGTAGGGACGATGAGGAGATTGGATATCCTAGTGACCTGGATGATGATGTCTCCTCTGAGATATCACTCCCTGTGATTAACCCACACCCCCTCGACCATATTTCAGGCCCGTCTCCTATGAAAGTTGAGGAACCGTACGATGACCCAGAGTTAGCTGATGTACCTACTGAGTTGGAAGATTTACCTTGCGAGGGAGCCGTACTTTTGGGTGATTTGTGTAGTGCTAACCCAGACGATTTCTCTATGTCGTTAGCACCGATGCGAGACGTTCACCATGAGTTAGATTCCCTTTCGGGTTCTACCTCAATGACTCTCCCTCTTTTTCCTTTGGATCGATTAGCGGACTTGTTAGGACACGAATTGATTTTACCTAGTCCGATCCACTTAGTTAAACCGTCGTTACTAGCACCTCCGTTAGATATGACTAGTGGGTTAGGTATTAGTGAATATCTGTCGGCGGGCATGTTTTCATTTGCGACTGCGTATGGTTTTACGGCGACTGTGCCTATTGATTTGGTGTCCTCACGACATTGTTACCCGCCAAATCAACTTGCACATATCTTTCGTCCATCCTGGCACGAACTGCATGTACACATATTGTTGCCTTATGCCAGTGTCTATGAGTTGCATCACTTTCACGTCCGTTCACCTTCGAGAGCTTCTGACTGCAGAATTGATGATTCTAATTTAGTCTGGTTAGCCCCCGAATGGATACCTTCGGGTTCCGTAACAAAAGTATTACATTGGAGCGCCGACCCTTTCATGATTTTCAAGAATTTTGGGTTTAATGCAATTTCTTTGGATTTTTACGATGCAATCGGTTTTTCACCGCATTTCAATTTTTCGGATTTAATTTTGCAAATCTGGTCTCCATATGAGCGGTTTCTCCGACGTTTCTCTCTTCCACTTCAAATTCTCGTGGGTTGAGAGGTGAGATTTTTTTCGTGTCGCTCTTCCATTTGGGTTTACTGGTTCTCGCATTGGATGGTAAGATCTGCACTGCTTTTCTTTTTGCTAACACATCTACGAGGTTTCCTGCTGTTCTTGCTCATGACAGGTTTTGTTCTATTGTGGATGCTGCTGTCCCTGGCCACTCATCAGGGATGAGTGATTTCAAGAGGGGGAGGATTGATGGAGCCGTATTCCCCCGGCATGTTGATTTGGAGCGTCTCCCTCCGGACGACGTTGGTGATCCGGTACATGTTGAAGACCCGCGTCATGTTGTTAAAGAAGATCCCCTTCCGGATGATTATGGTGACCCGGATGATGTTGGCGCCGACACACGCTTGATGTTACCTTGCCGCCTCGAGATGAAGATTTGCCATGATAAGTTTGGTGCCGTTGTTCGTCGCCATATGGAGTTTGTTGATTTTGATGACCGTTGCCGCAAGCTTGAAGGTTGGTACTTTGCGCGACAACCTCCGCCAAAGTCGCGTCAAAATCTCTGCCGCATCAACGCATGAGATTATAATTTTATTGCTTAATTCCTGCATTTTAATTTCAGCATTTTATTCCTAATTTCAGCATTTTAATTTTGTTCAATGTGGCCTATGTTTAGCCATGGTTAGTGCATTTAGTGGCTAGGATTCATTTTAGTGTGATGAAGGGTTGGATGGAGAGGTGTAATAATATATATATATGTATGTGGAGTGGGAGAATGAAATGGAAGAAGATTTTAAAAAAAAAAAAACCCTAAGAAGGATTTCGGCCCTCAGCCGCCCCTCCCGTTCTATTCGGCCTGACCGAACCCGACGCCCAGAAGCCGCCGACCTGCTGCTACCGCCCCCCCCCCCCCCCCCCCTAGGGGTTGTTTCTTGCGTCTCCGGCGACTCCTACCCCCTCCGGTGTGACTCCGAAGAAGGCGGCTCGGTTCTTCCTCATCCGGTGCGACTCCGGTGACCCGTGGAAGTGCGACTCTTCCACCATTATCTTGCTCCTCCTCCTCACCTCCTCTCCAATTTCTTGTTTTGGGTAACGATTTTCTATCGCTAAACTTTGTGTGATTTTCATCTTAATCTTGTGAGTTATTGGAGACATTTGGTTTCAAAATTTTATCCTAACTATTGAGTCAATTTGCATTATAAAAAATCTGAATTTGTATTGCTTTATTATCCGATTTTCGCGAAGATTTTCGTAAGGGTAGGTCCCCTTGGACGTTTGCAAACCGGGGCTTGTTTAGCCTTTGGTTTCGAATGGATCAAGAGGATTTGGTATATCCTTGTATGGTTTTGTTTTGAGGGTTAAGTTTGGACTACTTTCCGAATTGAAATTTTTAGTCCGGATCGCCCTCTATGTGGATGAAAATGTTTGTGATGCGATGCTAGATGTATGGTTAGGATATGATAGTAGTGAATGTGTATGTTGGTGCAGGTTTGGGTGGAAATTTCCCCTTTGTGAGATCGCGCAATTACAAACGAAACTTTGCCGAAATTTCGAGTTTTGCACGCACACCACGTGTTCGCTCAAATTCCCCATAGTATTTTCCCTTGTCATAACGTGCTCTAGTTCCATTTAGGGATTGGCCTGCATCAATCGGGCTTAGTAGGCAGTTTGTTGTATTGTACAAAGGAATGGAGGCAGGGGTCGGGTTGAGGGTAAGACAGTGAGTGAGGCGGGATAGGTGAAGATCGGGTGGATTCACGTGCGGATGGGCGGCGTGCGATGAAGAGGGGAGATAGTCGCGTGGGATGCTGGAGGTAGTTAGCGATGAACCTGGGGGGCCTTGATCGGCTCGGAGCTTTGGATATGACAGATAATGACAAGTGAGGAATGTCGTGCAAGAGGTCTTTGACTCTTTTCCTCGAGGAGGCGATGAATACACGGTGGAATTGGCTGTTAACAGTCGATGGGGAAGAAGAACCGCGGCTTTGACATTAGCGTTGTTTTCTTTTTTTTCAGGCGGTGGGATACACGATTGGAGACTGTAGTTTCTTCCGTCACTGGGTAAGGAGATGAATAGGAGGGGGGTGGTTATCTCCTTCTCAACTATGAAGATGAATGAGAGGTTTGAGCGGTTAAGAGGGGAATTGTGGGATAACAGTTGGGCTCACGAGAAATCAAGAAGAAACAGGAAAAGAAATCAGATATTGCGGAAATAAACCGGGACGTCGCACCCCGGGTTCTCGCGGCGTCGCACCACGATAGGATTGTCGGTCTGGATTTTCTCACAATACAAGCAATAACTGAAAATGAGAACACTCGCCCCTATTTATAACGAGAGGGGAGATTGGGCACCCGGTGTGAATGACTATGATCGTCTGTTACGCCCAGTATCCTAAAACACTAAATACAAGACCAAAAAATAAAATAAAATATACATAAATTGTAAAAAGACGCTCTGGACGCGCTCGCTGTCTCGAACCGCCGATCCGATCAATGCATCTCATGCAAATATGCAAAAATGGGTCTCGTCAAGTGGTAACCTGATCTCCTCCATCAAACACAATCATGTGGCCGATCTCGATCATTATGTCAGATTATTTACTTGTTACTATCGTCCTAAAAAAAGTAAAATAAACTTTATTTTAATTTTGTATACTCATATATATATTTTACATTATTTGCCCGTAAAGCAATACAATAAATCTATGATTTCACCTTTTGATTATCCATTTTTTAATGTAAAAATCTACTTCTAATGTTTCGTTACTCATGCATGATAGCTCAGTAATAATTAATTTTTTTTATGGTTTAATATTTTTGTTTCTTTGGGATCCCCTTTTGTAAGATGAATATGTGGTATACGTCATCATATCATATCTTCTATTCCTCATGCATTGTCTTCATTGTCCTAGTAGGCTAGTAGCTATTTATAAGCTTGATATTTGTATTTCAACCAATTTGAATATTTTTACGAAAGTATGGCACATATATTTCCTTTTAATTATGTTTATTCTGCTTTCATATTATATAAAAATAGTTTAAAACCGCTCTTCAATCTCTATTGGTTATTTTTCATTCTATTTCAGAACAAAAAAGAAAGGAAAAAAGTGCGAGAAGTTGGCATCCTGAAGAAGGATCCTGACTCCATTAAGGAGCAAATTGAGAAGCTTGAAGTTATGAGTAAGATTTTGTGTACCTCTTAAATTCCCAATGAGATATAAAATTTGAGTTCTTATGTTATGATTCCTGAGCTTGATTTAGATCATAGTTTTTTTAATTTAGTTTATGTAGAAAATCAGTTCTAGGAAGCTATATTATCATGCCTGATACATGTAATATGAGACTCTAATTTTATGAAATATCATATAAAATTTTCAGCATTTCTTAGAAACTCTATATTTACATTAATGAACAATTTTAGATAGAAATTGTTCTACTGTACGTCTGCAAGTCACCTATGGATAAACTGAGTCTTTTATGTCCCAAGTCATTCTTTCTCTTGACTAATTTCTTATATCATTGTCACTTGATTTTATTCTTTTCTTTACAATATAACCCTATATATTGATTTATTTTTAAAATACATAATAGATGGCACTATTTTAGTTATTGAACACACCAGACATGGGACAACTGTTGCAGCACACTGTGGGGAGGCACATATGCACAACGTAGTAATGCCAAGTTTTGCGTTGGAAAGGCGAGCTAGCAGAATAAAATGAGCTATCAAACCTTCTTGTGGATATTCGTTGTGTTTAGTTTCTAGTTGGTTCGCTCCTTGTGCATGTGCTCGCACTGAATGCTTTTTATCAATGAAATTCCATCTACCAGTTCTTATTATTGCAGTTGACTTGGTTGTCATTATGTGCCATTTTGTTGGATCGTTCCATTCATTGCATTGCCTACATGCTCCTTGCAGGACAATTGTTCATTTCCATAAAGGCCAAGATAGCTCAAATGTCACCCAACGGCTAATGCGTCCTACGTAGGACATGCAAATTAAATGTAGACAATGTATTTGTCATGGTTCACGCGTCTGACGGTTCTCTGCTAAGACTGTTGTTGCTATCACATATTCTGAGATAACTATAAAACAAGGATGCAAATGTCAGATGTCGGGGACACGTCAGTTTGGGTTTTCACGTTGTTTTTTATATATCGATTTTTAATATTTAAATAATTATATATATAATTATATGTTTATATTTTAATTGTTACAATATTAACTATTTTACAATTTATTGAACTTCTAAATCTTAAAATCTATCTGAAACATTTAACATATAATACAATGATAAAAACATTGTAAAACTAGTGATTTTAAAAGTTTGCAACTATATATATTTTCTATAACATCAAACAACAACATTCAAGCATTTGCCCCACTATAGTGGGGTCAGCTATATGGATCCTTTATCGCCATTGTGCCATATCTTTTGTCATATTTTCTATAACATCAAAATTTTTAAAAAATAAATTTCAAACATACCTTATTCTTAATCGCCAATAGTCGACATAGTAGATAAGATATGGTCATCATCCGATGAACCCTCAAGATCTACCTCGTCCATTTCATATATTTTTCTTTTTCCATTTCTTTGATAATTAATGGCCACGTTTGTAACAAGTCTAATAGATTACATGTAATAGGATTGTGCCATGTGCCTTTTGTTGTAATTCTTAGAGCTTGGGCGATAAATATACTCATAGGGCTGTAATAATGAATATGAAAAAAACTAATAAAGTTGTGCTTTCGTCTCTCTCCCTCTATCTCTCTTTCTTCAAAATGTAGCGATCCTTTCTACAGCTAACTAATTAATTTGGAAAAATTGGCCATGGAAAGGGCCTGAGGTAGAAGAAGATGAACAGGGAAAGTGGAGAGATAAAAAATAGAAGCAGAATGTCCTAGAGAGAGAGAGAGGGCCGAGCTGAGTGATAAGAAAGAGAGACGGAGGGAGAGAGACGAAAGCACAACTTTATTAATTTTTTTCATATTCATTATTACAGCCCTATGGTTATATTAATAGCCCAACCTCTAAGAATTACAACAAAAGACATGTGGCATAATCCTATTACATGTAATTTATTAGACTCGTTACAATGTCTTTGCTCTTTGTTATTCTAGGAGGTCTTCTTGCATCATGATCAATGTCCACAATATCTCCAAATTGTGCCCACGTCAACCCCACTTTAGGAAAGATTGCATCGCCGCCATCATTATTATCATCCTCGCCATCATCAACATTCACCATCCACTCTTGTACCTTCCCCGAATTTAAACTCTTAGCTGTCAATGAATCTCGAGATGTGTCAGAATATTTTGACTTCAACAAAGCATTGAACTGTACAAAAATTAGATCGTTCAATTTTTTGCTGTCGAGTTTATTCCTCTTCTTAAAATGTTTATATAAAATTTTACAAGATATAAATAATGCATACAATCATACAATAATATATTTTTGTTAGACTAAATCACTAAATTAATGCATACCATCTCAAAAGTTCTCTATTATATGTTGTCGAATGACAATTTATTGATAGCCACAAATAATATTGATAACAATTTATCCATAAAACAATTACTCCCATAAAGGCCGACAAATATGATAACACTAACAACAAATATAATCAGAAAATACAATTAGTATAGCAAATTCAAAGGAGCATTACGGAGTAGTGAAGAAAGGAGAGGGCATAGAAGAGAAGCAGTACAAAGAAGTAGAGAAGAAAGGGGTGAGAAGAGCAAAAGTACAAAGAAGTTGAGAAGAGAGGAGAGGATCGAGAAGAGCAGTACAGAGAAGGAAAGACGAGAGAAGAGGACCGAGAAAAGCAGCTGTACAGAGAAGTAGAGGAGATGGCCGAGAAGAGAAGCACAGTGCATCAGTTAACCAAAAAGAAAAAAAAATTACAATTTCAGAGAAGAATTACAGAGAAGTAGAGAATTAAGGAGTTGACCGAGAAGAGAACCGGTATAAAGAAGTAGAGAAGAGAGGAGAGGGACGAGAAGAGCAGCATGGTGCCGTAGTAATCCAAATTGCAAAAAATATCACAAATTCAGAGAAGAATTATAGAGAAGTAGAAAAGAGAGGAGAAGGGTGAGAAGAGAAGCGGTGCAGAAAAGTAAAGAAGAGAGGAGAGGGCCAAGAAGAGTAACATTACAAAGAAGTAGAGAGGAAAGGAGAAGTCCGAGAAGAGAGGCAGTACAAAGGATTAGAGAAGAGAGAAGAGAGGAGAGTGCCAAGAAGAGCAACATTACAGAGAAAAAGAGAAGAGACGTGAGGGCCGAGAACTTACAGTGCCATCGACGAAATAGAGGATTGAGGGAGTGAGGCAGAAGAAGCAAAGAAACTCTATAAACTAGGGAGAGAGCCGTCGATCTAAGGAGAAGCAGCAGAGATCCCTAGAATCAAGGAGATGATCGCTAGAGAGAGTGAGAGAGAAGCACACACGCAAAATGAAATCGCCAGAGAGTCGAGGAATAGGGCACGAGAGGAATGAAACCAAAGAGCACAATACAACATAGAATGAAATTGCGCGACCTAAATAATAATATAATACCGAATGAAAACTAATAATCAGCTGCGCAAAACGACCGTTCTATCGGCCAGTTCCTGTGCTGATATGACGGGAACTGGCCTATATATCGGCCTTTCCTTCCAAAACGTTATATAACAACAACACTCAAGCCTTTATCCCACTACAGTGGGGTCGACTATATGGATCCTTTGTCGCCATTGTGCCCTATCTTTTGTCATAATCTCACTAATGCCTAAGTACATCATGTCTTTCCTTATAGTTTCATTCCAAGTCTTTATTGGTCTACCTGGTGGAGACCAGCCCAGATCAGGTCGACGCAAAAGTGCCCGCCGTCGCACCCGTCCGGATCTCTACCAGCCTTGAGATTTGCATTGTATCATTTTGCGATTTATGTATTTGTATTTTTTGTGTGATATATATATATATATATAAACTTATTTATAAATCTTATTTTATAAATAAATAAATATATATATATATTCATATTAATATATATATATATCGTTTTAGATTAGGTTAAGCCGGTCTAAATCCCCCGTCTCACGCGAGCTCCAGCGACCCTGTCCACGATCCCTCTTCTGCAGAGCACGATCCCTCTTCCGCGGAGCACGATCCAACCCCGGATGCCTCTACCTACAACTACTGGTGGTTTGGACCTCCACGACGCCTCTTCCAAACGGTTACCGCGCCTATTCGAGCGTAGCCATGGCCGATTCCCTGGTTATTTTCAGTTTAGTTCTCTGTCTCTATTTTTTTGGCTAAACCCTATATAAAGGGTTGTTTGTAGTTTCCTTTCGGTGGAAGAATGTATTGAGTGATTGTTGAACATCGTTGTGTTTCCTATGAGAGAAGAATTAACACTTTGTTGTAGATTTCAATTAGATTTTGAGTGCTTGAGTAATATTTGTGATTCCTGTAAGAATATTGCTTCCGTTGATGTTGAATGTATTATTTTTAGGCTACTGATGCTTGTTGCCTGCAAACCGTGAGAAGGTGACAGAAAGAGTGTTGATTTGCTATTAGTTTGGAGTTAGGGAAACCAGGGTTGAGTTGCTGTGAGTTTGGAGTAAGGGAAATCTGAGCTTGCTGCTGTTTGCTCCCGTGAATATCTGAAAGAACTTGTGTGTTATTTTGTGGCTTCTTACACTGTTGAACGATTGAGATTTCGTGGAGCCACTTGTGTGTGAGTGAGTGAAAATTCTCTGTGGTGCCCGTGTGCGATAACGACCGACGTCAGAGCGGGAGATCGAAGGTGACGAGGAGTTCCTTGCGTGATCGCCATCGACTTTGAATACGTAAATACGCCTCTTTTCGTGGGTAACTTGTTTCTTTCTCCTCCTTTATGTGTGTCTGATTTATTGTTGGGTTTTCGCCCGAATTTTGTCAGCAAACGCTATGTCAAAAGCTCCAAACGGAAACGTATTTGAAGTTCACGATTTCCGATTTGCTACGACAAGAGGAACGCAACGAAAGTTGCGAACTTCTTTCCCCGAATTTAGAATTGAACCATTTTTCAAGAAATTTTATTTTAAAACAAAATAGAAATGTTGTGCTTTACAAAAGTCTAGTTGCTTAATTTCTCAAAGTTCGTGCAACGCCCGCTCAAAATTACAATCATTCATTGCTTGCATTTAAGGTTTTCTAGAAATAGCCGACAGACATGCAAATCCTATGCGTTGTCCTGCATCACTACCTCTCCCTCGTTTAGCATGCCTAATGACTAGACTCTTACAATG
Source organism: Platanthera zijinensis (assembly GCA_039513925.1). Lineage (NCBI taxonomy): Eukaryota > Viridiplantae > Streptophyta > Magnoliopsida > Asparagales > Orchidaceae > Platanthera > Platanthera zijinensis. The sequence goes on from CM077096.1 coordinate 29,385,186, forward strand.
CCTAACAAGTGTCTCTAATGGTCTCATTTGTACGTGTCCAAACCATCTTAGTCGAGCTTCTCTGCAATTGGTGCTACTCATGTCTTATCTCTGATACATTCATTCCTAATTTTATCCAGTTTCGTGTGTCCACACATCCACCTAAGCATTCTCATCTCTGTAACTCCCATTTTTTGCTCATGTACACAATTCACTGCCCAACACTCAGAAGCATAGAGCATCGCAGGTCTAATTGCAGTACGATAAAACTTGCCCTTAAGTTTAAAACACTCATTACGAGAAATATCTTGATCACCCAACTTAATAACGAAGTCATCCGTCCTTCTTGTAATGCTAAATTTAAGCTCTATATACTCCGTCTTTGCCATGCTCAACTTAAAGCCCTTCTTTTCTAAAATATGTCGCCAAGATTCAAGTTTTGCGTTTACACCCTCGCGCGTCTCATCAATTAAAACGATATCATCCGCAAACAATAGACACCAAGGTATTGCTTGTTGGATGTCTGGTGAGCTCATATAAGATAAAGGTAAAGAGATAGGGGCTTCAAGCTGAACTTTGATGTAAGCCAACAATGATATGAAATTTCTATGTTAATCCTCCAGGTGTCCGCACCTTTGTCACTGAATTTATATACCTATCTTTGATTATGTCAATATATGATATATTTACACATTTCTTTTCTAAGACTCTCCATAAGATCTCTTTTGGAACTCTATCATAAGCCTTCTCAAGATCAATAAACAATATATACAAATCTTGTTTTTTTTCTTCATAGTTGTCAATGAATCTCCTCAAGAGATGTATAACTTTCATGGTCGACCGCCCTGACATGAATCCAAATTGATTCTCCGAGATGTTAGTCTCCCGTCTTACTCTTCTTTCTATTACTCGTTCCTATAGTTTCATGGTATGACTCATCAATTTAATTCCTATGTAATTAATACAATTTTGTATATCTTCTTTATTCTTATATAAAGGTACCAAGATACTTTCTCTTCATTAGTCTGTCATCCTCTTTGACTTCAGTATTTTATTAAAAAAACATGTAAGTCACAAAATTTCTTCATTTCCTAGATATTTTCATATTTTGATGGCTATATCGTTTAGCTCAACCGCCTTTCCATTCTTCATCTTATTTAGAACATCATTTATCTCTGATACTTGAATTTTACGATAAAATTGTTCTTTGTTTCATTATATAGTTGATAAAAATATCTTTTTCATTCTTCTTTAATATCCACATCATTTTTTATGTATTTTACTTGACTTTAAATCTATTGTCTTCGTTTTTCTAGCTCGAGCAATTTTATATATGTCATGCCCTCCATCTTTGATATCTAGTTGCTTATAAATGTCTTCATAAGCTTGACTTCTTGCTTTACTTACTGTCTGTTTAGTTTCTTTTTTGACAACTTTATACCTGGCTAAGTTTTCCTCATTCATACAAGCGTAAAATGATTTATAGCTGACACAATTTGCGCTCACTTTGTCTTGCACTTGCTCTTTCCACCACCAAGATTATTTATTTGGGGGCGCACGATCTTTGATACTCAAAATATTTTCTTTCCACTTATCCTTAAATGTGAAAACATAACTTCTCATTAGACATTATCAACATAAGATTCATCAACTAATTGTTCTATAACTGCTGTCTTGAAAATAACCTGTTTTTTCATCTTCAAGTTCTACCACTGAATTTTTTGCAATATTTGTATTATTGTCTTAATTTTTTTATATTTAATTTGTACATCTAACATCACAAAGGTATGTTGTTTTGTCAAACTTTCTCCTGGTATGACTTTGCAATCCTTACAAATCATTTTATCCATTTTGCGAGTCATAAAATAATCAATTTGTAACTTATTTGGTCTACTTTTAAACGTGATTAAATGTTATTCCATTTTTATGAAAAATGTATTAATACAATTAGCTCATGTGCTATGATAAATTCTAAAATTGTTCGTTCTTCTTCATTCCTTTCTCCATGTCCATATCATTCATGAACGGTTGTGTAATCTACATTTTCCTTCTCTATATGTCCATTTAAGTCTCCTCCTATGAAAATCTTTTCACTTTGTGAGATATCTCTTACAAAATTATCTAAGTTTTTCTAAAATTGCACTTTAATAACTTCACTTAATACTACTTGTGACGCGTAAGCACTGATCACATTAATAGTTTATTTTCTTATGACCAATTTAAAAGCTAAGATTCTATCACCTTTTCTACTTACCCCAACAACTTCATCCTTCCAATTAGTATCCACATTAATACATACTCCATTGTTTGTTTTATTTTTTCTTGTGTACTATTATTTAAAATCTGAATTATCTAAACAATTAGCTTTCTCACCCATCCATCTAGTCTCTTGCAGGCATAAAATATTTATCCTTCTCTTAATCATCGTATCCACTACTTCCATCGTTTTTCCCGTTAGCGTACCTATATTCTAACTTCTAAACCTAATTCGATCACAATTCCTACGACATACTTCCCTAGAACGTCTAATATGTGAGGACTTTTGCCTATTTAACACTACACCCAAGCCCTCTTGAAGGTGCAGCGGTCCTTTCCAAGATGCCGCATTCAGACCATACGACGAGTACTCTTGCATATTTAACACTACACCCAAGTCCTGAAGATGCAACGGTCCTTGCCAAGACGCCGCATTTGGACCATGCGACCCGTTCCTTCCGAAAAGTTATATGCAACAAATAAAATAGTTTCGTGTCGTTTTAGGTGTCAAACTTATATATCGGCTGACATGCTGCACATGTCGTTCGATATCTACAACACTGCTATAAACCCTAAGTCTACATCTAGACTCTCTATATATTCGTAATTTGAAATAGAGAATGATTCAGACCCTACACAATTTATCACGCTGTTCTTAGAACCCTACTTTATAATCTTTGACTTTCAGAGGGGAGTTGATTCATACTTAGTTGACTCATGCATCCTATCCCAAGAGACTCGTCCCAATACAACCATCTCGTCAATTCCAAAAGTAACATAATGTCTTCATGCTGGTAGTCCCCTCCCCGACACGCCTTACTATGCTGATATATATTCTCAAATTCACCTATAATGATTTTGACTCACAACTTATACTTTTTTCTATTAACATTTTTCCCCTTCCTCGGTCAGTTTGCTAGAAACTTTCTCCCTCTTTTACCTAAATGTTAAGGGTTAAAACCTATCAGTATGGGTGTAAGCAGTTTCATTTGGGTCGGGTTGGTTTGAACTCAAACCAAAACCGAACTGATGTGTTTTTGTTTGGTTTGTTTGTTTTGGTCAGTTTACTCTGTTGTGTTTTCGTTTTTAGTTTTACTATTTAAAATAATTTTGAATGCCAATGAGGCTTAGCCCAGTTGCGTAAGTTGAGGCCCCATGATAGGGAGGTCATGAGTTCGATTCTCACCGTATGTGAGCTTTGCCTACTTATTTAGTAGTTTATTGTTTGATTGATTGTTGTTTAATGATATATTCATCGATGCTTAATGTTCCCAATATAATAATGTTTGTACATTAATTACTCGAAAATTTTGAATATAAATGTCTTAAAGAAAATTTGAAAAAACAATGCCAATTAAAAAAAGAAGTGTTATTTAACTTTCTTTTTGAGATGATATATTATAGTTAATGACTCATATTTGATGAAAAATACATGGTTTAATATTTTTATTGTGAAACCGAGTAAAAATAAAATAAAAATACAATTACAAATCAATACATTGTTTATTTCTTCTCCGTGCATAAAATATATACATTGAAATGTTTATTTACATCCAAATAACATTGAAACTATTCAAATGATATAACTTGTACATATTATTTAGTTAATAACAATAGTTGAAAAATCATTATTGATAATATTTTTACTTAGAAGTCTGTGCGGTTTAGTTTTGTCAAGAGAAAAACTGAAATCGAACCAAGATCACACGACGGACCCTGCTACCCGACCAGGTGTATGCTGTTGATATTTTGTCTAGTCCAACAGTCATTCAATAACCGACATTACTACTGTACATTGACCCTCCTCTCACTTTCTTGAAAATTGATTTGGCTCTGAGTAGTCATTGTGGATTTGTGAATGATTCTCCATCACTATTTCAATCATTTCAAGCTCATGTTGTGGTCTCCTCTACGATCATATCGACATACACAATACAACCTGCCGCTGACATCATCATCTGTGACATCGGTGAGCAATAAGAAGGCTTGTCTCTCTCTACATACTGATGCAGTGGCAAGTCGACTGACTCGGGGTGGATGCTCTAAATGCAGCCCTGAATGCGATGAGGTGGAATGCAAGTGGAAAATGGTCCGCTCCAAAAATTACTGCAAATAATTAATTATTATAAGGTTAACAGCAGGGGCACGTGCAGTCACAATTAATTAATTAAATGAGAACAAACTATCAAATTTGCAAACGATAGAGGCGCAAATAATTTTAAACGTTCACAGAATATATCCCGCAAGTTGCACCACAGTTGAACTAATAACCCATTAAACAAATATCCACTACAAGTACATGTGCCAAATAAACAACAAAAGATAAGACTGTATACCACAATTTACGCGTGCAGGCGGCGGTAATAACGGGTGTAGAGGGCATCCAAGGTTGCGACAACTGGAGGAATACACCAGGAGTGGGGTTGGGACTGCTGGAGGCTTGGTATGAATTTGTAGTGGTTGTTAGAAGAGTGGAGGTTGTCTGATTGGTAATTGGGGGGGGGATGAGGTTAACGGTGGTGGTGGGCAGTCTGGGATTTGGGGATTACACGGAGAGGTTAGGTATAGTGGAGTGGAGAAAGCCGATTGGGTGCTGGGTGGTGCAGGGAAGGGGGGCCAACGGGACTGGGGTTGGAAAAGACAATCAAGGCTAACGGGAGATTGTCGATCCGTGCTGGCGGCGGGAAGATTGGGAGTTTGGTTGGCGCTGGGAAGGAGGAGGCCGACGGGATATGTTGCTGGCGAAGACGGGACCGGCGGGAGTGAGTGGCACAGGGAAATAGATGATGGAGTTGCCGCTTCTGGAGGAGACGATGAGAAGCAGTTGTAGGCGGCGGTGGCTGGACGGAGGAGCGAAGGGGAGGCGGTGTTGTACCGACGTCGTACCGGCGCAGGGGTCTCAGAGTCGCACCGAGATGAAGGACCGAGCGGTTTCAGAAATGAGAAACCCACGATACCCTTTTCGGAACCGCCAGCCGCCTGTTTTATAGCCCTAAAATATAACCACTCCATAACTACAATACAACAAAACTAAAATCAAACCACCCAAATCGGACAGCTCAAACTGTCTGGACCGATCGGAGGCTAGTAAATACATCTCAAAATATAAAAAGTCCTATATGAATCTGACTCGGATCAACCATCCGGACGTAGCCACGGACTCTGATCATCCATCTGGGCAACAGATCACCGCCGCCTGCGGGAACACACGCGTGTCGGTCGTAGCACGCCGTCAACTACCCCCGGCTTAAAAGCACTCAACTCCGGTGTGTGAAGGTGGTCGTACGCCCTGTGTAGCCGCGAGGCGAGTCTCTCAAGCTCCTCTGAAGAAATCCATGCAGCATCATGCAGGGGACGACTGTCCCAACGGACAAGATAACGCACACCATCTTGCCCTCCCGCGGTGTAGAAGTTGTGATCGATGATCTGAAGCACGTCGTCTGTAGACTGTAGGAGTGGGATGCACTAATGAATCTTCGTATAACAGTAATGTATCTCCGACTGGCAATGATGTATCTCCGACTGGCAATGATGTATCTCCGTCTGACTACTGTGTCGGTAGAGCTGTCGGTGGTGCAGAGCAATTTTCTTGGTGCGACTCCGTGGGTGGCAACATAAAGGGACTAGTGGAGGCAATAGAAGGCGAAGGCTCAGGTAGAGGGGCTATGGGGGAAGAAGGCTCGGATAGAGGTGTGGAAAAGGGGTCCACGTACACGTGCTCCTCGTAGTAAAAAGTCAAATCCTTTACGTTGAATACTCGGCTGATGCCTATACCGTGAGGGATGTCTATCTCATATGCATTCGTACCAATCCGCTGTACTTATAGGGACCCATTCTGCGTGCGCATTATTTCTTTGCTGGTTCTTGCGGGATCCTCTCAGATCGAATGTGAATCAATACTTGTTCTTCCATCTCAAAGATTTGTTCCCGCCTTTGCTGGTCTGCTTGATCTTTATAATAATCATTACTAGCTGCAATTTTTTTACGGACCGACTCGTGTAGTGCATGCACTTACTGTATGAAGGATTCTGCTGACTCACTGGGTCTTGCCCCTATGGGAATATCCACTAAGTCAATAGGTTTCCTAGGCTCATATCCCAACATAATATGAAACAGACTCAAACCTGTGGTCATGGAGCTATTATACGCAAACTCGGCTATAGGGAGAACTGAATCCCAAGTAGCCGGACTATCCCCAACGAGGCAACGAAGAACTGTCCCAAGAGTACGGTTATCCACCTCGGTTTGTCCATCCGTCTGCGGGTGGTAGGCGGAGGAGAACTTTAGGGTTGTACCGGTTTTCTTTCATAAGGTCTTCCAGAAATAGCTCATGAAACGCACGTCACGATCAGAGACTATGGACGCGGGGAGACCATGATACTTAAACACTTCTCTAAAAAATAAAGTCTCCACGTGGGAGTCGTCAGCGGTCTTTCGACAAAGAATGAAATGGGTCATTTTAGAGAAGCGATCCACGACAACAAATATCGAATCGAGCTTCCTCAGAGTGCGAGGGAGCCCGAGAATGAAGTCTATACTAATATCAGACAATGGTCTCTCAGGGACGGGTAGCAGAGTGTATAGCCCCGTGGGTTGACGAGTCCCCTTCGCAGTCTGGCAGACTCAACAATGTCGGACAACCCTAGTGACGTCTTTCTTCAGGCCGGGCCAGAAGAAGCGATCCTTGACTAACGCAATTGTCTTATCTCGACCGAAGTGTCCCGCTAGCGTGAAGCTCCCAAATAAGGAAATCTCGGAGGGAGGTCTGAGGAACGCAGAGGCGTGAGCCCATAAATAAATATCCATCAGAAATCAAATAACCCGTTAGAAGATCGGGAGGGTCCCTCGAAAGTGTCGCGTAAATGTCCCCAAAATCTGGGCACTCTAGATAAGCGTGGACTAATTGCTCAAATCCCACAACTCGAGCGCTCATGGTGTGGAGAATACTGACTCGGCGACTCAAGGCGTTTGCTGGCTTGTTCTCAACTTCCGCTTGGTGCTTGAGAACGTAATGAAACTCCTGCAATACTTCACTCTCATTTGGCGTGACGGTGAACCAATTTTTTCTGAGAGTCGAGATATCTCAGTGTCTGATGGTCTGAATATAAAATAAACTTCTTGTGCAGGAGATAATGTCGCCAGTATCGCAATGCCTGCACAATGACATAGAACTATCGATCATAATTTGAATATTTCTGTCAGACCTCGTTCAACTTCTCGCTAAAGTAGGCCACCGGGTGGCCTTCCTGGCTAAGGACTGCGCTGATACCAACTCCCGACGCATCACAGACTACCTCGAAGGGCTTGGAGAAATCTGGTAAGCGTAAAACGGGAGCAGTAGACAATCTCTCCTTTATTTCCTCGAAGGCTCGAGTAATAGCCTTCGTCCAATCAAAATCACCCTTACAAAGACAGCTCATAATGGGAGCCATGATTGAACTGAAGGCACATACAAACCTCCTATAGAAGGTGACAAGTCCATGAAAACTACGGGCCTCATGAATGTTCGTAGGGGTAGACCACTCACGAATTGCCCTGACCTTGTCAGGGTCAATAGAAATACCAAACGCTGATACTACTTATCCCAAGAAATGAACGGATGTGGACAGAAAAGAACATTTCTTCAGGTTGATATAAAGATGCTCCTTTCGGAGGAGCTCGAACACCAGGAGGATATGACGTAAGTGCTCGGTGCGGCCATGGATGTATATTAAAATATCATCAAAATATACTACCAAGAATTTGCTCATGTAGGGTCGCAGAACCCGAGTCATCACTCTCATGAACATACTGGGCGCGTTCGATAACCCGAACGACATCAATAACCACTCATACAAACAGTCCTTTGTCTTGAAGGCCGTCTTCCACTCATCCCCCTTCTAACTCTAATCTGATGGTACCCACTACGAAGATCGATCTTCAAGAAGATCCGGACACCAGCCATCGAGTCCAGGAGATCATCGAGACGGGGAATCAGAAAACAATACTTCACCGTGATTTTATTTACGACAGCTATCAATGCTCAATGCACATGCCCCAACTACCGTCCTTCTTCGGGGTCAGAAGGGCTGGTACGACGCAAGGACTTAAACTCTCTCGTATAAACTTCTTCCACAGAAGGTCATCAACTTACCGCTTTAGCTCGGCATGCTTAGTCGGATTTAAACGATAATGCAGAAGATGCCCCAAGGATCAAATCAATAGCATGTTGGATGTCCCTCAGTGGGGGAATCTCATCGGGGAGCTCCTCGAGCATAATGTCCACAAAGTCATCCATCAACTGCCGAATATCCGGATCAGTAATCTCGGACTCGCTAGGGGTCTCGGCTGCCAAGCCTGCCATCGTGGCCGCTACGATAAACATTACCCCAGTCTCTAGGCTCTCTCAGGAAATCACCTCTCCTCAAGATATGGAGGGGTCTCGACAACCCCGCACTAATTGACGAGTCAACCTTGCCCTTGGGAGGGTCCCTGGGCTGGGTCGGAGTGAGAGTAATCTTTCGACCATTGTCGAAGAATACACACATGTTGGACCAGCCATAACACGCGGCGTCACAATCATATAACCAATGTCTCCCGAGCAGAATGTGGGTGACATCCATAAGGATAACATCGCACCAAACCTGGTCCTCAGTAGACGCTAAACGGATCAACACCAGACACCGCTGTGTGACATGAATGGTGGGCTTGTCAACCCATAGGACACGATACAGATGTGGATGAGGCTCAGCAGTAAGCTGCATCCTCTCCAACCCTTCCTAACAATAATATTTACGCAGCTACCACTATCGATGACAAGCTTGCAGGGTTCTCCTGCGCTTGGGAAATATGTGAAGAAGATAGTGGTGCAACGTCAATCCTCCTCCGCACGTGGGGTGTGGAGGATGCGACGGAGGACTCCTACCTATAGCGATCTCTCAACATCGCTCTCCCATCCTTCCTCTACAATAGTTGTAACCTCCTTAACGGCGACGTCCTCAGCCTCAGTGTTGAGCTCACCCGAATCCTCAATCAGTAAATTCCTAGTAGGGCATTGCGTTGTGAAATGCCATCTGCCAAAACAACGATAACATTGGACGCCCCCAGGCTTGGGGCCTCAAGGAACAATAACTTTCCTCATTGCGTTCGCGGGAGCGCGAGGGGTGGCAGTAGTCGTGACAGGGGCAGGCTTCCTAAATGGGGTGGCATGGGTCTAGTGGTGACCTGCCTCAGACCCGTTGTGCGCAAATACTGTTTGTACTCTAGAGCAAGCTGAAAGACTTGCTCAACTGACTCCATCCTATGGGGTATCAGTTCCCTTCAGATGTCAGCTCTAAGTCCAACACGAAAGCGCAAAACAGTAATAACGGGCTCCTCCATAATATCGCTACGAACTATGAGTTTGTCAAATCATGACATATACTCAACAACGGAGAGAGGCCCCTGACGTAGCGTGTAAAGCTGATCTCGATATGAATCGGGGAGGTATTTGTCTTGTAATCACTGCTTCATGTCATCCCATCAAGTAATGGGATTATAGCCATCACGCTCAAAAGATCTCTCGATACTCGACCAATAAATTTTTGCCTGGCCGATCAACTTCATTTTCGCGAACCGTATACGTCTCTCATCACTCATGTCAAACCAGTCAAAATAGTGATCCATATCCATGAGTCAATCACTAAACGCCTTCGATTCCAGGTGACCATTGAAGGTGGGAGCATCAATACAGATCTACCAGGTGATGTCATCCTCTTCTGGGGTCATCCCACGACGTGGCTCGCGGTAGTCATCGTACTCATCATCATCGTCGTAATCATATTGTGCTCGATCTCTACGACGAGGTGGGGGAGGACGAGGCTCATCAGGAGGACGGTGATCCCTCCCTAGATCTCCGCCTACACTCGTATCCACGACGACAATTCCCCCTTGCAAAGGGAGGGGGATCTCAACGAGGGATGTCTCTACCACGCCTCTCCGGAGGAGGTGTAGCGTCTCATAGACCCTCATGGGGCTCCTCATTAGGGGGAGGAGTCACTCGACCTCTAGGTGTCTCTAAGTGATCTACCCTCGTGCTAACCCTTGCAAAATCACCTCTAAGAGTTTCAAATTGGGTTCCCATCTGATTAAATCGGTCGAGAACCAAACGTTGATACTCAGCAGGTGTCATGTCTGTCTGTGAACTAGCGGTCCTATCATCGGTGTGATTGTGACTTGACATGGACTGACGATACTCCCTACTATTACGTATCATGCAAATGACCATAACCTATGGCTTTGATACCAATTTGATGCAGTGGCAGGTCGACTGACTCGAGGTGGACGCTCTAAATGCAACCCTGAATGCGATGAGGTGGAATGCAAGTGAAAAAATGGTCCGCTCCAAAAATTACAACAAATAATTATTTATTATAAGGTTAACAGCAGAGGCTCGTGCAATCACAATTAATTAATTAAATGAGAACAAACTATCAAATTTGCAAACGATAGAGACAAATAATTTTAAGCGTTCACAGGATATATCCCGCAAGTTGCACCACAGTTGAACTAATAACCGATTAAACAGATATCCACTACAAGTACAGATGCCAAATAATCAACAACAAAAGATAAGACTGTATACCACAATTTACGCATGCAGACGGCTGTAATAGCGGCTGTAGAGGGCATCCAAGGTTGCGGCAACTGGAGGAATACACTGGGAGTGGGGTCGGGACTGTTGGAGGCTTGGTATGAATTTGTAGTGGTTGTTAGAGGAGTGGAGGTTGGCTGATTGGTAACTGGGGGGGATGAGGTTAACGGTGGTGGTGGGCAGTCTGGGATTTGGGGATTACACAAAGAGAGGTATAGTGGAGTGGGGAAAGCCGACAAGATGCTGGGTGGTGCAGGGAAGGGGTGCCGACGGGACTGGGGTTGGAAGAGACAATCAAGGCTAACAGGAGAGTGGTGGTCCGGGCTAGCGGCGGGAAGATTGGGAGTTTTGTTGGTGTTGGGAAGGAGGAGGCCGGCGGGATATGGTTGTTGGCGGAGACAGGACCGGCGAGAGTGAGTGGCGCAGGGAAATAGACGATGAAGGAGTTGCGGCTTCTGGAGGAGACAGTGAGAAGCAGTTGTAGGCGGCGGTGGCTGGACGGAGGAGCAAAGGGGAGGCGGGGTTGTACCTTCGTCGCACCAGCGCATGGGTCTCAGAGTCGCATTGAGAGGAAGGAGGACCAAACAGTTTCAGAAATTAGAAACCCACGATACCCTTTTCGGAACCGCCAACCGCCTGTTTTATAGCCCTAAAATAAAACCACTCCATAACTGCAATACAACAAAACTGAAATCAAACCACCCGAATCGGACGACTCAAACTGTCTGGACCGATCAAGGGCTAAATACATCTCAAAATATAAAGTCCTATATGAATCCGACTCGGATCGACCATCTGGACGTTGTCATAGACTCTGATCGTCCATCCGGGAAACGGATCACCGCCACCTTCCAAAATACACGCTTGTCGGTCGTGGCGCGCCGTCACATACCTTGCTACAGTGACACATTATGAGGAGTTGTTTTGGCGCAAAACAAAGGAGCCCGATGATCAAATCGTCCGAGCTTCATTCGAGCTTGAAGACAAACTCGATTTAAAGGTCGAGTGAGATGTTATGGGTCTCGGGAGCTGGGCCTAGTTATTGTTATCGTTATTGTTGTCTTTTATTAGTGGTTAGAGGTTAGGAGTTATCATTATTGTTGCCTTTTATTATGTTGTAAGCGTATTTACTATTTAGAGGCGTGAATTGTATGGAATGTGGCAGGCAAATAGTTAGTCTTTTCCTTCCCCCTTGATGAGATTATGGTAGCTCCCTACTCCTGAGCACACCCCCTTAGGTAGCCGCAGCTCCGGCTCCATTGTATCCTTCGTCGTTGTCACCCCTTCTTCGACCCTTCTCCGGCAACTCTACCGGCATTACAGATTTACAGGCTAGACCCATAACACAATGTTGAATACCTCAATCTCCATAAATTCTTTGATATGCAATCATCTTCATCAAGCTCCTTTAATGATCCTCTATCATGAGAGAAACCCTCAGATTGGTTTTGAAATGGGTGTTGGAGCCTTTGATCTTATGTTTCTCATTTTGACTTGAAAATATGGAGCCTATTTGTCGGCAAAAAAATTCTCGCTAGCTAACTCCCGAGCATTAAGTGTTAAGCTCGATTTGTAGGCTGAGTGTAATGTTATGTGCCTTAGGCGACGAGCCTAGTTATTGTTATCTTTATTGTTGTCTTTTATTAGCGATTAGAGGTTAGGAGTTATCATTATTGTTGCATATTATTATGTTGTAAGCTTTTTTAAGGGCATAGATTGTATGGAATGAGGCAAACGAATAGTTAGTTTATTCCTTTCCCCCACTATGAGATTATGGTAGTTCTCCTAAGAAGCACAAATACTTCCCCGAAGGCAGCGTACCCGTACTGGATACGTATCCGGTACCGATGTACCCGATACTTGACGGATACACCTATGTGGAGACACTTGGACTTAGTACATCATTCTCCATATTGTGATAGGAGTATGTTTTTCTAGAGTAAACAAAAGTTGACTCTATGCTAAGAAGCGTTGGTACGTCCAATTAAGTTGTGTATTTGTATCGAGTATGTTGCTGGTATTGGTACGTTTGCTGTTACAAGTATGTGTATTGAACGTGCTAATTCAACGCAAGTTATTAACAAAATGACTAACTTGTCTCTAGACTAACCAGAGATTGAAAATGTTGATCTCCAACAATGAAGTTGATCTTCAATAACGAAGAAGAAGAAAAAAAAGACTGATAAGTAGACTTAAGTTTAATTTTATCTCTTTTGGTTAAACATATAAGATGTTAAATTTTGTAATATTTACGAATGCTTAATGTTTGAAAACTTTATATTATGTTGCATTGATTTGTAAACTTGTACTTTAAGTTATGATTTATGTTTGATGTTTCAATGTTTTGAGAATTATTTATTGCACTTGTGATATATAAATATATATTATATTTGTTATGACGTATCATGACGTGTCCGTATCCTTGTTTTTTTAAATTTTGTCGTGCCGGGCACGTATCATACGGTACCCGTACTCGTATCAGTGCTTCCTAGTAGTTCTCTCATCTCTGCTCCCGAGCACACCCCCTTAGGCAGACGCAGTTCTGGCTCCACTGTATTTTTCGTCGTCATCCCCGTCTTCATCTATGCGGGAACTCTACCAGCATTACATGCTTGACCCATAACACAATGTTGAATACCACAATCTCCATGAATTTTTTGAAATGTAGTCTTCATCAAGCTCCTTTAATGATCTCCTGGCATGAGAGGAACCCTCAAATTGGTCTTGAAATGAGTGTTGGAGTCTTTGATCTTATATTCTCATTTTGACTTGAAAATATGGAGCCTATTTGTCGGCGAAAAAATTCTTGCGAGTTAACGCCCGAGCATTAAGTGTTAATGCCGGCAGTAGAGAGTAAATTCCGTCCAGTTAATCCTGAAGCACGAGCTAATACCAGAACGCTATAGTTCATTCGTTCAGTCCAAACCTATAAGTGAGTTGAAGCTATAGGAAATAGCTAATGCACTGGGTGGTAGAGCTAATGCTCAGAGTCGTTAGCATTCAATTTGCTACTGCACTGGAGTTGGGTCTTCCTTCAATTCTCCGTTAGTCAGAATGGAGCTTGCTATCTTAGATTGGAGCTACTGGCCAGGTTTTAGTATCTATTATCTAAAGCCTGGATGTTAGTAGTCAAAACATCAGGAAGAAGTCACACTAACGCCTGTGTTAGAAACAAACGCAGAGCATTTGTTCTATTTTGAACACTTCTTTCCGTCTTGAGTCGTTTGTCATTGTCATCATAAATGCCAACCTATACACTATCAAAAACTAAAGTATGATATTAGTAATTACCAATGTTTGTTATTCTTAATTCAGGGGAGTGTCAAATCACGTTCCAACAAGCAGCACATTTCAAACTATAATTGTATCTACCATTATAAAACTATATATTGTATCCAATTGATCAAACGGATCTAGTTTAAAAACTGCTTCCTAAAATAAATATATATTTTTCATAAGTGATCCATGAAACTGAATAGAATGGAAGTATAGTTTATTTTAGCTAATCCATGAAGTTATTTAAAGTATCTTTTGTTGTCTAGGGAATATGTGATGCATGGCGAATATAGGTTTGAGTGTATACGTGCCCTCAAGAAACTCTAATAAATAAGTGTAAATGTGATGTCAGAGAATTTTAAAATTATGCAATACACTTGCAATTTTCTGACGTTTAATTGTAAAAAATTCTGAAATTAATAGTTAAGTTCACAAACATTGACACTAGAGATTAAACATTAAAAATCCAAGCAAGATCTAATTAAAATTAACGAGTGTTTGCTTCACTTAAATGATGTTAAAGATTCTGTAACCTTGATGTTAAAGATTGTTTTTGGAAATGCTAAAGGTGCAAGCGACCAACACATTTTGTTGGGTCAAAGATAAGCATAACCCCACAAAATCACTCCAAGAAGCAAATTCATAGAAGAAGAGCAAGCAAATAACTTATTTTATACCAATACCAAATCTCCCACACCAAATGTTGATTTATGGTATCTCAACAGTGGTTGTTCAAACCACAGCCTGGAAATCATCAGTCATTTGTTAAAATCAGTAAAGAAGGCTTTTCAAGTGTCACTTGGTAATGGCAGTATATAGAAGTTATGTAAAGTATCTTTTGTTGTCTAGGGAATATGTGGCACAGGAAGAATGTAGGTTTGAGTGTATATGTCCCCTCAAGAAACTCTAATAAAAAAGTGTAAATGTGATGTCATAGAGAATTTTAAAATTATGCAATACACTTGTGATTTTCTTACGTTTAATTGTAATAAATTCTGAAATTAATACTTAGTTCACAAACATTGATAATCCAAGCAAGATCTAATTAAAATTAATGAGAGATTGCTTCAATTAAATGTTCGGGAATAAACTCTTCAAGTAGACTTAAAATCAAGTAAATTTCTACAAATTGATAACTCCAATGAGGCAATGATGCATGTTCACGAAATATTCAACAATAAGTAAATAAGACTTCAAACAAAAGCTTACATAAGAAGTAGGAGGCTGAGGACGTCAAATTCAGGAAATATGGGTGCTGGACAGAAATTCTGCAGCAAATCTGCTTGTTTTTCAGGATGCCGAAGTTGGGAAAAGTTGGATGAGGACCAACGGAGGGGCTGTTTTAGGGATCAGTCGAACTGGGGAATGGTTACTGGAACATGAACTAGAGGATGATGGGGGGGGGGGGCTGTTGAGCGTGTGATGGCTGCATGGAGTGGGAGAACGCAAGGAATTTTGTAGGTAAACAGTACTGAGCAGTACATGCTTATGGGGTTTTGGTTTGGGTTGAGCATTTTTCCTGGGAGGGGATTAAGGTTGTGTAATGGTTGGTTAAGCAAGCCATGCAAAAGGTAAATTCTACATTGGATGTCCATGGAATTGGCACCGTCCGAGGACCATGAGAGCCCGTAAATTTTTTCCAAACTAAGTGATGTTTGAACATTAGTCCCTAAACCCCTATTTATAGATTTAGAGGCTACTATAGATGGTCTAGATTGTTTGAAACTTAAACCCATAATAATACATGAAATAAAAATATAAAAAAGTAATAATACATAAAATATCCCGTCATCGCGCTAAATTCGGACATGAGCTTGGATTGTCTATACGACGATCCTGACCTTGCCTTTTGTGTACGTGGACCGTGCGGGTTTTGATAAGGTTCGACACTTCGACCTGCTCGCAATTCCGATCCCCATCAGTTCTCCCCGACTTGAGAGCATTCATCTCCTAGGAATGAAGATGAACATACTCTATACGAAGCTCAGGGACAAGCAAGTCGAGCTCCTCAGACGCCATTCAAGCATCATCAATAGTAGGCCGCCCTCTCCAGTGAACCAAATATTTCAATGTTGATTCGTCTGGTGTCACTTAAATCTCATGGCTCACAATGTCTCCTATACTCTCCATGGAACATGGGGTGCTCTTGGGTGCCAAAGTAAGAATTGGTGAGTATGCTGATAACGGGGCAATAAGCTGAGGCTGAAATTAATGAGTGTATAATGTAGGTGGTGGCTGATATTAGAGGTGGTGTCAGAAAATGAGTTCATATACTTATGGCGTTCATAATATAAAGCCAAATCCTCAATGCTGAATACATGATAAATTCTGATACTTTTATGGATGTTTAATTCCTAGGCATTCAACCCAATTTTCTTATACTACTATATAGAGGCCCATTTGCCAAACATTAAATTTTCTCGTTGCTTCATGAGGGAACCTCTCAGCCTTAATTCTAGCAATAACTTACTCGTATTCTCTAATGCTCCGCTCTCTCCTGTGAATGTTTGAGTAAAATTTATGTTTTTTTATTATTTATTGTGATTTTACGTTGGACAAATTTATGTAGTTCATGCAAATGATGCAAAACATTTAGTAAATGTGAATGATACAACATAGGTGAGTCATCTTACACATGGAGTTGATCATGCAACAAATGTGAATAATGAATAATAGACACAATCACCTCCTTACTTTGAGACTCAATAATACTAGAGGGGGCTTCTCAATGGGGGTACATATTTAGGAGGCTCAGTTGGCGTGATATAAAAAATTTATCGCGAGTGCGATGATCATTGAATTGTTTATTTCACTCTCTATTGGAGTCATAAGGTCTAAGTCAGACTCAAGTGACAGACCACTTATTAGACATTGAACCCCACTAAACTGAGATAACTCTATGTTAAGTGTCTCGTCTTTCATACTCCAGAGGACACGAGTAGGCACAATGGTTGCCTCAGACCGGGGAGGACTCCTCCTGGACAAGTTGGGGGTGTGAGTACGCTCGACTAACTCTAGCGGATCT
Organism: Platanthera zijinensis; assembly: GCA_039513925.1. Lineage (NCBI taxonomy): Eukaryota > Viridiplantae > Streptophyta > Magnoliopsida > Asparagales > Orchidaceae > Platanthera > Platanthera zijinensis. The sequence goes on from CM077096.1 coordinate 29,402,333, forward strand.
CAAGGATTGCTCTTAATAGAGGGCGAGCTGAAATGATTGCTCGACAAAACTGTAAGCAGTGGTGAGTCAGCTCAATATATATCTCGAATCAAAGCCTAGATTGAAATTGGGATGTGGCCGCAGCAGACTCCTCTTGGTTGTCGCCCCTTGTCAAAGCTAGCCTTATAATCGATAACAAACATAGATCCTTGTTGTAGGGAAAATAATATGCTCGAAGAGAGACCCCAATATGCTCTAGTCATATCAAGGAGTCTAGTCTTTGCAAATCTAGCACAACGGTCATCTAATATTTCGTATCTATCTAGGTTGTATTGCGTATCTATACGCAAATAATTAGAAGATTCACGACTCAGTAAGCCATCAAATCTATACTTAAGATCCTTCTCTGTATGGTACCATCCTTGATGTGACTCCCGTTAATCATCATAATGAGAGTGGACATCTATACCATAGTCAGATCGTGATGTGTGTGTTTGTAAGGGGGGGGGGGGGGACGAACAAGAACTTTATGAAAGGGTGAACGTGGATTATTTGTATAATATCATCAAGATCTCTCGTAAGGATCTCTCTAGGGTCGAGTATTAATAGGCTATGAGTTTTTGAATTGAAGAGAAATGTAATGACCATGATTAGGCAACACTCGTCCCGACCACATCTTATTTGTATAATATCATCAAGATCTCTCGTGGGGGTTGGGAAGTGATGCAACTTGAATCACATCTTATTTTAATTTATTTTCCGCATTTTTATTAGTGTCGCGCACGTTTTCGCGCATTTTATGTTTTAACTTTCACGCATGTTTGCCTTTTATTAGTATTCTATTAGTGTTGTATCACAAATGTTATTAGCGCTCGTGTAATTTGTTTCGCGCTTGTCACTCGCGCACGTTGTTCGACTTATTGGCGTAATCGGTCAATAAGACCTTGAATGAAATAAGTTCATCAAATTATGTTAGATGATGAATAGGGCAAGCATTGAAATTATAAAGGTTTTTTTTAAATTTAATTATAATTTCACAAATTATAATAAATATAAATATTTAAATACTGAAATTAAAATTAATTTTGTTTTTTTTCCTAACTAAAGGTGAGTATTAATTAAAGAAAATACGAAATACAACTCCGTTCAACTCCCCTCTATTATCATAATGAGTTAAAATTTCATTGAAATCCCCATTTTAACAACCAATTAATTATTCAGCCACATTGAAACGTCTCTAGCTCCACCAATTTTATTAAAATGGCCAACTCCATGTGAATGGCAGACTGGGAAAACACGAAATGGAGGAAATCATTTTTCTATGTTTCGTCTTCCCCGCGTGCTCCTTGCCATACCGACGCCGCTATTCTGTCAGTTTCGGTTCACGCCTCTGGAGTCCTCTCCCAGTTTTGCCGCCTCCTATGGAGACCTTTTTGAGGCTTGACGACCACTTCTCCGCGCCTCTGCCGAACTTACAGTGAATCCGACGAGCCCTAGCCCTACGCTATATGTCCTTGTCATCCACAGGCGCCACTGGCAACACCAGCTCCTCCCAACTTCCTGTCTGCGGCGATCAAGAGCTCCAGGCTTTGCATCTCTCGTCCAATATCTATTGAGTAAACCCTGTTCTCTTCAATTCAGTAGAGCCACCCCCTGCTGCCCCTCACATCAGAGCCAGATTGACCCGATATTCCAACTCTGAAATCATTATCTTACAACCGTGAGGCTGTGGTAAACCATCTCTACCTCTTGCTTAAATTATGTTGGTTTAACTTTATGCTCAATTTAAATTGGTCTTTAAATTTCAGAGCTTGCCTTTAATTGTCATCTTGCTTGTTTGCTGTCAATTTGAAACTTCATTTGTCATCTTTTATTTCTTTAACACGCTTGTGGATGAATTTGTCGCATTGTTGAAAGCGAACCAACGTTAAGCATTTATGAGCGCTTTTGAACACTAGATCGATTATCTCTAGTTATTGCTTGTAAAAGTTTTGAATGTGTCACTCAATTTAAATCGACCACAAAGTTTATCTTTTAAAATTAATTCCTGGATTTTGGAATATTAGAAAGGCTAGGGAAGTAGCGGCGGGGCTGAAGAAGGCGGTGGAAAAAATTCCCGTGGCCGTTGAAGGTCAGAAGAGGTGGATCCAAAGGAGAACTGTCGATTGGAAGGACTCTCGTGCATGGGAAGGGAGGTAGTTAGCGTCTGTTGTGTCACACGACATAAGAAACAACCGTGTCGGTGGAGTCAGGACTCTCGGGCGTCGGCAACCGAGGGTGGCAGAGGCGGTGGTGGATCCTGGCGTCGACACCTCCAGTGACCTAGTGGTTCAGTTTTTCCAAACCTATCTCTTGATGCCTCTTTAATTCTATAACTAATCGTATATAGGGGGTGGGTGGAGGAGGGGGGGGGGGGTCGGCACGTCCCGTGGCCTAGTAGTTCAGGTTTTCCAAACCTAATCTCTCTATGGCTCCTTCATTCTATAACTAGTAATATATGGGGGGGGGGTAGGATAAATATATCCGATTGCCACTATCGTCCGACGGACAATTTAACTTAATTCTCAAAATACAAGTAACAAAATAAAATAAAAAACATAAAATCTGAAAAATCAACCCGGCCGCGATCCCGGTCTCTGATCATCCATCTGATGATCCAAAAATATCAATCCCACAAATTTTTGAACAGACGCGTAACTGATCTCCATCAAAGATCCTATTATCGTTGATCTCAAGCCTCTTTTTGTTGCAGTGCAACATGGATGTGAGAGAGAATCAATAGCTTTGTTTGAGGGAGGGGTTGGCACAAGTTCTTGCTGGCTAAATTGGCTTTTCTTGTCTAGCACCGGAGCTATTATCCGATTGCCACTATCGTCCGACGGATAATTTAACTTAATTCTCAAAATACAAGTAACAAAATAAAATAAAAAACATAAAATTTGAAAAATCAAGCCGGCCGCGATCCCGGTCTCTGATCATCCATCTGATGATCCAAAAATGTCAATCCCACAAATATTTGAACAGACGCGTAACTGATCTTCATCAAAGATCCAATTATCGTTGATCTCAAGCCTCTTTTTGTTGCAGTGTGTTAAAATAGCCCATGTAAAGAGCTCATTTATTGTTTTATCTTCTCTCCTCCTTTAGTCCCACATCTTGTATAGGATTTTCTTCTCTCTTCTTCTTCCTATATATTTGTATTCTCTCCTTGTATTTAGACACACAAGTAATACATACAAGTTTTGAGCTCTTTCAACATGGTATCAGAGGGAGCGGTCTCTCCGGTGCGGTCTCATTCTCTTTAACCGCCCAACCCGCCCCCGCCCGCCCTCTCCGCTTCTCCTGCGGATTTTGAGCCTACCCGCTCCAGTCTCCTATCCGCGGGCTCCTATCCGCAGACTCGGCGGTTTGCCTCTGCTTTCCTCTTCTCTTCTCCCTCTCCGTGGTTCCACCCTCTTCAGGTCCTTTTATAGCCACCATTCTCTCTAGTTCGTGGGGTCCACTTCTTTTCTATCCGCTGCGGCTTCCCCTTCTATCCGCTGCGAGTTCCTCTCCCTCTTGCTTCGTGCACGGCCTGTCCGCGGGCTGTTCCTCTCCCTTCTATCCGCGGGCTTCTGTGTCCGCTGCGGCTTCTCCTTCTGTCCGCTGCGGCTTCTCCTTCTGTCCGTTGCGGCTTCGCCTTCTGTCCGCTGCGGCTTCGCCTTCTGTCCGCTGCGGCTTCGCCTTCTCTCTGATTCCTTCTTCTCGCTTGCTTTCTCTCGCGGTTTCCTTCCGCGATCTGACCGCTGCTGGCTTCACCGAGACCGGGGCGGACTCTCTCTTGTGTTTCTGCCCTCTGGTCGCGAACTGACTACTCGCTGGTGTCCGGCTTGACCGTGCGGACTGCTGCCTATCCGCATTCTGGTCGTGGTCTTCCTCAGTCTTTCTCGCGGCGGCCTCCTTGTCTTCTCGCAGGCGGTCTGTCCTCTTCTCGCCGCGGTCTTGCTCCCTTCTCGCAGCGGCCTCCTGCCCTTCTCGCAGCGACCTCAGCCAGCTGCCTCTGCAGTCTGCCCTTATGGGCTCTTCCGGTAACTCCTCTGGCTCGACGGACAGCCCGCCTGCTGACCGCCCGGCTTGTCTGACTGACCGCCCGACTTGCACTACAGAAGTCCGTGACGAGCTGCGCATCACTACCATCTCTCTTTCTGGAAGGAAGAACTTCGTCCCTTGGGTACATTCTGTTAGACGGGTTCTTTAGGCCAAGGGCCTTCTCCCTCACCTTACTCAGGCCCTCCCACCCCTCATACCGATGACTGGCTCCACAATGATGGCCGAGTTCAGACCTTGATCTTGAATTCTTTAGATGGCGAGCCATATCAAATGGCTATGTATCATGAGACTGCCAAAGATATGTGGACTGAGCTACACTCCTTATATTCTGGAAGGGACAGCCTCCAGCATCTCTACGACATCCTAACTGACCTCTTTGCTCTTGACGTTGGAGGGGCTTCAGATATGACCTTCTTTGTTGCTCGTGCGAAGTCTCTTGCTGAAGCATGGATCCAGCATCAGCCCTTCACCAATGATGCTGCTGCTCAGCGCGCTCAGAAGGAAGCTGCCTCTACTGCCATCATCATGGCCCGTCTTCCCCCTCACCTTCAGAGCATCCGTGCTCAGGTCCTGGCGTCCTCTACCACACCATCCTTTTCTGATGTGTGCTCCATGATTCTCCGAGTATCACCTCCTCCAGATACTACGGCTCCTCCGACCCTTCTTCAGCAGGCACCTCCGCTTCTACCATTCCCTCCTCCTTCTACTCGGGGGGGGGGGGGTCGTTCGGGATCTCGCGGTCGTGCTCGTGGTGGCCGGGGTCGGCCGAAGTGTTCCTTCTGCGGGAAAGATGGTCATCTCGAGGCAACCTATTACAAGAAAGTTGGCTATCCTCCTCGCCCGGCGGCTTCCGTTGCTACCGATGCTGGTCCTCCTGATCTTGAGAGTGTCCGTCTTCAGCTCCAGCATCTCCAGGGATTGCTCCACCCACCATCTGCCTCCATTGCCTCCGTCTCTCACACAGGTACCGCTTGTCTCTCCACCGGCTTGGGCTGGATTGTGGACTCTGACGCTACTCATCACATTACTCCACATCGACCTGCCCAGTACCTGACTTCCCCTTATCCACAGTCTATTACTGTGGCCAATGGAGCTACTGTTTCCGTCTCCGGCTCGGCAGATCTTCCTCTCACCTCCTCCATCTCCCTTCGCTCGGCTCTTCACGTCCCGAGTTCACCGTTTAATTTACTTTCTGTTGGACGGCTTACTAATGATCTAGATTGTTCTGTTATATTCACTTCCTCTTCTTTTGTTATACAGGATCGGCGGACGCAGACTACCATTGGTAAAGGCCGGCTGCAGAATGGGCTCTACCTTCTCGACAACTCTCCCACCATCCTCTCATCCGTCTCTTCAACAGATTGGCATCGTCGACTTGGGCATGCTCCTCTACCGGTCCTCCAGCGGGCTCTCCCCGATGTTTCTTTTACCCCCTTTCAGTGTGACTCCTGTATCCTCGGCAAGCAGACTCGTTCATCTTTTTCTTCCCATTGTACTCGGAGCGCTGCTCCTTTTGATTTAGTGCATTCGGATATTTGGGGATCATTTAAAATTACTAGTATTTCTGGTTTCTTGTATTTTATAACGTTTATTGATGATCACTCTCGCACTACCTGCCTATACTTACTTCGTGATCGCTCCGAGCTTCCCCGTGTCTTTCGGGCATTTGTCCTCGAAACCTGTACGCAATTTCACACGACCATCAAAGTACTACGAAGTAACAATGCTCGTGAGTACACTAGTCACGAATTTACTGCTTTATGTTCTGAGTTCGGGATTCTACATCAAACTTCCTGCGCTTACACGCCGCAACAAAACGGTGTTGCCGAACGCAAGAATCGCCACTTACTCGATGTTGCCCGTTCCATCATGCTTCAAATGTATGTCCCCAAACCATATTGGAACTTTGCGGTCTCGACCGCCTGTTTTCTCATTAACCGTCTCCCTTCCTCTATTCTCAACTATGCTACTCTGTTTAGCATCCTCTTTCCCTCCACTCCGGCCTTTCCTCTCCCACCTCGTGTATTCGGTAGCCTCTGCTATGTCCACCGTTTGGGGCCTTCCTCGGATAAGTTGGATCCCCGAGCGGCCAAACATATCTTTGTTGGATATTCACGCACCCAAAAGGGGTATGTATGTTATTCTCCTGCTACACGCAAGATCTCCGTGTCTGCTGATGTCACTTTCCGCGAGGATCAACCATTCTTTCCTGCTCCCTTACCTGACCATCTACCACCCACACCTACTCCTCCATCCATCCCCCGCCCGGTCATTCCCGCAACTACTCCTCCGACTGTCGTTCCCTCTAAACAGACTGTCGTTCCCTCTAAACAGACTGTCGTTCCCTCTAAACAAACTGTCGTTCCCTCCAAACCACTAGTTATCCGCGTCTACACTCGTCGCTCTACCACTTCCGTTGCCCCTCTACCGTCGGTCTCTACCATGGATACTCCGCGTCCAAATGATCAGGTATCGCCTTCCACTGCTCATCCGCTGGCAAACTACATCTCTCTTCATCGCCTCTCTCCCCATTTACACACTTTGGCTACTTCTCTCTCTTCGGTTGCTATTCCTAATTCTGTGCAGGAGGCGCTTCAACATCCAGGATGGCGAGCGGCCATGGAGGAAGAAATATCTGCTCTCTGGTCTAACCAGACATGGTCGGTTGTTCCCCTTCCACCGGGCCAGAAACCAGTTGGGTGCAAGTGGGTCTTTGTCATCAAACATGCTGCCGATGGGACAATTGACCGTCTAAAGGCCCGTCTTGTGGCTAGAGGTTTCACTCAACAGGAGGGGCTAGATTATGAGGAAACGTTCTCTCCGGTTGCGAAACTTAATAGTGTTCGCGTCCTCATCTCTGTTGCTGTCCATCGTCGGTGGCCTCTCTTTTAGCTGGATATCAAAAATTCTTTCTTGAATGGGGATCTCCAGGAAACTGTCTACATGCAACAACCACCCGGGTTTGAGACCACGGGGGAGTCTTAGGTCTGCCATCTTAAAAAGGCTCTATATGGTCTCAAACAATCTCCGCGGGCATGGTTTGAAAAGTTCAGCAAGGTCCTCCGTGAGATTGGCTTCACACGGAGCTCGGCCGACTTCTCGCTTTTTACTCGTCACCAACCGACAAGAACGGTTATTTTGTTAGTATACGTCGACGATATTATCATTACTGGAGATGACTCTCAAGGGATACAGGCAGTCAAAGTCCATCTAAACTCAGTCTTCCAGACAAAGGATTTGGGACCTCTTCGCTATTTTTTGGGTCTTGAGATTGCCAGAAGGCCGAATGGGCTCACTCTCTCTCAACGAAAATATTGTCTTGACCTTCTTCATGATGCGGGTCTGTCCGGCTGCAAGCCAAGCGATACTCCTATGGATGTAAACCACAAACTGTGTGCCCAGACATCTGACTCCGATCTCCTTCTCCGGAATCCTGAATATTATCGACGTCTTGTTGGAAAACTGATATATCTCACGGTTACCAGACCGGATATTTCCTTTGCTGTTGGTCTTGTCAGCAGATACATGCACCCTCCTCGAAAATCTCATCTTCAAGCAGTGGAACGATTTCTCAGGTATCTGAAAACCGCTCCTGGTCAGGGACTTGTCTACAGGACCTCCTCTTCTGCTTCAACATTGGTGGCATATTCTGATGCTGACTACGCTGGCTCTCTCGATGACCGGCGATCTACGAGTGGTTTTTGCACTTACTTTGGCGGACATCTTGTTACTTGGCGAAGTAAGAAACAAGCGGTCGTTGCTCGATCTTCAGCCGAGGCAGAGTACCGGGCAATGACATCGGTTGTATCAGAATTGACATGGCTTGAGAGTCTTCTTACTGATCTGGGTGTAAAATTACCATCACCAGCTCTTCTCCTTTGTGACAGTCAAGCCGCCATACACATCGCAAAGAACCCGGTCTTTCACGAAAGAACGAAGCATATTGAGGTCGATTGTCACTTCATACGGGAAAAGGTTCAATTGAAGAAGCTTGACCTAAAGCATGTCCCAGGATCGGAACAAGTTGCGGATGTCTTCACGAAGGCTCTTTCCAAGACACTCTTCTATCAATGTTTGTCCAAGCTTGACGCATATGATTTGTACGCTCCAGCTTGCGGGGGAGTGTTAAAATAGCCCATGTAAAAGGCTCATTATTGGGCCCATTTATTGTTTTATCTTCTCTCTTCCTTTAGTCCCACATCTTGTATAGGATTTTCTTCTCTCTTCTTCTTCCTATATATTTGTATTCTCTCCTTGTATTTAGACACACAAGTAATGCATACAAGTTTTGAGCTCTTTCAACACAGTGCAACATGGATGTGAGTGAGAATCAATAGCTTTGTTTGAGGGAGGGGTTGGCACAGGTTCTTGCTGGCTAAATTGGCTTTTCTTGTCTAGCACCGGAGCTAGAGTTTTTATTGTTGGAGCTTTTCCAATAAGAAAGCCATCTAAATTTATGTATACAGTACACTACAAAATGCTAGTTTCGTTTCGTGCATTTTACATATCTATAATTTTCATGAACTTTTAGCTGAAGTACTGGATTCAGAAGTATGATTGATTGGTTGTGCGTGAATTATTTGTAAATTCATGAGTCAACCTGCTTACAGTATTGCAATCAGATTTCTGAGCTAGTCTCAGAGTTTTCATGTAGCCGGTAGGTTCCATAATTATGCATGTACTATATCACCTAGCTTTGTTAACCATATCACGTAGCTTTGTCATCAAGAGTTTTGAATCCACTTTGATATTTCGGTACTATCTGTGCGGTATGTACCTCCGGAAGGGTTGGCATATGTCCATATTCCATCCGGTTGTCCTGTATTAGTCATGAACCTGTTTGAATATCAGCTTGAATATGTTTTTTTTAGTTGTCCGCTTTGTTTGTATATTTGACCGAAGGAAATTAAAAGAATGGCATAAGGTTTTGGTTCCTTTTGGTTGGTTAATAAAATACCTTATTTTCTTTATTTACCTCGATTTTTGTCATTTGTAGAAGGCATTCAGTTGATGATATGGAAGGCTTAATGATGTGGAATTCCTTAAAGGTTGTGTTTATTAGTCCATTACTTTGAGCTTTATGACTAACAAGTGATAGATAAGGCAGCGTAGGCATTGGAAATTTTCTGGCTATTAGGGAGAAAAAATTATGTGAAGCTTTGATATGTTTATGTAAAAAGTTAATACCAGCCATTTATCGGTGCAGAGGCAGATGGTGCATTGGATAAGGCCAGGAAGCACAAGAAGCGTCAGCTGGAGGATACACTAAATTTGGTTCTTAAGAAAAGGAAGGTATTTGGATCTGACTAACTTTTTTTATATCATTAGGTTTCTCTGTTTAAATTCCTTGCTTCTATTGAAAGGAGTGCATAGCATTTTCTGTTTTGTTTGTTTGGAAATGACTCAAATGAGTATGGAAATCCAGTCGTGGAACTTGGATCTTTTCTATATTTGATAAATTTGTTAATGGACTCAGATAAGTTGAATGAATATATAAAACACTTCATTTCCTGGAAGACAAATATACTCGATTAATTTTGACAAGTGTAAAAAAAGTAAGAGAATTGAAATGAAAAATACAATATTTCATATTACAACAAATATATATATATGTGTGTGTGTGTGTGGAGGGAGGAGTGAAGGCTAAGCTCCATCCCAAGATGTGGGACTAATGTTTAAACAGAAATGGGACATCCAATGGGTCATTGGATGTGCCTTTGCACAACTTATTTCAACATTCTCACGCAAGATGGAGCGTACAAATCATAGGAACCAAGCTTGGAGAGAAATTGATGATATAGTGGTCGTGGTAAAGGCCTTAGTGAGCATGTTAGCAACTTGCCCGACAGCAGGCACATGTCGCAAGTCCAAAATTTTAAGCTGCACTTTTCCCGAACAAAATAACAATGGGCCTCGATGTGTTTGGTACGTTCATGAAACACGAGTTTCTTGACAATATGAATATCCGCTTGGCTGTCACAGAAGAGAGTGGTCGGAGAGGGAAGTTTCGCACCTATATCACTCAGAAGGCTCTCCAACCATGTAAATTCAGAAATGACAGAAGCCATTGATCTGTACTCAACTTCTACAAATGAACGTGAAACCACAATTTGCTTCTTGCTCCATAAGGTGACAAGATTTCCACCAAAGTTTGTGTAGTACCCACTTGTGAATCAACGATTATTTAGAGTTAGCGTAGTCAACATCAAAGTAGGCAATAAGAGATAAGGAGGGAGAAGGCTTATATACAAGCCCTTGTCCCAGAGCAATCTTCAGATAACGAAGTATGCGCTCAACCGCTTGGATATGGGAGATCCGTGGAACATGCATAAAATGGTTGACCACCCTAACAACAAAGGATATATCAGGTTTTGCGCTCAACCCCCTTAGCAATGTGTTTACAGGACCCTTTTATAGGGTAAAATGAAAACGAAAGAGAAAAAAAAGACTAACAGAATGCAGGTGTCGGCCATGGCAGAGCTTCATCGTGTCTGGTAGATAGTTGCGGACATCGTGCGGGAATGGAACGTCGTGGCCGGCGGTTGGAGCTCCGGAGGAGGCGGCGGCGTCGTGAGATTTCACGCGTGCAGCGATAATGTCGGGGAAGTGCTGCGGTTTGGAACCCTAACATGTCTGAACCGGGAGATTGGGAAGAAAACAGTGCTCCGTGCTTTTGGATCGGGGAAACCGGGAAGATGAACAGGCGGTCCGGCCGGCTGTTTGCTGAGTGTGTGTGTTTAACCTTCTTTAACTTATATATATATAATATGTGTGTGTGTATATATATATATGCATATATAGGTATATTTATATATATATAAATAATATAATAGTAGAAAAAAATAAAACTCCAAACATGATTACGCGCACAGGCATGCAACGAACTAAAATTGACAACATAAAATATGCAAAATAAAATGCAATAAAACATAAAATTAAAATGCAATCACTCAGGGTCGGTAGTGATCCGGTCGGGTGCGACGTCAGATACTTATGCGACGACCTGATCTGGGCTGGTCTCCACCATCGAGCCTAGGGCTGTTAACAAATAGTATAGTTCGTGAATAATTCGAGATTCGATTCGTGAAGATTCAATAAATATTCGTAATTTTTGAATTCGAATCCAAAATCGAATTCGAATAATTTTCGAATCCGAATCCGAATAAAATTATCCCTATTCGAAGTATTCGCGAATAGTAAAATTACTTAAATAAAATTAAATATATTTAATAAAATTATATATTTAATTATTCTTAATAGAAAAAATCGAATTCGAATCCGTGTTCGAATCCGAATTCGAATCTTAATTCGAACCCGAATTCGAATCCAGCATTTCATATCGAATTCGAATCCGAATCCGAACCCGAATATTCGAACGAATCCGAATCCGAATCCGAATCTCTGCATTATATGTGAAATTTGGATTCGATTGAAGAGATATTCGATTCGATTCGGTTCGTGAACAGCCCTATTCGAGCCTACCTCTACAGTATAATACTTGCCATTCCCCATCTCGCCCTTCCAACACCGCAAACCCCCACATTCCTACCTGATCCACCAATTGATAGTGAGTTGTAGAGGAAACATTTGTATCGTGGTGGGTGCAGTAGACATGTCACCTTCAAAAGCATAGAGCAAACATCCGACAGAGAGAGTTGTAGAGGAAGAAAGAATCTGAGACCGAACATTATGCAAATGAGAAGGAACGCAGGCCATTATCATGGCAATCTCGACCGCTTCTTTTTGTGCTCGTTGTGCAACTAAATCTGTGGTAGGGGGTTGATGCTATATTTAAGCCTCAACAAGAGTCTTGGCCCTGGCAACAAAGGAGGTCATATCAGCTGGTGTCCCGGGATCAAGGGTCTGAAGATCAGTAATGATGTCGAACAAGTGTCGAAGACTGTTCTGGACAGAATAGAGGAAGTGGAGCTCCTTCCGCATTGTCTTGGTCATTTCATAATACATGGTCATCCTGTATGGCTCAGTGTCCATTGAGTTGAAAAGTCAGGATTGGACACGACCGTCATCACGGAGCCACTCGTCGGTGAGTGTCGTAGGAGTGACACATGTCAGATGATAAAGAAGTCCTTTTGTCCGTAATACATGGCGAATAGAGTGCACCCATTCCACAAAGTTCCGCTTTCCACTGAGATAAATGGTGGTGATCCGGAGTTCATCACAGAGTTCAGGTATGGGAGCAACAACACGAGCTGAAAGAGACGAGGCAATAGTTGAATCCATGGAGCAGACCTTGCGAATAGGGAGTCGGCAAGGCAAGGAGTCCGCGAACTTGCGGTTAGGCGAGATAAGCTAGCAGCAAGGGAAAGAATACAGCGAGCATACCGCAAGCAGTCCGCAGCGAGCAGACCGCGTCGAGCAGCCTGTGGGGAGACCGCGATAAGCAGTCCGCAGGCAGTGCCGATCATACCGCGACGAGCGGACCACAACGAGCAACCCGCAAGCACACCGTAACCAGGACCGCAAGCAAATCACAAGCAGATTGCAAGCAAATCACAAGCAGATTGCAAGCAAGATCAGCGGCGGACAGTGGCGAGCAATCGAGGCCGCTGCAAGCAAACGAGGCCGCGAGCAGACAACGGAAGATAATCAGATGGCGAATAGGCGAACAACGAGTTGTTAGAGATACAAGCTGCTTGCGACTAACAGAGGGTTCCGCGACTAGCAAAGCTTGCGGTTAGAGGTACGGGTCGCTAGGCGCCTAGGTAGGAGCAACAATTAAAGCAACACAGAAAGAAATAGCGGCAAGGATGGAAGCCCGCTGCGAGAAGAGAAGAGGGAGGGGCCCACTGATCAGGAGACCAAAGAGTATAAAAGCCAAGGGGGAGAAGAAAAGTGGAAGCCACAAGAGAGTGGAAGTGGCAGCTAGAAAAAGAAGAGACCGCAGCCCTGTGCAGGATGAGAGAGGGGGCCAGGAAGGCGGTTAGAAAAAGGCTAACCCAGGGAGAGATCTTTAGCTCTAATACCATGTAGAGTGGTACTAAAAAAGGGCGAGAATAATAACAATTTTATTAAATTGTCCAATATATATCAAACTACAAATATGTGCACATATATATAGGAAGAGAGAGAGGGGGATTCCCAATCCAAAGATGTGAGACTAAACAAGAATACTAAGTGGGCTTATAATTGAGTCACACTTATTGGGCTTTTACATGATTTTCTCTAACATTCTCTAACAAACTCTACCAATATTTTTTAGAAATCTACTAATTCTTTTATAATGAGAGAACATGTTAGTTGGCATAGAGCACATGTTAATGTTGTAAATATCAAGTTATTCTTCAAGTATCTGCAATTCTAGTGGTGTAAAATCCGACTGATACAATTCTGCAAGATGAATCAACTTTTGTTTATCAAATGAAATAAATTGATCACTTGGGTCTAGACAAGAAACAAATAGAAGCAATTCAATGTTCACTTCATTCCAAACGGTCATTTAACTCCTTAAATGTCCAATTGAGTACTGTATTGAAGATTTCAACACAAAATAATGAAAATTTTTAATCTTTCTTGCATTGTGTTTTGATCTTCCTGCTATAATATATTTTTCGTCCATATTTGGTACTTCTATACACTGTTTAGTGCAAAAAGATGTTACTTCACTCATAAAAGAGTTCCATTCAAAATCATCATTTCTCAAATTAATGGGCAATTGTTTTCAATTGTTTTGAAAACTTTACAAAATTCATTGCATTAACAATATCTTGATCTTTCTTCTTTAAAGCTTGTGATAACTCATGTGTTTTGCCTAAAATATTCTTCATCAAGAGACTTCTAATTAGATTGTTTGTCTTTCCTCTTGATTCCCATCTGCCCCATCTACTTTGATAAACTCAAGCGCTTCAATAATAGATGAGAACATCCAAAACAATTTAACACTGTACCGTAGTGTGAACTTGTTACGCTCGGGGCCGAGTCGCGGCTGTTTGGAAGACAATACAAGCGTCGGGGACGACAGGAAGGTGATAACAACGGGGCTGAACCATCCGGTTCAGCCCCCACTCTCTGAAGACCGCCGATTTGGGGCTGAACCGGTTTGGTTCAGCCCCTATTGGGGCCGGCCAGCCCTTTAGGCCGGCCCCTCCTTGGTTCCGGGTATATATAACCTGGAACCCCTCTTTGGGGTGGGTATGCAAGATATTTACAAGGTATTTCTTCCCTCCTTTCTAACCCTAGCCTTCTTCTTCTTCTCTAGATCTTTCTTCTCTCTAGTAGTTTCATAACATTTGGTATCAGAGAAACTTCCTTCCACCATGGTGAACACACGTACGCAAGAGGAGGCTAGCCGATTGGAAGCCCTGGAAGAAAACTTCGTAGGGTTGACGGATTCGGTGGCCGCAATGGAGGAGAACATGAAAACATCAATGCAGCGGTTGGAGGAGCGGATCGACGCCCGAATGGAGGAAATCAAGGCACTATTGAAGGGGAAAGGCTCGATCGGTGAGGAGAACGGCGGATCGGGTTCGGATGCGGCGGAATCGCACCATTCTCTTCCGCCCGATATGCGGGAGGCGGGATTCGGCTCGGTCGGCGGCATCAATGGTGGCGCGGCTTGGCCTGGCGCAACCGGCGACCGCTGGCGGCAACCGCTGATGGGAGCGGGGTCGACGGGGCCTCCCGCACCGTCTGCGGGTAACGGCGACCCAGGCGCGGGCCGCACCCCCTGGCGGCGGATTGAGGAAGAACCGCCGGGCTTCCAGTGGCCAGCTGCAGCGACGGGGCACACCCCAGGCGTCCCGGGAGGGATTCTTCCCTTCTTACGGGCTGGTGGACCACCGAGAGGCTTTGCCCACGGCAATCCTTGGACCGGCCAGCCACCACCTCCACTGTGGGGAGCACGACAATATCAAGGGCATGCTTTTCCGGAACCAGTTGAACAAGGAAGGCGAGTGGGCTACGGATATGGCCAAGGGTGGCCGGGGCAAGGTGCACAGCGGCCCCACTTGGCTCCAAAATTGACCCGCTTGAATTTTCCAAAATACAACGGCGAGGATGCTTTGGAATGGGTCCAAAAGGCAGAATTGTTCTTCCGTTACCAGGATGTACCCGAAGGCCAGTGGGTACAGTTGGCTTCTTTCCATCTGGAGGATGATGCGTTTCAGTGGACGCAATGGTTCCTGCGCGGGCGGGAGCACGTTCTGTGGGGAGAATTTGTGGAGGGATTTAAGGCCCGGTTTGGGCCGCTGGAGTGTTAGGATTTCGAGGCTCTTTTGCATAAGCTGAGACAGAAAGGCTCCGTGATGGAGTATCGCACTGAATTTGAGAAACTTGCAAACCGGGTTCATTGGGAAGAGAGGACGCTCTTGAGTTGCTTTGTTTCGGGACTCAAGGAGCACATTCGGGACGAGGTACAGGTGCACATGCCCCGATCCTTAAATCACGCCATCACATTGGCTCGTATTCAGGAAGAGCGCGTCAACAGGCAGAAGGCTAGAGCCGCGGGTAAGCCACCTGCGGCCTCAGCATGACAGCAGCCAGTAGCAAGCCGACAGTGACACGGTTATCATGGAGCGAGCTTGCAGCCAGGAAGGAGAAGGGTCTGTGTTTCAATTGTGATGAGAAGTTTACACCGGACCACAAGTGTCAGAAAATACAAGTCTTCATGTTGCAGGAGGAAGAGGAAGAGGAAGTGGTGCATGAGGAGGAGTCGGACGGGGGGTTGGATTTGAGCGAACTTGGGGTGTCTTTACATGCTTTGGAGGGGTGCAGTCCCCCGCTCACCATGAGGCTGACGGGCTGGCTGAATCAGGTCACCATTTTGGTGGATAGTGGGAGCACCCACAACTTCATTCATCCGGCTGTGGCACGGCGCGTTGGACACAAGGTAAATACGGGGTCGGCCTTCCAGGTTATGGTGGCGGATGGCAGCAAGGTACAGTGTGAAGGGGTACTCAAGGGTGTGGCACTTCGGATGCAAGGATATACGGGTTACACCGACATATATCTGTTGCCTATCCGGGGCTCCGACATGGTCTTGGGGGTGCAGTGGCTACGACAGTTGCGTCGGGTAACGTTTGATTGGGATCACATGACTATGGAGTTTCACCAGGATGAGACACAATTCTGCTTACGGGGTCTCAAATCGTCGCCTATCAAGGAAATCTCTCTGTGTAGCATGCAGTGGTTAAGGGAGGAAGGCAGTATGATGGCAATCCTTATGGAGGTTCATGCATCGGCTACGGGTGAGTCGGAGGTACCGGTACAGTTACGAACTCTTCTAGAGCAATATGCTGACGTTTTTCAGGAACTCCGCACACTGCCTCCCTCGAGGTTTCGGGATCATCAGATTCAACTTAAGGCAGGGACAGAGCCAATCAAAGTTCGACCTTATCGTTATCCACATGTTCAGAAGGCAGAGATCGAGCGTAGTGTCCGGGAGATTGGATGCGGAAATTATTCGTCCCAGTACTAGTTCATTTTCAGTGTCGATCATTCTAGTGAAAAAGAAAGATGGTTCGTGGCGGTTCTGTGTTGACTACCGAGCTCTGAATGGCGCCACGGTGAAGGATAATTTTCCAATTCCGGTAGTGGACGAGTTGCTGGATTAGTTGCACGGGGCGTTCGTTTTCACTAAGCTGGACCTGCGTTCCGGTTATTATCAGATTTTGATGAGGGAGGAGGATATCCACAAGACCGCATTTCAGACACATGATGGCCACTACGAGTTTCTCGTCATGGCCAATGGGTTGACCGGCGGCCCATCTACCTTTCAAGCCAACATGAATGAGATCTTCCGAGCACTTCTCCGTAAATTTGTGCTGATTTTCTTTGACGATATTTATCTACATCGGCAGTTGGGAGGACCGCGTGGGCCATGTTGAGCGAGTCCTTAGCATTCTCCGTCGGCACAAACTCTACGCCAAGCGTTCCAAGTGCTCATTTGGTCAGCATGAGGGTGAATATTTGGGACATTTGGTTTCCGGTCACGGCGTCAGAGCCGACCCCAGAAGATTCAGAGTATGATATCCTGGCCACGACCACTTACGGTGCGGGCGCTTCGCGGATTCCTCGGGTTGACGGGGTATTACCGACGGTTTGTGAAAGACTATGGGAAGATAGCTCGGACATTGACTCAGTTGCTGCAGAAGGATGCCTTCTCTTGGACGGGGGAGGCTGAGGAGGCATTTCAGGCACTCAAGCGGGCAATGACCACCACACCAGTTCTCGCTTTGCCTGATTTCTCGAAGGAGTTTGTGTTAGAGACAGACGCCTCCGGTGTGGGCATCGGGGCAGTTTTGATGCAGGAAGGGCGACCGTTGGCTTTCTACAGCAAGGCTCTTGCCCCACGGACCCTGGGGCTGTCTACGTATGAGAAGGAAATGTTGGCGGTTATCCATGCCGTGGCAATGTGGCGGTCGTACCTACTGGGCCGACACTTTAAGATTCGCACTGATCACCAGAGTTAGCATTTCCTAGACCAGCGGGTGTCTTCGCCTCTTCAACAGAAATGGATCACTAAGCTCTTGGGTTATGATTATGAGATTACCTATCGGCAGGGCAAGGGGAATATGGTTGCGGACGCTCTCTCGCGCACCTGAATCTACTGTGGCCCACATCACCGGGCCACTTGTTGACTCTTTGGAAGAGATACAGGAGGAGGTGATGCGTACTCCCACGCTCCGTGCTCTAGTGGAGGCCTTGCAGCGGGGCGAGGTCGTGGAAGCCGGCTACCATCTTCAGAACGGTCGCCTTTACCACCATGACAAGGTGGTTATTCCTCCAGCTTCAGCGTGGAAGACTGTTATGATGCATGAGTTCCATTCTTCACCTGCTGGCGGCCATGCGGGTGTGCTTCGTACCCTCCAGAGAGCCCGAGCCAATGTCTTCTGTACCAGGATGCGGCGAGACATACAACAATTTGTACGACAGTGTGAGATCTGCCAACGGCAGAAGTACGAGATGACCTCTCCGGCTGGACTGTTTGTTCCCTTAGAAATTCCACAACAGATTTGGGACACCGTTTCCATGGATTTTATTGATGGGTTGCCCAAGTCCCAGGGCAAATCAGTGATTTTGGTGGTGGTGGACAAGCTCTCCAAGTATGGGCATTTTATTGCTTTGCATCACCCTTATACCGGCGAGTCTGTAGCTGCACTTTTTGCTCGGGAGATTATTCGCTTGCACTGTCTTCCTCGTGCTGTCATTTCTTATCGGGACCCTACTTTTCTGAGTAAATTTTGGCAGGAACTGTTTCGTCTGCAAGGGACATGTTTACGTTTCAGTACGTCACATCACCCCCAAACCGATGGGCAAACAGAGGTTTTAAACTGGGGCCTCGAGACATACTTGCGTTGCTTTGTGATGGACGAGCCTCGCACTTGACCGGATTGGTTTCACTGAGCGGAGTACTGTTACAACACGTCTTATCATTCTGCCAGCAAAATGACACCCTTTGAGGTTGTCTACGGTCTTCCTCCGCCGACCTTGAGCAGCTATGAGCCGGGGAGCACGGCTTTGCCCGCCGTTGATCGTGCTCTGCGCGATAGGGACCGCTTGCTGGTCACACTACGCGACAACCTTCGCATGGCCCAGGACCATATGAAGCTCCACGCCGACAAGCATCGCAAGGAGAGGGAATTTGCAGTTGGTGATGAAGTTTTCCTCAAGCTCCAACCGTACCGTCAATTATCTGTAGCTCGTCGATTCAGCCAAAAGTTATCTCCTCGATATTACGGACCCTTTCAGGTACTCAGCAGGGTGGGGTTGGTCGCTTACAAGCTAGATTTTCCTACGGGTTCTCGCATCCACCCGACGTTTCATGTGTCCTTGCTCAAACGGAAGGTGGGTGCCAATGTGCAACCAAGTGCTCCTTTACCTGAGGTCACCGGTGCAGGCGAGCTTCGCCCCCTTCCGGAGGACGTGTTGTTGCTCAAGTGGAAACGACGTGGTGCGGAGTACCGACCAGAGCTGTTGGTCAAGTGGAAGAACTTATCCGAGGCACACGATTCTTGTGTTGATCTACTGGATTTCAAGGAGCTTTATCCCGACTACCACCTTGGGGACAAGCTAGTTGTTGATGGGGAAAGGAATGTCACGCTCGGGACCGAGTCGCGGCTGTTTGGAAGACAATACAAGCGTCGAGGACGACATGAAGGTGATAACAACGGGGCTGAACAATCCGGTTCAGCCCCCACTCTCTGAAGACCGCCGATTTGGGGCTGAACCGGTTTGGTTCAGCCCCTATTGGGGCCGGCCAGCCCTTTAGGTCGGCCCCTCCTTGGTTCCGGGTATATATAACCCGGAACCCCTCTTTGGATGGGGTATGCAAGATATTTACAAGGTATTTCTTCCCTCCTTTCTAACCCTAGCTTTTTTCTTCTTCTCTAGATCTCCCTTCTCTCTAGTAGTTTCGTAACAGAACTCCAGTGTGTCTCTTGCCCTTTTTAATTCAAGGGTTGATTTGCCCCTCGACCACTTTTTAAATATCTGCAACCAAGCTTTTTAGCAACTCAATCGACTTCTAATGCTCTAATATAATCACGACATTTACAAGAGCTTCAAACAACACTCAACACTAGATTAATAAGTGTGAAAATTTATGCAACTTCACAGTGATCTTCTGCAACAACTGCTAATATTAATTGAAGTTTGTGAACAAAACAATAAATGTAGAAAGCCCACTTGTTCTCTTGTAAAACCAATGATTTAAGTTCTGTAAATTCACCTCTTTTGTTCCTAGCACCATTATAACCTTTATCATGTAATTTTGGAACACTTAGGTTATACTTTACAAATAAATTAAAACCTTTATCACATAATGTAAAACAATGACCATTTGTTCTTTGGTGGATACATCACGTGATTCGTCAATCAAAATAGTGAAGTAATTATATCCAATATCTCTAACAGTATTTTTTGTTACTTCATTTGCAATGCAAAAAATTATTTCTTTTTGAATCTTTGGAGATATTAGGTCGAAATTAGTAGGAGCATTTTAGAATATCACTGACTTGATCTGATTACTATGCAATGCAAGAAATTCTAAAATTTCAAGGAAATTTCCTCGATTACTAGATTCTTTAGACTCGTCATATCCATAAAAAGACAACCATTGTCGTAAAAGAAAGTGTTTGCAATCAATAGATGCAGACAAACAAACACGATATTGAGTACTCTGTGTTTCTTCCTTTCTACAAAATACAACTTCAATACCTTATTTCCGATTCATCAAACTACGCATATTGTTAGGAAGAAGATGAAGGAGAAGAAGGAGATCTAAGGAGACTAGAGGAACTAGGGTTAGGAGGATGAAGGAGAAATAATACCTGAGTAATATTTTGCATACCATCCAAAGAGGGGGTCCGGTATATTTATACCCGGCCCCAATGGGGGCTGAACCAACTTGGTTCAGCCCCCCCTTGGGCCGAAACTCATGAAGAGGGGGCTGAACCAATTGGTTCAGCCCCGTTGTCACCTCCATCACGCCTCAGCCGTCGCTTGTATTGCCGGCCAAATAGTCGGGCCTCGTCCGGGGGCGTAACACATATCTTCTTAGAGTTATTATGTCACAATTGTGATTTACAATGGGTTTTTTTCGGTATCGTCCTATCTTTCCAGTATTTAAAACCACGATTTACAAAGGTTAAATCACAACCTCTTTGTGGAAAGACGTAACAATAAAGACAATATGAAGCATCTTTACTTATGTTATATTATAGCTAGTTTTTAAACTCATTAAACCAGTTCTTATTGAAACGTGTTTTCTATCCAATTTCAGCTTGTGGTAAATTTTCTAAAACGGGTTGAATGTGACCATCCTATAAGTATTTTCTTCTTATCTTGTCTTGAAGATATACATCATGTGAGCTTATAGGCGCCTCAATCCTGGATCTCCCGGTAAATCCTCCTAAGTCAAACTCATCTCAATTTTTTTTACCAAATGAAACTGACACTTGTAAATCCTAAGAAGTTTGATTTGATCCTATTTTTAAAAAAAACTTCATCAAATTTCACAACTAAAAACGAAAAGAAAACTTAATTATGATTTATGCATCAAACATTTGGAATCAATAAAACATTGCTCTTATAATCAATTCAACAATCCAACAAGATGAACTTAGCAATAACAAGATGAACTTAGCAATAACAAGATGAACTTAGCATCAAATATTTGCAATAACATACACCTAGTAATAATTTTAACATTAATAATAACAGTAACAATATAAACCTGGATCAAAATCAGTGGGACCGGATTCAATAGGAGCTGGACTCAATAGCCAATAGGAACTGCCGAACTAGAACAAATGGACAATAAGAACTGTTGTCTGCTGAATTGGTTTTTGAAGAGAACCTGGAACAATATAGCATTAACATTAATTTTGCAATGCCTGGATCAATAGGAATTAAAATCTGAAGACTAAAGAGAACAAAATCAGAGGGGCTTGGAAGGCTGGAATCAATAAAAACTGCAATGATTGCTTGGAAACGAAAGATCTGCAACATAATTAGATGGTAACAGTCGAATGGACATTGGCGGCGGCGCTAGGGCATCGTCGAAGCCTGGACGAAGACAAAAGTGAAAGCTTACCCCTTCAACAGAGTCGCGGCTAGGGCAAATAACATGGAAGGGCTTGAAATCTGCAAGGCCCTGCGAGAGAGGACTCTAATAGTCGACGACTAGGTAACCGACACTAGAGCGGAAAATCGCGATTCAGGCCTGGAGAAATGAGAAGGAAATGCTCACACGACCTATACCTAGCAGCTTCCGTGATTTTTAACGCCCGGCCACGTGCACGAGTGTGTCTCCGTGTGGGTCTGCCATGCAAAATATACATGAAATAGGCGTAAATAAAATACATAAAGATGCATAAAATATCTCATCATTGCTCTAACGCCACTACGGACTTAAATCATCAATCCGACGATCCTAACTCAGCCTTCTGTGTAAGCAGATTCATGCGGGTTCAAATAAGGGTTAGCTTGCCCGTGAAGTGTGATCCCCATCAGTGTTTTTGTATAAATTAATTTTGAAAGAAACATCATCGAATTTAGTCATATTTATTTTGATGTAGGGTTAATTGAAATTTGACCGATCATTGAACAAGGTTCGAGTTTCTATTATAATTATCAACAATACTTAGATATCCGTACTAATGTATCTTCTTCCTATGAGTATTAAGTTCTGTTAGCTTTAGAATATTTTAAGAAATTATAATTCAAAATTTAGTTATTTTTCTCACATACTTTATCGTCTGATCTGATTTTAATGCCAATAATGCAATGTTCATTACTCCCTTATATCCTTAGCATTCATTTTTATTTTTACATGGCAACTTGAATCAAACAGCTCATAAGTAATCTTAAATTTCCATGACTATTTCTTGACACCTTTAGCTTTCGAGCAGGAATACGAAGAAAAAATGCGTGAAAAAGGAGAGGCTCCCATTATGTTCAGGTGTGATGATCTTCTAATTTAACGTATTCTTAATAAAATGCTATTTTGTATGCCATCACAATTTGTTTATGTTCCTGTTATAATTGATAACTAGCCACTTGGGCCCTCCTCGAAGAAGAACAAATGCTGGGGAGGATGAGAGAGCTGATCTCCCACAGCCGCAGGTATCTCGGTTATACAGACTTTATGGCTGAGTCCTTTTGAAACTTTTGCTTACTGTTCTTTTTTTATTGCAGGATTCAGTTTATTATCATCCTACTCTAAATCCTACTGGTGCCCCACCTCCCGGAAAACCACCTATGTTTAAGTCATCAATAGGTTTGTATTTACATTGTCTTTTTATTTCTTTTTCTATAATTTAACCTTTTGCAATAAAGAAGTTACTGATAGCCAAATGTGAAAAGAATGAAAAATGGAAGATAGACGTATGATGCATTCAGGAGCCTCACTTATTGAAAATATGATGGTAAAAGATAGATTATTTGAGCTAATATTTGCAAATAATTTTTGGCAAATGTTATGTGCAAACCAGTTTTGGATACATGCAAACCAATTTTACGTGCAGACCGAAAAATTATATGTGCAACCCAAATTGTTATGTGCAAACCAAGACAAATTTTCAAAATCCTTTAAATTAACAAAATATTAACTACATTAAACCACAATATAAGAAATGACATTGAAGAGCAAATTCCATTATCAAATTTATCTATTCACTTAACAAAAATGCAATGGCAAAAAAGGAAGCTTAACAAGATCCTGCAAATCAAAATCAGCTAGCTTAACAAAAATGCAACATCAAAATCAGCACTCTTTGACACCATCTCGATGAATTACTCTTTGCTCATGCAAATACACTGACAGTAGATTGCTTGATAATATTCCCAAGTGATTCGTTTTAAACATACCTACGGAGAAAGGTCAAGTTAAAATAGTATGAACCTAAAATTATACTACTAAATAGATTGGACAGAAACTAATATGGGAAATAAAAACAGCTTACCGATCTTCACCAAAAGACTCACACATTCAATGAATACCTGGAAGAAGTGCACAAATTCACAAGGTGTGAAGCAAAAAATGAAACCCAGATGAAGGGAAAATGAAACTGAGATGCAAAACCTCCTACCAAAAAAATGGCATCAGTTAAATTGAACAAAAACCGAAATGAGAGGGCATGGTGAGGACTCACTCTGGAAATGAAAGAGAGAGTGAAATGAAGAAGTTTTGACGGGGAGCTGCTGAAAATGCCGGCTAGGGCTCGGCGAAGTGATCGGAAGTTGGACGGGGCGCTGCGAGAGGTAACCAGTGGCAATAGGGAACAAGCGACGGGGCGTTGCTTCAAATGCCGGCTAGGGCGTTGCGTGCGGAAGGATGGAGGAGGCGCTGCGGGTGGAGGTTGGAGGAGGCGTTGCAGGCAGAGGTTGGAGGAGGCGTTGCGGGCGGAGGTTGGAGGCACGATGAGAGGGAACCAGCGGGCGGCTAGGGCACGGGGAAGATAAGGGATTTGGTTTGCCCATATTCGGTTATAAAATGACTTTTATTTACGTGTTTATTGATTTTTATTTATTGTCTTGGTCTGCACATAGCCAAATTAGGTTTGCACATAACATTTGCCTAATTTTTTCAACAGCTTATATCAATATCATCTTAGTTTGACATCATCTCCTTCGTCATCACCTGACTATAATTTTATTTATCCATCTTGTCTAATTGTATTTTGTAAAATATATCTTTTAATTCTTCACAATATCCTTATATATATTTATATATATATATATATATAGTAAATTAGTGAAAAAACATGTCAAATAACAATGAACCCCGTAGGAATGGGTGGAGAATTTGGTTTTGAGCTTTTATTTGTAAAATATAGTTTTGAGCTTTTATTTGTGTCCATATTCTATTCATTTCATGCAGGTCCTAAGATTCCTTTGCCAGCTTCTTCAAGTGTAGGAGCATCATCTTCAATGTCAGATCCAGAAGAAGCTGCATTATCTGTACCACCTCCACCTCCTCTACCTCCCCAACCACCATTGCCAGATTCCGACAAACTAGCTACAGGGGTTGACGCCGGTATACCTTCATCCATAGCTTTACCACCACCCCCACCACCACCACCACCAAAACCTGAAGTTTCTAGTGGAATAATGCTTTTGCCACCGCCTCCTGGTCCTCCACATCAAGGAGCTGTGACATCCAATGGAATGTTAATGCCAGCCCCATCTCCTTTTACTCTTCAAAGACCCTCCCATCCACCTGCAATGCCATCGGGCACAAATGGAAATGAAAATTTGAATCATGCAGCACCAGAGGGCAAAGAGGTGAGATGTTCATTCACTTCAATTTAAATATAAACTGTGACCCTGAATAGTTCAAAATGGTTAATTTTTTTTCATTCTGAGGCTCTGCTTGGTTTGAAGTAATCGAAAAAGTGAAAGCAGTGGAGATCAAGATGATGAACAGAAACTGAGTTGATAATTTTTTTTATCCACTTGCTTGATTGAGAATAATTTTAGTGGAAATTGCTTCTTATTTGGTTGAAAGGAAGTTGAATTTTTGTTTTTGCGAGAGAACAATTATCTGATAAAATTCTTCCTATTTTTCAAGAGTTGGATAAGGTATTGTCAATGAAAATTTTATTTGTTCAAAACTCCTGGGTAAATCCATTTACCCGTTAATTACATTAGAATCAAATATCCAATATGAATATTATTAAGTAAAATGCATTTGCAGTCTCCCCAGTTCCCTTAAATGAAACACACCCTGGTTTCTCAATTCAGCTAAAACAGATATACTATTTTTGCATTAATCAAGTGTTGTTTCAACCTGTGAGCAGTCCAATGAACATGAATTTTGGTGTAATATCCTTTAACATTATGAAAGCACAAAACTTATCAAGATAAAGAGAATAAGTTTTTTATTATTATTTATACTTGTCTACACACAAAGGATATGGCTAACAACTGATGTATAATTATTCTGCAGCCTAAAGTTGTGCTCCCTCCCCCTCCTCCGCCACCTGGTTTGCCACCAAAGCCACAGTCTGATGCTGCTAATCATGTGGCCAATGCTGGAAACTATTTGGGAAATAACGAAATGGCTAAGACGATCCCGTTGATGCCACCTCCTCCGCCTCCATTGCCACAAGGAGTTTCTTTTCCAAACTCGCAACTCAATATGATGCCAAATGGTATGCCAAGATTTCTTCCACCTCCTCCACCTGTGCAAGGACTTCTTAATAGACCTCCACTTCCACCTGGTATGGGCCCACCGCCATTTCCACGACCACCTTTTCCTTCGCTACCTGGTCCGCCTCCATTGCTGAGACCTCCCGTTCCACCTGGTCATCTATACCCTCAGGAGGATGATCTTTCTGCCCTCAAGCCCACTGCAACTCAAAAGCCATCCTACATCAAATCAGCAGCATCGACAGTTGTGAAAAGACCGCTGGCTCAGCATACCCCAGAGTTAACATCCATGGTAATTTATTTCATTTAGATAACTGTCACTACCTGAAATTTAAGTAACCGTATGATTTAGTTGCCATGATTTTTATTCTGGGTTATCCTTCTCTCATAAATTTTTTTAATAGCATATGTAGCATTTCCTTCCGGAACCTGGATTTAGTGGTTAGTCCGAAGAAGTTTTCAAGTTTTTAAGGATTACTTTCATACATGCCCTTTAGGTATATGTTGCAATTTCGTTGGTCCTTGTTTATAAAGTAATTTATTGAAGCACTTTAGGTGACTATCCATCTATACTTAGCTCCTGCCATGACTATGCTAATATTTTTTTTGTATCCTATTACTCTTGCATTTATACTCAAACTAAGAACTGATGGCGATCGACGGCCCACACGCGTTTATTCCCGCAGGAGGCGGTGATCAGCGACCCATTTGGGTGATCTGAGTCCGCGGATGCTCCCGGATGGTCGCTCCGAATCTTTTTACTATATTTCTTCAGTTATTCTATGTTGTATTTGGCTCCCGATCGGCCCAATCATTATGAGCCGTCCATCGGGATTCCCTAGCCTTTTTCCTCTATTTATACTCATGCCTGTCGACTTATTAGGGATCAGTGGTTGCTTTCCTTGCAGCCCTGGGTCTTCTTCGGTGGATTCTGACCCGTATGAGTGCTCCTTCCGCTTCCGCCAGTCAACCCCCCCCCCCCCCCTCCCAGCCCCCGGTAAGCCTCCGACAACCCCTCCTCCGCCACTTCCTCCCCCTCCCTAGCCCCAGCGACTCACAGCAAGCCTGCCTCCTTCCCAGCCTTCGCCCTTAACCCTCCTCACACGACCACTCCCCCTATTTCCGACCCCGACCGACAACATCCCGTCAGCCCGCCTCCGCCCCTTGCTCCCAGCCCGCCACCCTTTCTACTGCCTTACTCACACCCAGATCCCCCATCATCCAGCCCGACCTCCCTCCCTCTAGCCAACCGCAAGCCAACCCGCAAGCCCTGTCAAGCCCCCGATGCCTGCAGTCCTCCCGTGACTCTAATACCATAGATCTACTCCATTCACTCCTTTGCAACCCACTCGTGGAGCCACATAATGCCGCAAGGAAATACCGCCATCATTTTCCCATCTCTAATTCACGCCGTCACATGCATGAGTAAATCTAGGTATGGATGTTGTAATTTTCCTATTGTTTACTTTGGTATTGAACTCTTGCTCTGGGCTTTGATTATTATAAGTATTTGTTTCCGTTAATCGAGGTGCAATTCCGTTCAAGTGCGCCAATTTTCTGAATGTGTATGTTATTGCCCGCTTTGTGATGGAGAACATAGACGAATTTCTGAATGTCTGCTATACAATGCACGTGTTTTTGCTTCGATGTCTTCTGGGTTTGGAGATACTTCAAGGCGTGGTGGTCGGAATAGATAAGAAACTTATATTGAATCAAATACGCATCCCACGCTTGCAGTGCACAAAACACAACATAGAATTTTTGGTCATACATGGACCATTTCTGGCAAGCTTCATTGAGTTTTTCGCTCATATAGGCCACTGGCTTGCCTTCTTGTGTGAGCGCCGCTCCGATTCAAACACTACACGCGTCAAATTCCACAACAAACAGTTTGATGAAATTTGGATGGTCTAATAGTGTAACACCCCAACCTAGTTTAACAATAAATTAGCATTCCTGCCGGGTCCCGCGATAAGAAGTAAACTAAGCAACGATATTAAAACTGGTACATAGCAAACATAAATAAATGTCGCCCAATTATAAGTCCATTTGTTTCTCTTGTTTAGTCCCACATTGTTAGTTTTGGGACTCCTCTCTCTCTCTCTCTCTTTCTATTATTTGTACACATACTTGGAAGTTTATGAACACACATACGGTCCATAAATTTTGGCTCCATACTTTTCTACACAATCTAATATTTACTTATATTATCATATTAAAGTCAACCAACAAAACTGAAGGCTACACTGCTGAGAAGTGAGAACTCAGTTTCTCACTCTTTTTGATGGTGAACTACAAAACTGAGAACTCTTCCAATATAGTTTTGAAAATTTCTAGAACTTCCATCCAACCACTTCCTGAAGCTTACGACATACCTTGCAAGCAATGATGAAGGGCAAGCGCCAAGAGATATATTAATGTACTCTCTGTTTTTTTTATTCTTTAGGTACCCGCCTCCGTGCGCGTGAGGAGAGAAACCGCTCTTCCTAAAACCAAGTCCAAGCCGCTCGTCTCTGGATCGACCTCATCTTCCCGGCCAGCGCCCTCCGCCATTTCAGCCAACAAGGCGGCGGCGGCCTTGACGATCGCTGCAGCTCCCAAGGTGCAGAGCGTGGACGATTCGTACATGGCTTTCTTGGAGGATATGAAAGCACTGGGTGCTCTTGACGGCTGAGATTTTGTTGCAGATGGAGGCATTGTCAGGTGGAGCATCACAGAATCATTATTATTAGTATTATCAGTGATGTTGTTCATGTACAGGCCTTTAACTGATAATTGAAGGGGTTGTTGAATCTGCTGGTGATTGATGTTTATGTATGTACTCTCTCTCTCTCACACACACACACACAAAAGCACACACACACAAATGAGAGAGGCACGGGGCTCCGCCCCTATGGCCATTGGCCCTTGCCCCTATGATTGGCTTTTTTTGTTTTGGGGGTGTGAAAACCGGCCTCAAATCAGTTCAGTTTATAGGATTGTAAACCAAACTGAATTGGTTTTCATTATATGTTATATCTCATGTAGCTGGCCAACTCTACATCATTGCCTTGAACTGGGCGCACGTGTGCATTCTCCTTGCGAGTGACAATAGTTTGTTTTGTCCCTCTCATGACTTTCGTTTTACATTTTGCCGGTTCTATAGCCGCAACCCTGCAACCAACTTTCCGGCGATTATTGTTGTTGATGTTATTATTGTGTAATGATATCATTGTTGAAGTTGAGCCCTTTTATTTCCAAAAATCGAGCAACATTATTATTAATGAGAATAAGAACTACCAAGTGTATCGAAAAGTCGAACCGAAGTTTAAAATAAAACCCCATGTATGTTAGGTTCTGTTTTGCTTTGAGGTTATGTGAAAACCATGAGTATTCGATTTGGTTTAGGTTTTACCAAAAATAGGCTGCTTAATGTCATGCTATTTTAAGACTCTTCCCATTATGCTTATGTACTTTCTTTTTGTATATATAAAAAAAAAACTAACGGAAACACGCATATATTTTATTATGAATAATTGTGCTATGTAAGAATTAAGATGAAATAAAATATAAGAAATTGCGCGCCTCACCTCAAAAATAATTATATTCATGGATGATGTCTACTGTTTAGTGTGTAGAGAATTAAAATAATTTTGGTGCGTAGTAATACGGACCTATTTTAATAGGTGTGTGAGCGAATACGGCTGTTTGATTTTTGTTTTTGACGGTCCAGATCATTTGCAAAAAAAAATACAACCGTATCTTTCGAATACGGTCATATCTTAAAATCAATTTGGACCGTTGAAATTAATATTACACGGTCAGATTTGCTCGCGCACGAAAAAATAAGTGTGCATATGTACGAAAAAAATTCTTGTAGAGAAAAGATATGAGAAGTTGGCTACAGCCTACAAGATTTATTATTATTATTATTAAATTAAAATTATAGGAAAAATTGGACAAGTTGGCATGAAGTGGCTCAAGCCCCTTGACTTTGTTGCTCAATTCCCTTTTGACTTTCAAACCCACTAATTTGGAAGGCCAATTTAAAGATCAGAAAAAATAATTATTTTAAAAAATAAATAAAAGGACAGAAGTCAAAGCCCCCGCGCTTGTTGTTTTTAGAAATAGTGGTCGAAAATTGTAGTATGATGAAGCATGCATGATATAGGCTGAGTTTGATGACATCATTCCTTCCGTCACTCCCTTAAAATAATCCTTAAGAGTAGTCCAAATTTTTGCAATTTTATTTTAGGGCATTTTATCTCATCAACATGCATGAGCTCTGAAATGTATTACAATATTATACGCAATCGATCCTAGCAACTATGTATCGATTACGCTGTGCGTAGTGTGCGATGTCGACAATATCTAACTATTACGCACTCTAGCGCCGTGAGTAAAATTGCACCGACCTGTCGCATATGAGTGAATTGTGTGGAAGAACGTCAACATCTATAAACGCTTATATATAAATTCTCCTAAACAAAGGTTAAGGCTATGTTTGAACCGTCGTTCGTGAAAGTTCGATCGTGCCTGAGAAACTTCATCCAGTTTTATGTTCAAAACTAGTTTTCTTTTCTTCAATCGTTGTCATGACAAACATACATTCGATGGTGTATCATTTTTGTTCAAACTCATAGGAGCAAAAAAAACAACGCCAAACAGAGTGTAAGTCTCTTCCTTATCCATCCCTTAGGTAATGCAAAGACTTTATTTTGTGTAATCAAAGTTTAGTTTTTTTTTTTAAGGAGAGATGTCTTATCCTTTTAATATATTAGCAATTTAATGATGTCATTAAAACCTAAGAAAACAAAGCTTCTTGTCAAAGACTAATAAAATTAAATTAATTTTTAGGTCAAATGTTTTTGAGTTGTATTCTTTATATCTTTAATTATATTTTGCTAGGTTTCATCTGATTCCTCTAATATTTGCTCTGCTTATCTTGAACTCTCAAATAGTGGGGAGTTTTTTTGATGTGGTATTCCTAGGGGAGAAAGGCGCTTGACTGCCGGTGAGGTCGAGACCGGGGATGGATCGACTTTGCTGCGGTGGTTCCATTTTGCGATATCCGGTAGCTAGCGTTGATCGGTGGGAATGTCGTTGATGATAACAGTTTCGTGCAACGAAGCGCGGGGGACGGTAGTTGATGCAAGTGTTGTAGATCAACTAAAAGTTGTAGTAGGGGTGGACACTGAATTTAAATATACAATAGCTTTCACAAATAAAAGTGAAATTATTAAAATTATATTTTTTGCTTTATATATATTATATATTGTAACTATTTATTAAATTTTAAATAAAATAGAATTGGCACAGTGTTCATGCCCTGTTGTTTTAAGTGCAAAGTTATGACTTCATAATCTTGCTAAATTTTTTTGTGCGCAAAATTAATTAAAAATGTATATGTTTTTCTATATGTAAACAAAATGCAAAAAAAAATTCATTAAAAAGTTAAACATATTTTTCTATACTTAGAAATTAGGTTATAACTATGCAAGGTCACTTCGGCTATGTGTCACGCCGCACAATTTCATAACGGTTTATGTGCAGGTCCAGGCTTATATACGAGTTCATAACTTTCTATAAATGATTTTTTTTAGTTTGTCTGCTTTTATCATTGTACTGCAAAAAGCCAAAAATATAATCTACATATAATATTACCCTATAAAAATTTATTAAAAAAATATGACAGTACTATAACATGAATATTTTCTTATATTTATTGATTAATTATTTTTGAGTAAATAATTAGTACTCCCCAAACACACAGAAATTGTGGCCTCTGCTGATGGCATTGATGGGGAATAATTTGTTCATTGCAGTTCATCTATATATTACTGTGTGTCCACCTTCTCCAAATGTTGAAATATTACTAAAAATATATTAATATAACAACAACTAAAATTCATGTGAAGGAGAAGAAAGTTGCAAACTCTCTCCTAAATAGGAAAATTGAATGAGGTCATGATGAACATTTTGTATAGTATCTAGGGTGACACGTGCCCAAGATGATAATTTGGCGCAGCATTTTTGCTCCAATGAGTTTGAACAAATATGTCACTGTTATAGAATGTATGTGACAGAACAGCAGCTATGACCGCCATCAAAAAAGTAAATTAGTTTTGAACATACAAATGAATGAAGATCCTTATTACGTCATTAAGTCGGTGTTCATGAATAAGTTGCATAATGTTAATTTTTTTTAAAAAAACTTCAAAATAGCCTCTGTTTGATACGGTGGTGTGGTGGTCGTGAACTTGATGATTATGACCTAAGAAACTTCATTCACTTTTATGTTCAAAACTAGTTTTTTTTTCTTGACGACCGTCATAATTATTGTCATGTCAAACATACATTCTATAATTGTGGAGTTTTTGGCCAAACTCATTGGATTTATGCTCCGATTGGCATGGTGGCGGCGGTCATGAACACGAGGGTTAAACTGTCATATGTTAATGCCCACCTAAAGAACTTATCCACTTTTATGTTTAAAGGGATGATATTTGTTAGGTAATCCTTAACGAATGACGGTTTAACCCGTGCATTAACGACCGTGACCACTGTGCCATACAGAGCCTTAATTTAGACAAACATAATGTCGTGCCAAACTGAGCGTCATACAGAGCTTTAATTTAGACAAACATAATGTCATGCCAAACTGAGCCTTAGCATAATTCTATTCATTTAGGGTCCGTTCGTTTGCACGGAATTGAGCACCTGGAATTGGAATTGAAGGTCTAATTCCAATTCCATCGTTCGTCCGCATGCTTAACGTTGGAATTTAAATTTTAATGAATTCCGTAGAATTCATTTTGAACTAAAGACAATTCCTTCCAATCTATATAAGAATTGGACAATTCCGATCGAGACAAGTTTTTAAGCCCGGTCGTGAATTTTTTTTCTCGGTCGCGATTTTTTCGCTCGGGAGTGTTTTTTTTCGCCCAGGCGAGATTTTTTTGCCCGAGCGCGAATTTCGCGCCCGGGCGCGACTTTTCGCGCCCGGGCGTGTTTTTTTTCGCCCGGACGCGATTTTTTGGCACGGGAGCGTTTTTGTGGCACGGGCATCTTTTTTTTTCGCCCAGGCGCGTTTTTTTCGATCGGGCGCGATTTTTTTCGCCCGGGCGCGTTTTTTTCTCGATTTTTTCGCCCGGGTGCGATTTTTTGCGCCTGGGCGCGAAAAACTGCCTTTGGCAATTTTTTTCTCCCGATGCGTTTTCTTCGCCCGGGCACGCGATTTTTTAGCCCTGACGCGATTTTTTCGCCCGGGCGCGAAGTTTTTCTCCCGGGCATATTTTTTTTCGCCCGGGCGCGATTTTTTCGCCCGAGAGCGTTTTTTTGCCCGGACGCGTTTTTTCGCCCGGGGCATTTTTCTCGCCCGGGCGCGTTTTTGCGGACGGGCGCGATTTTTTCTCCTTGACGCGAATTTTTTTTCCCGGGCGTGATTTTTTCGCCCGAGCGCGTTTTTTTCGCCCGGACGCGTTTTTTCGCCCGGGGCCTTTTTCTCCCCCGGGCGCGTTTTTGCGGACGGGCGCGATTTTTTCGCCCGGTCACGATTTTTTCTCCTGGACGCGCTTTTATCGCCCGTGCGTGATTTTTTCGCCCGGGCGCGAGCGAGATTTTTTCGTCCGGGCACGGTTTTTGCTCGGGCGCATTTTGTTGCCCCCAGTCGAAAAAATCACGCCGGGGCGACAAAAATGGGCCCTAGCGACATAATCGCGCCCGAGCGGAAAAAAATCGCGGCCACTTGAAAAAATCCCACCCGTGAGAAAAAATCACGACTAGGTGAAAAATTCTTGCCGGGACAATAAAATCGCGTCCGGGCAAAAATCGCCCCCGGGCAAAAAAATCGAATTCTGATTCCACAATATTCACCAATATTCTTTATTAGACGAACATTGGAATTGGAATTCGTCACCAATATTTAATTCCACAATATTCATCAATATTCAATTCCAATATCGAATTTCAATTCCGTGCAAACGAACGGATCCTTAGGGTTTTAAACGAAGGTCCATTCATTATGTGGATGAATTCTCTATGGACTTAATGATGTAGAATTTTTGAATTAAAAAAATAATATAAAATATATTAAATTAGTTAATCCGTCCGATCAGTAAAAATTAAATCTAGACGGTAAAATGAGTATATTCATTTCACTTTAAATAAATAGCATCGTGATTTTCTCCTGACTTTTTCACTTTACTTTTAGTTCAAGTGGACTGATTTATTTAGCCCACGTGCAATCAGAAAACCCCAAAGTCATCTCCTCTCTCTCTCTGTCTCACTCTTCTCTCTCTACCACAACTACAAGCCCAACTGCCCCAACAGTATCTTCCTCCAATTATTTAATGAAAAATATTTCTCTCTTAAAAATACATAAAGCCCTGAAATAAAATCACACTGTTCTTCACTAAACACTGAATAGTATCATACATTATATAAATTTGAAGTTGTTTACATTTTTTAATCATAATTGTACTAACACACACAAGTGATATGATCGAACGGCTGAGATGTTATGATTGTTCATCGGACGGTTCGGATTGATGTGATGATATACTGGGTTACACGGTATGACAGTGAAGATATTTCTTTATATAGTAAAGATATATGTATACATATATATGGTTAATTATGGGGACCTCTTTTGCAAGTTTGCATAATTACAGGTCAAATTTTTTCATGTTCACAAAAATATTAATTTCATCAGAAGTATGGATGAAAATGATAAAAACGATATTTCAATTTTATAAATTTACAATGATTTTAGATCCATTACAAAGTACAAAATGTTATGTATTTCTTTTGGATGTCTAGTTATTATAAATGATTAAATTGAAATATCATAAAATAACAACATTTACAGTAGACATACGCAACCTCAGCTGGGAAGGACTATTTGTGATTTGAGTGATATTATGAAGTAGAGACTATTGTTAAACAATTTATGAAGGTAATTGTTGGGGCTCACTCGGGGCTCTTGTAGAGTTGTCTAAATTGTACTGTTTTAGTTTGGGAGCAGTTGAGCGCTCAAGTAGTCACGATGTAATTAATGAGATAGCTGGCAAGAAGTATTTTTTAACGTGGAAAACTTCATAAAGGGGTCGGTGAAAAATTACATGGCCGAATCGGTGTCGATCAAATTTTCACTATTGCATGTGTTGTGCCGAGCTTTGCAGAGAATGCGAGGACGACAAACCGTTACTCGTTACATTTGTCGGGGGAGAGAGAGAATTGGGTTTGGAGGGTGATAGGCCATAGTAGTCTTTTTTTTTTGCTGCAGTGGAGAACGCCGCATTCTGGAGACTTGGTTGCCTTCTACTTGTGCTCGGAGACCGCAGCTGCTCGTTCTGCGCGTCTTCGTGCGAGGGGCTTCTCTCCCGCTATTTGCAACGGTGTCTGGAGCGGTGGGAGTTTGTAGTTTTTTTTAGCACATTGGGCGCTGAGTGTTCCATGCAGGTTGCTTGTGTTGAGGTATATTTATATACGTGTTAATGGGCTCCTTAACGGGTCGGTTAGGATCCGATAGAAATCCAAACCCGTAGTCGGGGATTTAGGGTTTCACCTATAAATACCCTAGCTAGGGGCAACGAGGAGACCGTTCCAAACTTGACGGTCACGCGGATGCTTCGAGCACAACTCTAACATTCTCGAAGTTTTTTCTTCCGTTTTGCCCTAGCCCGCTCCCGTCGCCGTCTCACCCACGATCGTTCGCGATTCTTCCTCCGCCGCTACCGTTCGCAACTTTCACTGTAGCTGGCTTCATCATTGTTATCGATCAGGAAGAGATCGATCTGCCGCCTAAATCGATCCGTCTCCTGCTTGCGTTACAGATCGAAGGAGTCCATCCCAGCCCGGGATTCCAGCGTTATTGTTCCTGTGCAAGATCGGGAAAGCTTCGTTGTTGCCGTTGGCGGAGAAGGATCGTAGATCCACCGCCCGTCACCGCTGAAAAGGCTTGATCGCGGCGATTTTTCGTCCCGTTCGTGTTTTTCCTGCCAATCTGTGAGCCGGAGCTGAATCGGTTGCCGATCAAAGGTAGAAACTGCCGCTCTTGTTCTCTAGAACTCTTCTTGCCGCCAGATCTGCTGCTGTTTCCCTGCTCGTGGATCAAGGAAGGGAACAAGATTAATATACAGTCACACCTCCTTCCCTGCTCATGGATCAAGGAGGTTGAAGGTTTTTTTTTTCTCTGTTGTCAATTGCTCGCCTATCTCTCAGAGGAGAGATTGGCCGCCGCTGCATATTAAAAAAAAAAGAGGATTTTGATTCTTCTGTGGCAGATCTGGAACAGCAGATTGAGGGATCATTAATCATCCAACTCAGTGCTTGTATAGGTTAGAAGAAAACATTGTCTCTGTTTTCTGATTCTAGTAGGCTGGGAAGTTATTCAAGACACACAAGAGGATCATAATATTGTTATTCCAATTCCAAGGAATTTCAGTTATGAGATTAAAGTTTTGCTGACTCATCTGATTGCTCAAAGGAATTTGTTCTCTTGCCAAAGTTTTGTCAGGGGGATCTCTTACTCGTGCCGAGCATTGCCTTGGAACCTATTGTATTTTGGGAGCATTGCCGTTTGGAAGAGCAAAATCTTTTCTGTATTGGATCCGAAGATTTTCTGTCGTCGCCACACGTGCTCAGGTGATTTCTTTCTAGTTTTTTTTTCTGCTCGCATTTTTGTCTGCAAGTAGAATTACACGTAGTGGAAAGAAACACAAAATGTCAAAGGCGATCAATCACTCCTCTCTTGTGCCGATGATCAAGCTGGAGAAATTCTCCAACGCCGAGTTCAGTGCCTGGAAGCGCAACACTCAGTTCGGCATGAAGTACCTGAACATCTTCTACACAGTGCAGACTGTCTTTGAGGACGTCAAAGGAAGCGAAGATGAAGATCAGTGGGTCAACGACGAGGACTTCTGCAGAGACTACATTCTGAATTGCCTCTCCAACAGGCTTGCAGAGACGTATGACAAGATGCAAAGGGCCAAGGAGATCTGGGAAGCTTTAGAAGAGCAGTTCAAAGAGGAGGAGAACATGTCCAAGACGCACCTGGTGGACAAGTTCATGGCTTTCACCTTCACTGAGGAAAGGGAAATCCTGCCACAGGTTGCCGAGTTTGAAAATCTGGTGGACAAGCTCAACAGTGAGAATATCCCTCTGCCAGATGGATTTGTTGCAGGGGCGATTATCTTCAAGTTGCCCTCGGCCTGGTATTCCTTCAAGACTGAGATGTACCGGAAGAAGACGCAGGTGAGTCTTAAAGACCTCAAGCGCTTCATCTGCATTGAGGATGAGAACCGGACTAGGCACGCTATAGAGACGATCAGCAAGCAGTCCTCTACTGCTAACATGATCACGCACCCTAAGCGAAAGCCTAAGCCTGGGAAGACTCGCCCACCGACCAGTGCACCCGCAGTTGCTGCCACCAGCAAACAGATAAAGAAGAAATTCAAAGGCAAGTGCTACAACTGCAATAAGTGGGGTCACTGCGCTTCCGAGTGCAAGCAGCCCAAACGGGGCGAATCGAGCACACCAAGGACTGATAATCAAGCCAACATGGTTCATCAGACTGCGCCTATCGACTTTATTGCCATGGTCGGTAACGGGACGGCCAGTTCAGAGTGGTGGCTCGACTCAGGTGCTACCTACCACGTCTGCAACAATCCAAAGCTTCTGGAAGATACAAAAGAGGTGGAAGAGACTGTCACTGTTGCAAATGGAGCTATAACTGACGTGCTGAAGGTCGGCAACGCTACCCTGACTCTCTCCTCAGGTAAGACTCTTACTTTGAAAAATGTTAAATTAATACCGACATTAGCTGCTAATTTAATTTCGATTAGTCTGTTGTGCGATGCGGGTATGTCTTTTAACATTAGTGGTGGTCGAGTAACCCTTATGGTTCACTCGCATTACTTTGGTTGCGCATATGTCGTTAACGGGATGTATAGGCTGAGTCTAGCACACGAAATAGTAAATCAGGTTAGCTCAAATCTGATAGATCCTAAGACTTTACATGCAAGACTAGGACACGTCAATTATAGAAAACTACTCCTACTAGCTAGAACTCACAATATACCCCTCGACACAAAAACCAAATTTGAAAAATGTGAAATTTGTGCTCAAACTAAGATAACTAGAACACCTTTTAGTCAGGTTTCTAGGAGCACACAATTGCTAGAGTTAATACATTCCGATATTTGTGACTACAAAAGCTTTGTCACACGTGGAGGTCGGAAGTATCTGATAACTTTTATCGACGACTACTCTAGATTCAGTCACATTTATCTTCTTAAAACCAAAGATGAAGCTTTTGAAAAATTTCGTATATTAAAAAATAGGGTTGAAAATCAACTTGACATGAAAATTAAAAGGCTAAGGAGTGATAGAGGAGGCGAATACGTCTCGGGGGAGTTCAGAGACTTTCTTGCCAGCAATGGCATAATTCCTGAAACGACTGCCCCGTATTCACCACAATCCAACGGTATCGCTGAGCGAAAAAATAGGACTTTAACAGAGATGTTGAATTCCATGTTACTGACTGCCGGCATGCCTGCGGCCTATTGGGGTGAAGCCGTCCTCACGTCAAATCACATTCTTAATAAAGTTCCTCATGCTAAGTTGACTAAGACACCCTACGAGCTTTGGTTTAAGAGGCCTCCTAGATTTGACAATCTTAAGACCTGGGGCTGTATCGCTTATGTTAGGATACCAGACTCTAGAAGAGCAAAGATTGGACCCAGGACTAATACCTGCGTCTACCTAGGATGTGCAGATGATAGTGCTGCAGACAGGTTTCTGGATCTCTCCACTAATACTGTAATAGAATCTAGAGACGCTGTTTTCTTTGAGGATAAGTTCCTTAAGGACAAGAACCTGACTCTGCCAGGTCCGCCAGCCACTAGTACTGAGCCTTTAGCTGGGCCAGGACAACGTAACTCTGACACTGAGCCTGTAGACACGATTGGTTTAGATACCAGAAGGCTATCTAGTAGAGAGAAAATGCCTAAAAGCTTCGGTACAGATTTTGTGACTTACCAAGTTGAAGCTGATCCATCCACTTATAAGGAAGCGATGCGATCTAGAGACTCTCTATTATGGAAAGAAGCTATAGACGAAGAGATGAACTCTCTTATGCAGAACAACACATGGACTTTGGTTGATTTGCCCAAAGGGGCTAAAACCATTGGAAATAAGTGGGTTCTGAGGAAGAAGCTAAATCCTGATGGGAGTATCGCAAAATACAAATCACGTCTAGTTGCCAAAGGCTTCACTCAAGTGAGTGGTGTAGACTACTTTGATATATACTTACATGTATGTCACTATGCGACGATTAGGATTCTTCTCACTCTAGCATCTATTGAACACTACACTGTTCATCAGATGGATGTCAAGACTGTATTTCTTAATGGAGATCTGACTGAAGAGATCTACATGCACCAGCCTGAAGGGTTCGTCATAGAAGGTCTAGAAACCAAGGTCTGTAAGTTGATTAAGTCACTATACGGATTGAAACAAGCACCTAAAATGTGGCATGAAAAATTTGACACCTGTGTAAAAGGCTTGGGTTTCAAATCCAGTCTATCAGATAAATGTCTGTACGTAAGAACAAGTGCAAATAAAGTAGCCATCATATGCTTGTATGTTGATGACATGCTAATTCTGGGCACTGATCAGTCTGAAGTGAAAGACGTGAAAGTTGCCTTAACGACACAATTTAGCATGAAAGACCTAGGTGAGGTGAAAACTATCCTAGGAATGGAAGTGAACTTCACAAAAAAGGGTATTACCCTGAGTCAGAGTCACTATATTAGGAATCTACTGGAAAAGTGGGGTTATGATAAAAGCAAAAAGGCTGAGACTCCATACGATTATAATAATAGACTGAAACCGAATGAAGGTTCAGCTATTAGACAGTTGGATTATTCCAAACTCATAGGAAGTCTCATGTACGCTACTACCTGCACTAGACCTGACATAGCCTTTACGGTCGGCATGTTGAGTAGATTCACCAGTAACCCTGGGAAGGACCACTGGGACGCCTTAGAAAGGCTAATGAGATACTTAAAGTATACTGAGAAGTATTCTTTATGTTACAGTGGGCATCCTCCAGTGCTTGAAGGGTACTCCGACGCATCTTGGTGCTCGGAAATAGCTGATTGTCGATCCACTAGTGGTTTTGTGTTTACACTAGGAGGAGATGCAGTAGCTTGGAAGTCTAAGAGGCAAACGTGCATTGCACTATCCTCTATGGAATCGGAACTCTATGCTCTCGCTTCAGCTGGAGAAGAAGCAGAGTGGATAGAGATCTGATATTGGACATTCCAATGACGAGTCTAAAAATGAACTCTATTTCGATTTATTGTGACAATCAAGCCACAAAGACCATTGCTACAAATACGTTGTTCAATGGAAAGCGAAGGCAACTAAGGATGAAACAGGCCTGGTTGACCTATCTCACCAGTCAGGGGATAATCTCCCTATTGGACGTAAGATCAAAAGATAATGTAGCAGATGTCCTTACTAAGGGCTTATGTAAGGTTCTCACATCTAAAACATCGGGGGAGATGGGATTAACGTCCATTTATGAGGACTTAATACCTAGCTTATGTTTTAAATTTAAGAACCGTTGTCTGCTTACATTCAAGCATCTACGTTGAGCACACTAAAGTATTTCAGATGTTATCTGATGAAAGCTAGAGGTGAGATAGTTGCCAGTCATTCCAAACTTGATGATATAATAGTCACAGCTTGTTGTATCATTCCAAACTTGATGATATAGCACAATTGTGGAACGTTAATAATAATCTTAATAATCGAAGGAACATGGTTTGATTCTATGAAATCAATTAATCTAATTTTGTGTAAATTAGATAGAGATGCTGTTTTGGGATTCTTTCCTCCTAGTCAGAGTATTAAGTTCACCCGCTGTTAGAACTAATCACTTTATTTCTGCAAGTGTTTGAATTCATAGAGATTTATCTCATGACATTCTTGTTGTAATTGTTTGCAGGCAATATGGAGATTGGAGGAGAGATAGTTGATTTTGACCCAGATGATGATGATCTGCTGTTCGCCTAGATCAATTATCAGTTTGAGCTTTCCAGTTTCTTGCTTTATTTCATGTTTGGAACATTTGGCTTGAGTTTAGCATTTTGTTATCTAAAACTCATATTTATAATTCTGGAAAAACTCTTTTGCTTTGGTCATTATTAACTATTGATTAAGTAGCTCATTTTTCCTTGCTAACACTTATATACAATATAGGAGGAGATTGTTGAGGTATATTTATATACGTGTTAATGGGCTCCTTAACGGGTTGGTTAGGATCCGATAGGAATCCAAACCCGTAGTCGGGGATTTAGGGTTTCACCTATAAATACCCTAGCTAGGGGCAACGAGGAGACCGTTCCAAACTTGACGGTCACGCGGATGCTTCGAGCACAACTCTAACAGCTTGTTGTGGTGAGAGGCGTGCGCACAGAGCGAAACGTTCAGGGGCGCACGGAGGTGGATGAAGGTTGACGAAGATGGATGCAGACGGATGAAAATCTTCGTGGAGCGAAAAGGATTACCGGTGGAGCACTCAGGCGCATAAGAGGAGAAACCGAGGAGGAAAAAAAGAGAATGAAGAAGATATTTATGTCCTATTTATAGGCCCTAGTGGTGGTTGCGGTGGTTACGTGACTATCTGCAGATTGTAACCACCCGAATTATTAGGACAATATTTTATAAATTATGATGCATATTTTTATAATGTTTTTGTTATACGTAGACCGATATGATTCCGCCTATTTACACCCACCCATACAAGTGGTTATGCGAGTGGTTACACGTACATTGGACGGTGGAGATCGCGTGGGGGACGATCAGACGACGGATGATTGACTGAAGGTGGAGAGAGGCCGACTGATGACGGCTTTTGGTGGCAAGCCCACGGCCATGAGAGGTTTCCCCGGGAGGGGAAAGCGGCGGCCGGCCGCGGGCACGGATGCCAAGAGGGCTGCCGGACGTCGGCCGTGCTTTGCGGTCATGGGCGCGGAGCCGTGAGGCACGTCGCGGTTGGTTGGGAGGCCGGCCTGCGCACCTTGCAGCCGTGGTCGGCCGGAAGTCCGGGGCGTGTGCGCCGATTGTGGAGAGGCCGGCCGCGCCCGACGTCCGCGGGCGCGCGGGCCGAGGAGAGACGGGCTGAGCCCGGTGTTTGCGGGCGCGCCACTGAGGAGAGGCCGGCCGCGCCCGGCGGGGTTGAGGCTACATCTGTGCGGTGGTGGCGGCCAGCCTGTTGGCCAACCACGAATGGTTGGTTTTAGGGCGGCAGTTAGCTCGGCAGGGGGGGGGGTCAAATGTGCAGCGGTTAGCTCACAATTCATATGTGGATCGGACGCACGGATCACGCTCATAATAAAAATTTCGGCTAGTTACAGCCAAGGGCCCCATCAGTTATTATCTTAGAAACACATGTAGTGAAGACAACTTAAAGGCGTATCACCCATGATATTTTCTCTATAATTTTAAAAGTCAAGTTGCAGGTAGCGTTGGGTAAATATTAAAATTAGAGTGGTGTTAAGTGCAAATCAATTTTAGATATATAAGTGCAAATTAATTTTGTTAAGTGCAAATCAATTTTAGATAAATGTATCTTAAATTTTTCGATTTGCACATAACCGTGATTTACACGTAGTCAAAATGGATTTGCACATAAAATTACTCTAAAATTATTAGACTTTTAATATTGTTGTCTTAATGCAAAACACTATCAACACAAATGCAGTTCTAACAGTCCGCCGGCCCCCAGCGCCAATCTATTTATCCGAGAAAAATGGTTTGGTAAATATACCCATCTATGAGAGGTGCGAGAGCAGATCCGGTCGTAGGATCTTGATTTTCAACGGTCAGATTTTGATCGTATCTACTGCATATACAATCGGATGTACTAGCAAATCATATGCGGCCATATCTCAACCGTTAAAATCCAACTAACAAGCATATCCTACGATCAGATCCGCACAAAAAAAAACGCCTTTTCATGCATCAATTTTGGCAAATTCCCATGCCAATATTGTTCCATTGATTATATGTTACTCTTAACATCACGCTAGATGTTACAGGTAAATTATATTAATTTAATAATTTTCCAGTATAAGATATTTTCAACCATAATATAATATTTAATATAAAAGTATATACAGCCAAGATGAGGTCAAATCAGCAATGTTATTAATTTTTCATCAGCTGCGGAGCCGCCAGCCGCCATTGCCCATTCTTCTCCGCTCGGCTCCTCCCTCTCTCAACTCTCATCTCCTCTTCTCCATTTTATAATAAATAAACAATTCTTATCATAATGATTTTTGACAATTTCCTTGTATTAAAATCCCTTCTTCTCGATGTGCTCTTGGTCAAAATCGATGAGAATCTGCCATTAAATATCTGCTTCTTCTTCTTCTTCTTCCTTGTATCATTCAGAACTCTGTCTTGCTCTCCTCGGAACGAGGAGTGCGCCGATGGATTCTCTTATCATCCTTCCGATTTTCCTCCAGTCTCTTCTTTTGCTTGTGCTCAGGTCTTCTTCGCTCCCTCTGTGCACAAATTCCAGTGGGTTTCCTCCATCTCCGGCATCTTCTTATTCTTCTTGCTGATATTTCTTCTTTGATTTGACTGATTTGTGAAATTTCCCCCTATTCTGTTTTTGAATAGTGGCACCCGTAACCCTAAAGGCCCCATTGACTTTCTGTACTTATACTGGGAGCAGCTGCTGCAATGCCACCGATGATGCCGTGCTGCAGAAGAACTTCAATTCCATGAACATCTCTGATTCGACTTGTGGATCTCTTGTCAAGTCTATAATATGCACGGTGAAGCAAATCTTTTGTCTTGTTTTAGATTGACTAATTGTTTTTTTGAACTGCTTAGATTTTGAGGGCTTGGTTCTGCTATGCGGTTTGGGTACTAATGGTTGAAGTGCAATTTGTTGCTTTGATTTTAGTAGACTTTTGATAGGAAGATCAGATTCTTTAGCTATTTAAGTTATTGAAAAGTGGTGAACAAGACTGTGGGTTATGGGTCCAAGAACTAAACTCATAGAATTGGAATTGGTCCAAAAATTGATCATGTTGTTCGGTTGCATGGTGGGATTAAGGCACAAAAAATGGAACTGCCAAATTTGTTGTTCGGTTGTAGGAAAGAATTTAATCACAAGAATTGAATTTTAAATAATAAAAATGCAAAAAAAAAAGAGTAAAGAGCTCATAATATACACCTATGTTGTTAAAACCGCGTCTCAGGTGCGCCTTAGGCTCCAGGCTCACCAGGATCAGAGGTTTGTGCTTTTGTGCGCCTTTTTAGCGCATTTGAACATTAAAGGCGCTTTTGGGTGTAATTTTTGTTGTAAACTTTTTTTTTCAATAATGCAAGAACTCAATAATTTTTAGATGACTTAGTGTTTTTAAAATATAATCGATCGTTGAGACTTAGATATGATGCAAGCGACCATATTGATTTACTTTTAAGAGATTTAAATGATAGTAGTGAATGACTAATGAGAAGAATATATAAAGAATCTGTTCAAGAAAATGAACCGATGTTTAATGCTGATTATTTAAAATGAATGTGGTTGTACCTTGCCTTCTTTGGGCGCGCTCCTGCGCATTGCTCCTAGACTCCAAGACCCTTTGCGCCTTAGTGTGTCTTTTGCCTTTAATAACTAAGATATAAAAAGTATGCTGTGAACAAAAAAACTCAAATGGTTTATTTGTTAAAATCAAACACACACACACACACACATGACTTCTTATTTTCTTTGTTATACAAGATTGCATGACTCCAACCCCAAACCTGATTCCCCCCACTCACCACCACCACACACACACACATACTTCACAATCAACTCCTTGCCAAGTTGATGAGTGGTATTTGTTGTTTATATGTCTCAAATCCTAAACCATCCGTTGATCCACAAAAGTATGACATTCAACGTTTCATAAGATTACTCCTTGCATCAGAAGCTGCTATGCAAGGATTTTGGGGGTTAAGTTGTTTATAAAACTCCTCTTACGCTAGATTTTGATGTCGGATCCAAGC
Organism: Platanthera zijinensis; assembly: GCA_039513925.1. Taxonomy (NCBI): domain Eukaryota; kingdom Viridiplantae; phylum Streptophyta; class Magnoliopsida; order Asparagales; family Orchidaceae; genus Platanthera; species Platanthera zijinensis. The sequence continues at coordinate 29,447,069 of CM077096.1, forward strand.
ATCATTAGTGCTATTGTGCCTATCAATTCTTCTATGTAATGAAACAAACTGCTATTATCCGTATTTGTAGCCCATCTTGAGGTGAATAACGTAAATTTTGTATTATATACTTGTTTGTTCGCTGTTTTTGTTCTATTTCATAACAAAATTCATTAGTCTCCACAGCTATAACATACTATATGCATGCATTATGCAAAGTAAATCACTCCTATTATATGAACACAAACCTCTAGGTTAATGTGGATCAATTTTGAAGTTTAGCATGAGCAAATAATATTGATGGTGATTACCCATGTCTGGGGAAGGAAATAAACCATAGGAATCATTTATATGACTAGATATTTTTATAAAGCAATAGGTGCTGATTTACTGAGATAATCTGATATGTACATGATGGCGATCGACGGCCCACATGTGTCTATTCCCGCAGGAGGCGGTGATCAGCAACCCATTTGGGCGATTCAAGACTGTGGATGCGCCCGGATGGTCGCTCGAAGTCAGTTTGATATATTATGTTATTTATTTTGTCTTCTATTTAGCCCCCGATCGGCCCGAACATTTTTAGTCGTCCGATCGGGGTGCCCTAGTTTTATTCCCCTCTCTCCCTATATATACTCATCTATGTGACAAGTTTTAAGGGATTGATAGTTGCCCTTTGGTGCAACCGGCGGTCATTCTTTCGGTGGAATCCGAGAGGTGTTTCTTCCCGTGCGCTGCTGCTCCGCTGCTCCCGGGAGTTCTCCCCACCCCCCTGCTTCCTCCCCTCTCCTCTCAGGCCCCAGCCAGCCAACCGCTCTTCCCCAATCTCTCTGCTACCATTCCCATGTCCCTGTTTCGCCCGCAGATCAGACGCAAGCCTCCCCCGACTTCCTCCTCCCCCTCCTCCGCCAGGTCCGGTACCCTCCACCAACCGAACCCCCCTTTTCCCAAGCCTACAACCCTCTCCACATCCCCCCAACTCTGATCCACCACACCCAACCCCCGTTCCACACTTCCACTCGCTCTCCTACTCATCACCATCCACCACTTATTATAGCCTCAGTGTTACAAATGGAGAGAGCATGTAACAGTATCTGTATTCACTATCAAAAGGGGACCAAATAGGTCTTACATATAGGAGAAGAGAAGGGGGAGAGAGCCCATCTAGGCAACGTGGGACTAAAAGAAAGGACAATAAATGTACAATAAAAACACGCCCTCTCAAACTCACGGTGGATCATGAACCGAGAGTTTGCTAATAAGATAACGGAATCTTGCAGTTGTGAGAGACTTGGTGAGGAAGTCCGCAACTTGTTCTTCAGAGGCAATGAACGGTAGAGAGATAGTGTTGGCGAGGAATTCCTGACGAGTAAAGTGACAATCGATCTCAATGCGTTTTGTCCGTTCATGGAACACCGGATTGGAGGCGATTTGAATAGCACTTCTATTATCACAGAATAATGGAGCGGGTCCTGTTATTTGTACACCAAGATCACGCAGAAGACGAAGGAGCCAAACTATTTCAGCAGTGGTGGAAGCCATGGCACGATACTCAGCTTCCGTGCTGGAGCGCGCAATGGATTCCTGTTTCTTACTACGCCATGAGATCAGAGAGTCGCCCAGAAAAATGCAGAACCCAGTAGTGGAGCGGCGAGTCGTAACATCCCCCGCCCAGTCAGCATCCGAAAATGCTCAGAGGGTGAGTGGCGAAGTGGCAGAGAGAAATAGCGAGCGGCTGACAGAGGTGCGAAGATAGCGGAGAATCCGGAGGACCGCGACATAGTGGGCTGAGCGAGGAGCTTGAACAAATTGACTGACGAAGCTAACAACGTAAGCAATGTCAGGCCTAGTCATAGTGAGATAGACTAGCATCCCGACAAGGCGCCGATAGCGGGAGACATCGGAAAGGGGTTCCCCATCTGTTGGAAGCAGTTTCAGATTTAGCTCTATTGGGGTGTCAACAGTGCGGTTGTCAGTGAGAGCGGCCACAGAGAGAATATCCGAGATGTACTTTTGCTGAGAGACCAGAATGCCGCGTTTGGAGCGGGAAATCTCTAACCCAAGGAAGTAGCGAAGGGGGCCCATGTCCTTCATCTCAAACTGGCTGCGTAGGTGTTGCTGAAGAGAGGCAATGGTGGCGTGGTCATCTCCGGTGATAATCATGTCATCCACATACAAGAGCAGTATGACGCAACCCTGAGCGGAGGTGCGAGTAAACAAGGCATGATCAGTCAGTCGTTCAACAAAACCAGCTTTTAGAACCGCTGTGCGGAAGCGCTCAAACCAGGCTCGAGGAGCCTGTTTGAGACCATAGAGGGCCCGACGGAGGTGGCAGACATGGCCAGGTGGAGCGGAGAGACCCGGGGGAGGTGCCATGTATACAACTTCGGTGAGATCGCCATGTAGGAAGGCATTGGTTACATCCATCTGATGGAGGGGCCAGTTTCGGGCAGCTGCGACCGCAAGTAAGGTGCGAACGGTGGTCATCCGGGCAACCGGTGCAAAGGTTTCGTCATAGTCGATTCCATGTGCCTGTGAAAACCCGCGAGCAACTAAGCGGGCTTTATGGCGCTCAATAGAGCCGTCCGGACGAGTCTTAACTTTGAATATCCATTTGCAGCTGATAGGGATGACACCAGGAGGACAAGGAACGAGATCCCAAGTGTGAGTCCTGTGGAAGGCTTGAAGTTCAAGTGCCATGGCTTGCTGCCATTCGAGTTTTCCAACTGCCTCTTGGTATGACTGGGGCTCCCGGTGGGCGTGGAGAGCGGTGAGGAAGGCCTGAAAAGCAGGGGAATAAGAGGTAGGCGTGGTGAGAGCAGAATAGACCGGTCAGAGCTTTGGTCGTAGCGAGCAGGCGGATGGCGATGGCGGGCAGGGTTACGCCGAGTAGGAGCAGGATCCACGGTTGCAGAGGCGGACGGAGCGTCAGACAAAGCCGTATCAGAAGCAGTAGCGGGAGGAGGGGTTGTGGGCGTCAGACCGCTCTCGGGCGGAGGGCGAGTTGGGGGCAGGGTAGGATGGGCAAGTTGAGTCCTGGGACGAGTCGGAATAGGAGGAAGTAGCGGAAGAGAAAGTGGTGAAGCAATGGAGGGTTGGGAGGGGAGGTTTGGTGGTGTGGAAGAAGAGAAGAACATTTCATGTTCGACGAAGGAGACATGGCGAGAAATACGAATGCGACGAGTCATCGGATCGTAGCAACGATAGCCTTTGTGGTGATGGCTAAGGCCGAGGTGAACACAACGAGATGAGCGAGCGGAGAGTTTGTTGCGTTCAGGGGCGGGAAGGAGAACGAAGCAGGTGCACCCAAACGTTCGGAGAGAGGCATAGGTCGGTGGGCGGGAGTAAAGTCGTTCATAAGGAGTGGCGCCAGAGATGGTCGTGGAAGGAGTGATGTTGATGAGGTGAACAGCCGTGAGGACGGCTTCGGCCCAGAAGGAGTGAGGAGCCGAGGCAGAGATGAGGAGAGCACGAGCTGTTTCGATGATGTGACGATGTTTGCGTTCAGAAACCCCATTTTGTTCATGGGTGTGCGGGCAAGATTTTTGATGTAGAGTGCCATGCGATTTGAGGATATCGCGCATAGTAGAGGAGAGAAACTCTTGAGCACAGTCAGATCGAAAGAGCTTAATGCGACGCTCAAACTGAGTGTGAAGCATAGCGGTGAACGTGCGATACACGTCGGGTATTTCAGAACGATTCCGGAGGAGATAAACCCAAGCACAACGTGAAAAATCATCAATGAAACTAACATAATAAAGATACCCAGAATGTGAAGCAAGTGGCGCTGGACCCCAAATATCAGAATGAACTAAATCAAAAGGGGTTGTTGTTTGGGAAGCACTACTTGTAAATGGTAGAGCAAGGTGCTTTGACAAACGACAGCCGGTACAAACAGAGAGGGGGGAAGGGGAGACACGACCCAAAGCTCCAGAGCGGATAACACTTCGGAGTCGATCAGTAGACAGATGTCCTAAACGTCTGTGCCACAAGTCGGCATCAGATATGACAGAGAGAGCAGAAGCTGAACATGATGAGGGGGGAACATGGAGATACTCCATATGATACAAGCCACCAGTCCTACGACCCTTGTCCAATCCTCTGAGCTGTCCGTGAATCCTGCACAACACAATTAGAAGAAGAAAATAAAATCGTTAGACCGAGATTACAGAGGGAGCTGACAGAGATGAGGTTCATGTGTAGCCGAGGGGCATGGTGGACGTTGGAGAGAGTAAGTCGACTAGGAGGGGCAGAGGTTGGGGTGATGGAACCAGATCGCAAAATAGGGAGAGATCCCCCATCAGCAATGGTGACTTGAAGGTTAGTGGGGGAGGAGGTGCAGTTGGTGAGGGTGCGTGAGTCGGAGGTGAGGTGGCAGGAGGCTCCAGAGTCGAAATACCAAGGTGCATGCGGAGGAACTCGAGCAGCAGCAGTACCAGAAGCAGCTGAGAGACTGTGTTCCGTAGAGGAGCTCGCAGAGGAGGCAGATTGAAACAGAGGTGACTGGAGTAGAAGCTCCTCTAATCGTTGCAGACGATCAGTGGCAGCAGCAGCAGTGGGGTGAGAACCAGGACCACGACCTCGTCCCCGACCACGGCCGTCACGACGATGGTCAGAAGTTCTGTGCTCATCATTTCGAGGGGGACGAGTGGGGCAGGCAGACTTCATATGCCCCACCTTCTTGCAGTAGTTACAGGTAACAACACTATGACGCGGAGGAACCGCATGAGCAGTATCGGTCTGGAGAGCTGGTTGGAGGGCCACTGGAGGTCGGAGACGGGTCTCTTCATCAAGCAGAGCAATCAGGGCATCATCCAGAGTAGGAAGCGGGACCCGGTGAAGGAGCTGAGCGGCAAGAAGAGAAAACTCAGGACGCAGAGCAGCAAGAAACTGATGAAGATGACCCTCGGAGAGGTGGCACTGAAATTCCAAAGAGCGAGGACAACCGCAGGGTAGTGGAATCATGGAATCCAGTTCGTGCCAGTAGGCACTCATCACAGTGTAGAAGTCCTGAATGGAGCGTCCTTCTTGGCGGGCAGACTGGGAATCGCAGATAAGACGGTGACGCCGAGCTCCTCCACGGGGAACGAAGCGATCGCGGAGATATTCCCACATGGAACGGGCGGAAGGAAGGCGGCCGATAGACGTGAGGAGCGGTCGAGCAACGGATTCCAGGAGGTAAGCCCAGATGGCTTGATCACGCCGTCGCCAAAGAGTGAGATCATCAGTAGAAGTGGCGGCTACAGTAGTTGCGGCAGAGCCGGTTGCAGTAGCGGGTTTGGCGGCAGGGGCGGCAGGGGCGACAGGGGCGGCAGGGGCGGCAGGGGCGGCAGGGGCGGCAGGGGAGGGAGGCGCCCCGATGATGTGATCCCAAAGATCACGGGAGGAGAGGGCAGCCTCAACGGTAAGGGCCCAGTCAGGCCAGTCGCTAGCGCCGGCGAGCTGGAAGGACGTGGCCTTCAGTGGTGGCGAGATCAGGGGAGCAACCATGGAACCGCAATGTAGCGGTGAACCTGCAGGGAGTTGGCGGACTGGGAGGGTGGACAGAAGGTGCGGATACGAAGTTGGGGCGGACTGGAATGGCGGATAGGGAGGGAGGCGGATTGAAGGAGGTGGCGAGCTGGGCTGGAGGTCGGGGAGCAGTTGCGGACTGGGCTGGAGTTAGGTTAGGCGAATGCGGACAGGGCAGGGTGGCGGACTGGAATGGCGGATAGGAAAGGCGAATAGGGAGGGAGGCGGACTGGAAGGGCGGAAAGGAATGGCAGACTGGGTTGGAGGTCGGGCAGGGTGGCGGACGGGAAAGCGGACAAAGAGAGAGGTCGGCCGTTATTAGGTTTAGGCGAACTGCGGAGGGGTGGTTGCGGATTGGCGAACTGGGTTGCGGACTGGAGTTTGCGGACAGGGATGCGGACTGGAGTGAGCGGACTGGGTTGCGGACAGGCCTGCGGACTGAGGTTGCGGACAGGGTTGCGGACTGGAGTTGGCGGACTGAAGTGTGCGGGCGGAATGCGGTGGCGAGCTGGGCTGGAGTTTGGGGAGGTAGGCGGGTTGGAGATGAGAACAGGGGGACAACTCCGTGCAGGTTCGGGCAGAGTGGCGAGAGCGAAAATTAACCTCGCTCTGATACCATGTTACAAATGGAGAGAGCATGTAACAGTATTTGTATTCACTATCAAAAGGGGACCAAATAGGTCTTACATATAGGAGAAGAGAAGGGGGAGAGAGCCCATCTAGGCAATGTGGGACTAAAAGAAAGGACAATAAATGTACAATAAATACAATATTTAACACTCAGATCTATTCCATCAAACCCCCGCAACCCATTCGTGGAGCCACACGACATCCCAAGGAAGCTACCACCGTCGATCTTCCATCCCTCATCCCGCCTCCACACGCATGAGCAAATCTAGGTATGGTTGTTGTATTTCTTTTCATTGATTGCCTTGGCAATGAACTTTTGCTTTGGGTTTCAATTGTCGTAAGTGTTTGAAATTTTTATTCGTTGTGTGACTTACGGAACGCATTCGGTTCACTTGAGTGACAATCGCGCCTCATCTCGGCGGTAAATTATAATTGTTCTTTACTCATCATTAAGATCTTGATCCGGACTGTTATTTCATATTTGCACGCGCACTGCATTTAGATTGCATTTTCAACTTTTGAGTTTTTTGTCTGCCTACCATTCATCAGCATAGCTTTTTGTAAGACACATGACATAATTGTGTGCATGTCACATCTTTATGCCTACTTCAAAACAAGATTGGTGCACTCTTAATGAAGGCTCCTTCTTCACTGAGAAATTTCCCATTAAAAAATTATTTAGTACTGACATTAGTGCAGTTTTTAAATTACTGAACACTACTAATCATATTAAAGCATCCACCACTTTGCATACAAAAACATTTATTGTACTACATGCATAGACGTTAGTTTCTTCTTCACAAGGGGAGCTTGTATGATGATTTCACGTCAAGCCTTATTTAGCCCACTTGTTGTCTTTATCAGCCATCTATATGGATCTGATGTCTGTCCTTGTAAAGGAAGGGGATCCTACTTACTGGAAATAGGCCTGCTAGCTCTCTGAAACTATCATGAGCTGTTATGCCTCTAGAAATTGATATATTGGCAGTGATAGCTATTTAATGGATGTTCTTTAGCAACATGAGAGTTTTGAAGGCCTGCACTAAAACCATATGACTGTATATTTAAAGGCTTGTACAAACATCCCAAGGCTTATATTTGAATGGATGGGAACTTGGATGAAAAAATATCTAGAATCTGCACATATTTTTGAAGTGAGGTGCCGCTTACAATAGATGGAACTTGAATGAAAAAAATAACTAACATGTGTACTTATGTGAAGGGTGGAGCATGTCATAATACACAAATACTTATCCACCCTCACAGAGACACATGCACCGCTTTTCTCTGTGAACAAGTACAGATGTAAGTATATGAAAGCTAGAGGAGTGGAAATTGATTAGGCAATGTTTTGTTATCTATCGTAGAGTAGTTTAGTTGCTCAAATTATAGTTAATACCTCTCATGGCGCTCAATGAGTATCTACATAGAAGGATGTATAAAGCCGACTCTTATCAAGGGATATGGCTACTTATGAAAATCCTTAAACATGTTAAAAGCACTCAACTTTCCAGAGACAAGGGCTCATTTGGTTGCCTTTGGCGTATTGAAATATGTTTTAAGAAGTGATGATTCCAATTTCACTCATTTGAATCTGAAAAATGAAATCATCATTTTTGAGGCACTTTATTGTTTGTATGGTTTAAAACTTTAAATACATATTGTTTTTGAACGACATTCAAATTGTAACATAAATATATGGTGTTACTAGCAAACCTGATTTTGCTTCAAGCAATCCTTCAAATTTAAAAATGATTATTTGAAAATCCTTTTGTTACTAGCAAACCACCATTAAAAAAAAATTAATTTTTATTTAAAGACATGCATTCATTCAAAATAAGCCACTACATATGTTAACATTACAAAAGATTTCAAATCACGACATTTTCCACTCTCGCAATCTGGGCCACAGATTCCCAAATTTCCCAACCCGAAGAAATTGTCAGCGATGCCGTCTCCCTACATCTTCCGGTGCTCCATACCCCGTCGAACCGGTTGCCGTCGACACATACTTTTCTAGCACTGTATTCAACCTCTCGCCGGAATCATGTTGATCCCCGCGACCATGCACACCCTTGGCGTATTCCCTGTGTAGTTGTGGTCCTATGATTTGAGAGGCGGTGGTTCCGTGGCAGGGGACGTCCTGTCAGGGAACAGATCGGAGGGTACAGCGCAGTTGGGAGTTTTGCAGGAGGGGGAGGGCTCCTGGATGATCTCGATAGAGATGGGGTTGTGGCGATGAAGTTGCATACAGGAGCAGGAGGTCGACGGAAATGGACGGTGGACGGGGATGGTGGAGGACGGTGGACGGGGATGGAGGAGGACGGTGGACGGGGAGTCGCGAATGGGAGAGGGAGGGGAGTTGCAAACGGGAATAACGAAGGAGGCGGAAATGAATTAGGGCTTGGGTTTACTAGTAGCAGAATTGAGCCTTTCAAAAATAATGAAAAAAAAAGTTTTGGATTGAATTTGGGTTTGCTAGAAGTAAAATTGGGTTTACTAGTAACAAACTAACAACACCCTAAATATATTCATGTTTTATTCACCTTTTATCCATGGCTCCTGCAGAAATGTAATCCTTATTCAGCTGATCTCTTCACGGACGCATCACTCATTGCCATGGTTCCTAGATTATGCAACTCAACCGCTTCTGTTAGCTCTGCCCAGGCCAGTAAAGCCGATACAGGAGATTTTTGCTCACGAGTCTGGGATTCTTGCAAAGATGTATCCATAAGGAATTCTCCATTTGCCACCTCTTTACAAGGAAGTGCTGGACTTCCTGTTTCATCTTCCAGACTCACAGACATTTGGCAATCTGAAACCAACTTCTGCAATGTATTTGGTGGGTCAGCCGGCACAGAGTCGGTTTGTTTCGATGGCCGATCTGCTTCTTTTAATAGTACCGAGGATTCAAATCCCCCTAGAGGTATCTGCTTAGAGAAGTTAGGAAATGGATCTTACCTTAGTATGGTTCCTCATCCAGATGGGTCAAATCGTGTCTTCTTATCGGATCAAGCGGGTAAGATTTGGCTAGCAAAAGTTCCACCCCAAGGATCAGGAGGAACGTTGGATTTTGATGAGTCAAGTCCTTTCCTTGATATAAGTGATATGGTTCATTCCGACACAGCGTTTGGAGTAATGGGCTTGGTATTTCATCCAAACTTCACGAAGAACGGGCGCTTCTTTGTTTCTTATAACTGTGATAAGACAAAAATAGCAAGCTGTTCGGGAAGGTGTTCTTGTAATTCTGGTGTGAATTGCATACCTTCGGACCTTGGCCTGGACAATGGCGTTGAACCCTGCAGATATCAAAGTGTTGTTTCAGAGTTTACTGTCAATGGCTCGTCGTCAACACCTTCAGCGGTTGGCATTTAATTTTTATGAGTCATTGTTCTAATATTGGAGCAGCTATTACTACTTTTCAATCAGATCTCGTCATAAAGTTTGTGTTTTTTGAATTTCAAATGATTTTCTTTTTCAATTTTTAGGCAACATCTGCTGCAACATCTGAAGTGAGAAGAATTTTCACAATGGGGCTTCCATTTTCAGGACATCATGGAGGGCAAATTCTTTTTGGACCGGAAGATGGCTATTTATACTTCATGATGGGTGATGGCGGGAGTGACGGAGATCCTTACAATTTCGCTCAAAATAAAAAATCATTACTGGGTAAAATAATGCGGGTTGATGTGAATAGCATACCAAGTGAGTATTGATGGAACTGAGTTCACCTGAAGCTTTTGTTTGTTCCTTTTTATTCCAAATTAAAATTCATATGTGCCTGAATACTTTTGTTTTTTGTTTGTGTAGAGAAAAAGAACACAAGGATTTGGGAAAAAATAAACCTTTGTATATATTTCTTGTGTATGTAAATACAAGTATGAATACATATATATAGGGAGAGAAGAAAGGAAGAGTCTCAATTTCAAGATATGGGACTCTTACAAGTAGAGGAAGAAGACCTAAAATGGGCCCTTAAATGGGTCATTACATGTTCTTTTCTAACACTCCCCCGCAAGCTGGAGTGTACAAGTCGTAGGCACCCAGCTTGGACAAGACTGATAAAAAAGACCACTTGACAAAGCCTTAGTGATAAGATCGGCAACTTGATCAGTAGTCGGAACATGTTTCTGTTCCAGCTTCTTCATTTGAACCTTTTCCCTAACAAAGTGGCAGTCAATTTCAATGTGTTTCGTTCTTTCATGGAAGACAGGATTCTTGGCTATGTGAATCGCAGCTTGACTATCACAAAGTAAGGTGGCTGGTGAGGAAAATTTTACTCCCATATCACTCAGGAGTCTCTCAAGCTATGTGAGCTCTTATACAACAGACGCCATTGAATGGTACTCAGCCTCTGCCGAAGATCTAGCAACTACAGCCTGTTTTTTACTGCTTCGGGTAACAAGAAGACCTCCGAAGTAAGTACAAAAACCGATGGTGGAACATCGATCATCCAAGGAACCAGCTTAATCGACATCTGAATATGCAATCAATGTTGGAGTAGAGGAGGAAGTTCTGTATACCAGCCCCAGACCATGAGCATTTTTCAGGTATCGCAGAATGCGTTCGACAACCTGTAGATGTGACACCCGAGGAGAATGCATAAACCTGCTGACAACCCCAACAACAAAGGATATGTCAGGTCTTGTGACAGTTAGATATATCAGTTTTCCCACCAACCGTCGATAGCATTCTGGGTTTGGAAGAAGAAGATCTGCATCAGAGGCATGCTCACACAGCTTGTGATTGACATTCATAGGGGTGTTAACTGGTTTACATCCAACATCCTGAAGAAGGTCAAGATAATACTTTTGTTGTGATAAGACAAGACCATCAGGACGTCTTGCGATTTCAAGGCCAAAAAATTATCGAAGGTTCCCTGGATCTTTCATTTGAAAAAAAGAGCTGAGTTGTTGTTTGACCATTTGGATTCCTTTTGAATCATCTCATGTGATCAGGATGTCATCAACATACGCCAAAAGAAGAACTGTTCCTGTTTTGCTATGTCGAGTGAACAAAGAAAAATCCATCTAGTTCCGAGTAAAGCCGACCTCCCGAACAACCCTGCTAAACTTATCGAACCAAGTTCGAGGAGATTATTTGAGACCATAAGTTGACTTCTTAAGGAGACAAACTTGAGACTCCCTCGTGGTCTCAAACTTGGGTGGTTGTCGCATGTAGACAGTTTCTTGGAGATCGCCATTGAGAAATGCATTCTTGATATCAAGTTGATGTAAGGGCCAGTGACGGTGTACAGCTACGAAGAGGAGGACACGAACTGTGTTGAGCTTGACCACTGGAGAGAATGTTTCCTCATAATCTAGACTCTGTTGAGTAAAATCACGTGCCACTAGACGGGCCTTAAGTCGATCAATCGTCCTATCAGGTGCATGCTTGATAACAAAGACCCATTTACATCCAACAGTAGTCTGTCCTGGAGGAAGAGAAACCAGATCCCAAGCCTGATTAGTTCAGAGGGCCGTCATTTCTTCATCCATGGCCGCCCGCCAGCCCGGATGTTGAAGAGCCTCCTGCACAGAGTTAGGTACAGAAACAGAGGATAATGAGGTAGCAAAGGTTTGAAGCACTGGGTTCAGGCGATGTAAGGAGACATAATTTGCCAGGGGATGGGCTGTGGAGGTAGAAGCCGGATCGACAGGTCGCAGAGTGCCAGAGGTTGAAGCCGACTGTATCGGGGCGACGGAGCGGAGAGGTCGTCGAGGATAGACACGAAGAAGGGGGGGGGTGGAGACCTGGAGCTGGGAAGGGAACGAGAGGAGATGATGGAGGAGATTGAGCTGGTGGTGGTGGAGGAGACGTAACTGGGATGACAGGCTGTGATAAGGGTGGTGATGGTGGAGAGGACGACAGAGTGAGGAAAAATGGTTGATCTTCCAGAAAGGTAACATTAGCTGAAACCGTCACCTTATGGATAGTGGGAGAGTAGCAAACATACCCTTTTCGAATACGGGAATAACCAACAAATATTTGTTTGGCTGCCCGAGGATCAAGCTTGTCGGTGGAAGGACCGAGTAAGTGAACATTGCAAGTACAACCAAATACTCGAGTGTTAGGGAAAATGGGGGTGTGGAGGGAAATAGGAGGCTGAATGTGGTGGCGTTGTCATGGAGGGAGGATGACAATCGGTTAATGAGATAACACGTCAAGCAAAATACCAATACGTCTTGGGAACATGCATTTGAATCATGAGTGAGCGAGCAACATCAAGAAGATGTCTGTTTTTACGCTCAACCACACTATTTTGTTAGGGAGTATAAGCACATGAAGTTTGATGAATAATTCCGAACTCAGAGCAGAGGTTATCGAACTCATGGCTCGTGTATTCACGAGCATTATCTGTCCGGAGTGTTTTGATTTGGTCGGAGAATTGAGTACGATTTTCAAGTACAAAAGCCCGAAAAACACGAGGGAGCTCAGAGCGATCACGAAGTAAATACAACCACGTCATGCGAGAATAATTATCAATAAATGTGAGAAAGTAACGATAACCAGAAATACTTATTACTTTATACGGGTTCCAAATATCATAATGTACTAACATAAAAGGAGCAGAGCTCTGGATACAATGCGGAGGATAAGAGGAACAATGTTGTTTCCCCAAAATACATGAATCACAAGTAAAAGTGGGAAGATAAACATCTGGAAGAGCCTTCTTGAGAACAGGAAGAGGAGCATGCCCAAAACGCCGATCTCAGTCAACAGAGGAGACAGAAGAGAGAACGGTGGGGAAGACATCGAAAAGGTAGAGCCCGTTGTGCAATTGTCATTTACCAATGATATTTTGCGTCCGTCGGTCCTGCATTAAAAAGGAAGAAGAGGTGAATGTGATAGAGCAATCTAAATCATTAGTGAGGCGACTAACAGAAAGTAAATTAAACGGAGAGCCCGGGACATGGAGGGCCGAGCGAAGAGAAATAGACGGATTTAGAGGTATATCAACAGATCCAGAGACAGGAGCGGTGTTGCAATTGACTACAGTGATAAACTTGGGATATGGAGAATCCAAGTATTGAGGTGGCTTCAAGGAGATGATATGATAAGTAGAGGAAGAAGACCTAAGATGGGCCCTTAAATGGGCCATCACATGTTCTTTTCTAATCGTTTGAATGAAAGTAGAGTTTTCTGCTTTTTAAACCTATTTTTTAATAACTTAGAACATAGTCTTGAGATTTTGTTAATTATAATAGAAAGTTTTTTCTAGTAATTTGAATTATATATCTTTTAAGCAAATTCGCAGAAGTTAACATAACTAGGAAAATAGAGAGGGGCTAAACATAGTCTTACTCCCATGCACAATATTCGACTTGGCAACAACACTCTAAGCAGCAAGAGTTCCATCAGCCAATGCATATATGTGTGTGCATGCCCGCGTGCGTGCTCCCTGTGCATATAGTCTCCATCTACTCTCTGTCTTCCTTTTTCTCCCGTTCTCACGCATTCTCTCCCTTTCTATTTCTCCTATGTTACACAGAGTATGTGTAATATATTAGCTAATATAAAGACATTTTTGGTAATGTTAAATTTATCATTACACTTAAATAGTTTCCTTATTATTTCTATATAGTATAGATGTTGCTTAAATTTTGAAATGAATGTTGAAGAGGTAGTAATTTTGAAGAATCTTATTGGTTGGAGTAATTTTAGAATACCTAGACCATTGATGTCATTCTAATCTTAAATCTTTGTATTTATAAAAAAACAAACACATCAGGTAAATCCCATGACACACACAAGTGATTGAGGCTCTGTTTGGTGCAACATTTTTGCTCCGGTGAGTTTGGACAAAAACATCACAATCGTAGAATGCATGTTTGGCAAGACAATGATTATGACCGCCACCAAGAAAACAAATCTAGTTTTGAACATAAAAGTGGATGAAGTTCCTTAGGTGAGGTTGGGCGTTCACGAACGACAGTTCATAACCACCGCATTCATGATCGCTATCACCGTGCCAAATGGAGCCTGAGTTGGCTCTTAGTGCAAAATATTTAATGATGCTGAAAAGTTTTTTATTTGAGATGGGTGTGGTAGTGATGGGTATCCGGTGGTTGAGGGAGGTGGGCGGCGGTATTGAGTCTGAAAGAGGGAGAGAGAGAGATAGGGAGATAGAGAGGGAGAGCGAGAGAGAGGAGTTAGGGTTAGAGATTTAGAAGAGGAAAGAAAACATAGAATACAAAAGGAAAACGAGAAATACTAAAATTGCGACATACAAATATGGAATAGAATAAATGTTAAACATAAAATAGAATAAACGTTAAATATTCTCCGTGATCTTGGTTGGCCCATGTGATATTCTCGCCTGACGCGTGTAGACTTGTCATTTGGGCTCGTCCTCATGCAGATCCGTAACATTGCCGCCATCTGGAAAATGTGCCTTGTCCTCAAGGCAGTAATCGGCGAACTGGCGGCGGAAGTCATCCCGGGGAAGCCACGTCGCGTCTGAGTCGGGGCGACCGGTCCAAGCCACAAGAACCTCCTCTGATGTATGGTCCCCCGGAGTGCGGCATCGGCGATCGAGGATCGAGGATCGAGGCGGGGTAGCAAGGTGCCTCTCCGGAAAGTTCGAGATCGACCGGGATGTGATCCGTGGTGGCGTGCTCGCCCACCACTCGTCGTAGCTGCGAGACATGGAAGACCGGGTGGATCCGGCTCCCGCTTGGGAGGCGTAGGCGATAATCGACTGCCCCGATGCGGGCGAGGACCTCAAGTGGCCCGAAGAATCGGGGGGACAATTTTGGGCACGGTCGGCGGGCCACCGAAAGCTGGCGGTAGGGGTGGAGCTTCACGAAGACCTTCTCTCCTACTTAGAAGAAGAGGTCCCGACGTTTCTTGTTGGCATTGGAAACCATCTTCTGTTGGGCACGTTAGAGGTGGTGCTTCAGATGATCTAGAATAGTGTCCCTGTCGCGCAGAGCGGTGGCCAGACTTTCCACCTGGCATTCCCCTGGAAGGTGGCAGACGATGGACGGGTGAGGCCGACCGTAAACAACCTCAAACAGAGTAGTGTCGGCCGCCTGATGGTGGGCGGTGTTGTACGAGTACTCGGCCCACCCAAGCCACTTGGCCCAACTGCGCGGTTGCTCCTCCACGAAGCAGTGGAGGTAAGTCTCTAAGCATCGGTTGAGGACTTCTGACTGGCCATCGGTCTGGGGATGATATGTTGTACTCATGCGTAGCCGGGTGCCCTGTAGGCGGAACAGTGTCGTCTAGAAGGTACTCAGGAAGAGAGGGTCCCGGTCGCTTACGATCAACCGGGGAAACCCGTGGAGGCGCACACCCCCCTGGATGACGCTGTCGGCGACCGTGGGTGCAGTGTAAGGATGGCGGAGGGGAATGAAATGTGCATACTTTGAGAGTCGGTCCACTATGACCAGAATGCAGTCGTACCCGTGGGAGCGGGGAAGCCTTGTGATGAAGTCCATGGCGATGTCGTCTCATACGCGGTCGGGGATCGGAAGGGGCTGAAGTAGATCACCCGGAAAAACGGCCTCGTACTTGGCCTTCTGGTAGACGAGGCAGGCAGTCACAAAGGCTTTGACCTGTCGAAACATGTGAGGCCAATAGAGCGAGGCTGCCAACCGTCGGTACGTCCGGTAAGCACCTGCGTGTCCCCCTGTCGAGGAGGCATGAAACTCCGCTAATAGTCGGGGAATGCTGGGGGAGGATGGGGTGAGTACGAGGCGGCCCTTGAAGAGTAGGCGGCCGTCCACCAAGGAGTAAGGTGGGTGGGCGGAGGCGTTTGCAAGGAGTGCTGTCCGAATATCGTTGAGTGCCGGGTCCGCTTCCACTTCCCGTTGGAGGGCGTTTGCATCCTCCCAAACTGATCGGGAGATGGTTGCAAGTATGGGGCTACCCGAGAGAGCGTCGGCTGCGCGGTTCGCCTTCCCGGGCCAGAACTCGATGCTGAAGTCATAGCCCAGTAGCTTGGCCACCCACACCTGCTGGGCGGGCGTAACAATCTTCTGCTACAGGAGGTAGCGAAGGCTGTGATGGTCGGTGCGGACTACGAATTGTCGTCCCAAGAGGTAGGGCCGCCAGTGCTGCACTGCGAGGACGAGGCCAATGAGCTCGTTCTCGTACGCTGATCGGCTGCGGATGGTATCCGAGAATGCGCGGCTAAAATAGGCCACCGTGAGGCCACCTTGCATGAGTACAGACCCCACGCCCACGCCTGACGCGTCCCATTCCACGAGGAAGGGCTGGGAGAATTCTTGCATTAATAACACCGGGGCGCGAACCAGAGCTTGTTGAAGAGCGATGAAGGCGGCGGAGGCCGCTGCCGACCACTCGAAGGGTCCCTCGGCCGACTCCTTCAAGAGTTGAGTGAGGGGTCGGGCAATCGTTTCGTAGTCCTGGATGAACCGCCGATAGTACCCTGTCAGGCCCAGGAACCCACGAACATCGCAGAGAGATGATGATGTAGGGGTAGGCTACGAGTGCACAAAACCTACGACGCTAGGTGGTAGTGCAAGGGTGACACGCTAATCGGAACCTAAATGTAATGTAATCGTCGATAACTCCACAAATAAATTTGAGCAATGAGAATTCTAGCTCTACGCAAATATTTGAAATTGAAAACAGTTAATTAATTTTGGCAATTTATAATGGCTTCCTCCGCTCGGAGGGCCAAAGCAAAACGTGCGACGAATGTCTCCTCCTGCAAATTAGTAGCGGACCGAAACAATTTCTACGAGCAAGAATTACAGCACATACATTTATTCACCAAATGAAAATGTCAAATCAAATAATCCAATACCACAAAATAAACTCACAAAGTAACGGGTTGAACCGAGGTACTGAAGAATGAGGGTCCGGATGTGTAAATCGGCGATCGGAGGTGGAACCGGCGGCGTGAAAATGAAGGCGGTGGCTATCCTCTGCGGTAAATGATGAGATCGGGTGAGAAACAGGGTCCGGCCACGTACAAGTAGATCTGGGTCGGGAAGGGGTAGATCCGATATTTAGGGTCGGATCCCGGTGGAGGGGTGATGAATGAAAGGTGGAAATAACAGATCGGGGCTGCAATTCCTAAATTTGAATTGATCCAAGAAATTAGGGCTAAAGGAGACTGGATCCACGGGAGGGAAGAAGTGGAGGGAAGAAGTGTCGGTGAACAGTAATCCGTTAACAAGGATCGGTGAACAGTGTGGGTAAACAGGGTCGGTGAACAACGTTCGGGCTTCCTGGACATCGGTAGGGGGTTGGGATTTGGGGGCTGTAGGGGCTGCGGATGAGGGTTTTTGAGGGGGAAGAAGGCTATGGATGGGTAGTACCTCGGGGGGAAGTTTGAGCGCCTAGGAATCGTCACCTAGGGTTCCACGACGTCGACACTGGAGAGTAATCGCTGGAATCCGGGAATAGAAACCTCCAAATTCTGCAATGCCTGAATTCAACCCAAAAGACTCCTATTTATAATAAAATAAAACACTAGAGCATCACAATCAACGACTATGATTGGCCGGTGGGAGAGACCGCTAAAATACATGTTTAATGAACCAAAAATAATAAACTAATATATGAATTTGACTCGCGGCGACATTCCGGACGCAACTGCGGAGTCTGATCGTCGATCCGGGCACGCCATATATGGTAAGTCGCCAAATCAGCTCCGAGCGGGCCCAAAGCTCGTGCTCGTCTCTCCTCCGCATCAGATGATAGGGTTGGCCACTGGAGAACCGCCTCGATCTTGTTGCTGTCCATTGCGGCTCCTGCAGCGGAAATGGTCTGCCCTTAGTAACACACCTCCGGAATCCCAAAAGAGCACTTAGTTGGGTGGAGCTTGAGGTAGTGGTGTCAGAGAGTAGTCAATGTCTGACGGACGTGTTGTAGATGCTCCTGCTAAGAAGAACAGTAGAACAAGATGTCATAAAAAAACAAGTACATGCTGGCGAAGTACCGGGTGAAAGATGTCGTTCATCGTGGTCTGGAAGGTGGCCGACGCGTTGGTCAGGTCGAATGACATTACCAAGAACTCATAGTGTCCATCATGGGTCCGGAAGGCTGTCTTGGCGACGTCGGCTGGCCGAGCGCAAATCTGGTAGTAGCCCGCACGAATGTCCAGCTTGGTGAAAACGGTGGCGTCGTGGAGCTCGTCCAAAAGCTCCTGGATCACTGGGATCGGGTACTTGTCTGAGATTGTGGCCTTGTTGAGCTCCTGATAGTCCACGCAGAAGAGCCAACTGTCATTCTTCTTCCTGACCAAGAGGACCGGGCTGGAGAACGGGCTTGCACTGGGGCGGATGAGACCCCCCATTAACATGTCGTGTACGAGCCTCTCGATCTCGTCCTTCTGCACGTGCCCGTAGCGGTACGTGCGGACCAAAACTGCCGCCACACCGAGCTGAAGGGGGGTGGCATGATCGTGTGGTCGGGCCGACGGTAAGCCGGACGGTGCCGTGAAGAGGTCCGCAAACTCAGACAGGAGGTCCTGCATAGCCGGTGGTGGTGATGGGGCCGGTGGCGCCGCGTCCGAGATGGGCCAGAGCCATGGCGTAAAATCGATGTCCGTCGTCCTCTGGATCGTGGGGGAGGAGACGGGGGAGCGGAGCAGCGCAACATCTCTCATTGGCAGCACTCCTGTCCGTCCTAGAAAAACCGCATCGTCATGGATCCCCAGTTAACCCGTACGCCGCCCAGCGTGCTGAGCCATGCTACTCCCAGGATGGCGTCGATCCCGCCAAGGCCGAAAACGTAGAAATCTGCTATCACTGAGTAAGGTCCCACAAAAATCGGAACGGATGGGCAACGACCCTGAATCGAGCGTCGGCGGCCATCGCCCAAGCTGACCGTGAAGTCCGGCAAAGGTTCCATTGGCAGGTGGAGTTGCTGGGCCAACTGAGAGGAGAGGAAGTTATGGCTCGCCCCGCTGTCGACCATGATGATGATGTAGTGGTCGCCCAGCTTGCCCGCTAACTTCATGGTCTGTGGCCCACGGAAAAGCACGAAAGTTCCAACTGGTGAAGGCCTGCGTCAGTAGCGCCCTCGGTGGAGTCCTCGCGGATTTCGAGGTCTTCGAAATCAGCCAAAGTGACCTCTAGTTCGGGGTACTAAATGATGGCGCAAAACTCTTTGACCGCGCAAACGTTGGTCGGAGAGTAGGGCTGCCGGCAGCGGAAGCATAGCCCTTTGCGTCGGAGATCGTCAAACTCGTGGTTGGAGAACCGCTGAGGGGCGGCCGGCCGGGCTGGCCGAGCGGCTGGAGGATGGCGAGGTGCCTGTGTCTCTGGAGTAGCGGGCTGCCATGGTCGGCCCCCTTGCGGGGGTCTGCTTGGAGGTGGCGGGTTTCGCGGCGATAAATCTACCTTTACGTGGCGGGCAATGTCGAGGGCCTTGGACACCGTCCGGGGGTGATGAGTGAGAAGCCGGGAGCAGATGTGGGGCAGAAAGCCCTGCATGATGAAGTCGAGATAGTGATCCGGCGGTAGGCCCGGAACATGGGTGACGAGGGCCACAAATTCATCAATATAATCATCCACCGCACTGGTTTGACGTACCCCACACAGTTGTTCGATGGCGGAGCCGGAATAATGGCTGTCGTAGCGGCGAATCATCTCCTGCCTGATCTCCGGCCAGGAGATTGTTAGGTTGGACTGTCATAACCAGCGGGCCCAATGTAGGGCGGAGCCGTCGAGTCCCACGACGGCGGTGGAAATCTTGTCCTGCTCGAGAGTGTGGTGGAGGTCAAAGTACTGCTCTGCCTTTGCGATCCACCCAATCAGGTCCACACCGGCGAAGGTGGGGGGGGGGGGTCCAAAGCAAGTGCAGGCCGACCGAGGGCAAACGGAAGGACAACTTCGTCGTTGTGCAGGAGAGGTGGCGTCCCGAGGATGGACGTGCCATTGGTCGGGCATGCGGATCCGATGGCGGACGCGACGGCGGACGGTTGGAGAGCGTCAAACTTGGCGTCAAGGGCGAGCAGGGAGGCATGCATGGAGGCCACGAGGGACTCCTGGGCTTCGACACGGCGAAGGAAGGCGTCGTTGACGCCTTCCGGTGGGGTCTCGGCCGTGGAGCGGGTCGTCGGAGCCATGGTGCAGCGGGAGCTTGGCGAAACTGGTGTGGTGCGGGATGCGGCGCGGGATCGTGGTTGCTGGGGCTGGTACTCCGGCGGCAGGCGGAAAGGGCAGGTCGGACCAAATTGATGGGTATCCGGTGGATGAGGGAGGTGGGCGGCGGTATTGAGTTCGAAAGAGGGAGAGAGAGGGAGGGAGATAGGGAGGGAGTGCGAGAGAGAGGAGTTAGGGTTAGAGATTTAGAAGATGAAAGAAAACATACATTCATCCGACATGACGATTACAACGTTTGCGTGCCCTCTTATAGAGACGAGGAACGAATACAAAAGGAAAGCAATACAAAAGGAAAACGAGAAATACTAAAATTGCGACATCCAAATATAGAATAAAATAAATGTTAAGCATAGAATAGAATAAACATTAAATATTCTCCGTGATCTCGGTGGGCCCATGTGATATTTTCGCCTGGCGCGTGTAGACTTGCCATTTGGACTCGTCCTCATGCAGATCCGTCGCAGGTAGCCAATGTGGAAATCTTTTGTGAAAGAATGATTTTTAAGACACATGAGTGTACTAGGCTTATTTCTACTTCGAATGGGTGAGCAATGTGTTGATGTATAAACACCAAGTCTATTTGTGCGTGCATGCATGTGTGTGCGCGTGCTTGTATTTTTTGTTGTATGGGCCTGCTTGCACATAAACATGCTTTTATTTAGGTTTTAATATTATTCGATAATTTTGATGTTTATGACATGCATATTTCAAATGCATGATTTTTATGTGTAATTATCATCTACCTTTTTTGAGAAGCTATTTGCGTCCTTTGTATGTCTTTGAATTTATATCACATATTTTTTTCTGAAACATTTTTTTTCAATTTATCTCATATGTTTCATCAATCAGGTTGATAGTGTTCTCTGTCTTTTCTTTCTCGTAGATTATATATTATGTGGTTATTTATGTTTTCCATCACCATGTGATTTTTAACATGTTAACTAATTTCCAGGTTCAACGGAGATAAATGATCTAGCACTTTGGGGAAACTATTCAATTCCAAAAGACAACCCTTCTGCTGATGATAGTCAGTTGCAAGCTGAGATTTGGGCACTTGGTCTTAGGAATCCATGGCGATGCAGCTTTGACTCCGCCCGACCTTCTTACTTCTTTTGCGGAGACGTTGGCCAGGTAATAACAGTGGAATTATTTTATATTTGGTGTGGTGTTCAGTTGTTCATAGATGCGTTCTATCACGAACCGAAATTGTATGCTTGAACGCGAAGTAGAGATACAAAATATCGAGACAAGCTTGACCCAAACTTCTGAGGGGTTTTTCTCTCAAAGAGCCTCTCTCATCTAGGAGAGCCTAACATTAAACAAGATCTCAAAAAATACCAAATGACTCCCACCAACCCCACACTCCCTTATATAGGCGGGAGTGGGTATACATAAAAAGCGATAATGGCCCTAGGGCTACGTAGACTATTAAGGAGTCGCGTGGTAGCCGTCTTCGTGTCAACACTCCCTGCCCAAAAAATTCAACCTTGTCCTCAAAGTCGATTTCCATAGGAGACTTCTGAGAGCGTTAGAGGGTCTAAGTCGTGAAGTCAGGGCGATCATTTTTAGATCCAAGCAGCACGAAAAGGTCCTTGGAGGGAGGATGTGGGTGGGGAGTGCATTTGTTAGCAGCTAAAGCAAAGGCCCTTGTGGGGAATCTCGAGGTGCTGCTAGTTAGATAAGCATTAGGGTTTGTGGAGGATTTACTTTGGGATTTTGGATGTGGGGATGAGCGCAGTGTGACGGGATTTGAGGGATGCAAGAACAAACTTAGAGTTGTCAGCTAGGGCCTCACGGAGTTGTCACCGTGAGCAGATCCGCGAATTTCGGGATGTTTTCTTTCTCCAAAATCTGCAATGAAATGGCGGCTGCCCCCTTACTCATATTTACAACAAACTATCCCAGGGCATTCCATACATCGACTATGATGGACCGTTAATGTAATAAACTCTAGTATATTAAAAGACTGAAAAATACAATGTAATATATAAAAATACAATGTAATATATAAAAATACAATGTAATATATAAAAATGCAAGTATACAAAAATCCGGATGCATCTATTGAGTCAAATCGTCAATGCGAAGTTGCCAAATATTGTTGTTTTAATTGACTTTGAGGAATCAAAATCTTGATTCTAGTCATTATTACTGATTTAGGCTTGGTTATTAGTTTCTCTTAACATTAGTCTATATTCATGAAGGTAAATTTCAGTGCATTGCTTTGAATAACTGGGTTTTTTTTGGTAGGAAGCATACGAGGAAATTGATTTAATCACAAAGGGAGGAAACTATGGATGGAGGGTATATGAGGGTCCTTATCTTTACATCCCCAAGTCATCTCCAGGAGGAAACACCTCTGCCAACTCTATAAATCCAATCTTCCCTGTCATGGGGTATAATCACTCCTCTGTGAATACAAATGTCGGTTCAGCTTCAGTTACTGGTGGCTATGTCTATCGATCAAACACAGATCCATGCCTGTATGGGAGGTAAGTCATCTTTCAATCGAGGGTTAATTTGGCTATTCTTTATGTTGTCTACTGCCATTTTGGAAATCCAGATAAATTTTTATTGTATTTGGTTTAACTGTTTCGACACGAAGTTCAGCTATCTGAAACTTCAATAAAAAAGCTTTCTTAGATTGATGATGATGTAGACGGCTCCCCAATAAAAAGTACATTAGTATGAATTTCAGTTATTCTATTTAATAAATAGGAAAAAATACCAAAACTTTGCCTGAAAGCTAGAATAATTACAGGTTGCACAAATCTTACTTTTGAAATTACAAAAACCTCCCCCCGTAAGATTACATTTCATAACATCCATGCACAAAAATACCCCTTTGGAATAAATTTCCAGGAGGGTCTTTTTCTACATGAATGTTATGAAATTTACTCTTATAGGGGAGGTTTTTATAATTTAAATAATAAGAGAGGTGCAACATGTAATTTACAAAACTTAAAGGGAAGGTCCCGATAAATGACCCTAACAAATATATAAATGAGTAAATATTTTTATTCATTATATACTAATTGAGAGTAGCTCTTCATTATTTACTAATATTTACTCTCGTCATTCAATCTACCGTATTCGTGTCATAATTGTTTTTGCCCAAACAGCTACAATTCTCATGGGACTTTAAGCAGTAATCTTGTTGAACAGTTTTCTGTTTTCTCGCATTAGCATAACACTACTAGAATCTGTAATACATTTGAAGGCCGTTTAGTTGACCCCCTTCAGTTTGTCTTTTTCACAAACTTATTAGGGGGTTATGGAGCAGAGTCCTTGGCTCGACACGGTCTATGACGCAGGATGGTTCGATGTGAAAATATGCGTCGGTGTCGACACGCTAAAATAATGTTACGCTCAAATGTGGAATAACTGTGTCGACACGCTAATGCAACCCTACGTGAACGTGCAGAATAAATGCGATCAAGCCGAACCTAAATGATTCATGCGTGCGCATTTGTATCATAATCTGAAACAAAATATTAGCAATGATAATTAAAACGGATAGCAAGTCAACACAACGTGCACAATAATTTTCGCGTGTGTAAGCAAATAATCACGCTCTTTCACAAGTGGTGTTTTCCCCACTATAGTGGGATAAAGGCTTGAGTGTTGTTGTTTCACAAGTGGTGCTTTCCACTACAATTTGCACAAATGAAATATAGGATTTAAGGGAAAACAGAACAATAGCACTATTAATTTTCAATACCCAAACAAACGTGTAATATCCTCCAATATTTAATATAGAAAAAATAAACAACACACTAAATTGATACTCACTTAGCAATGAAGATCCGACAGTAGAGGGGAGGAGATCCTTAGCAATAATAGCGTTGATCTTGGTTCTGGAGGTTGTCGGGTTTTGTGGAACAAGGTAGATATGAAAAATGCGGCCAAATTTGGAAAATGGATCAAGGGGGCAAGTACCTGTTACGATCATGTATGTCTTGAAGAATAACTATCACCGGAGAAGGGCCGAGAGGGTGGCCGGGGATGAGAAAGAGATCAAACGAAGGTCTGGGGGGCGGCTGGAGATGAGGGAGACGACGAGGCTGGGAAAAAAGAGGAATAAAAAAACTATTTTCTTTACTTTCATAAAACAACATTACAACCTACTAGTCCTATTTATACTATGATTACAATCGAACTATAACGTTACATTTATTTTGAAACAATGACCTCCTAACGGCTTGGGAATCTGAAACGTTGAATGGATCCAGCGGCTGGCATGCTTCCTATAAGTTGATGATGAGTTCAGACCCTTGATCCGGTCAATGATGAATTTCGGCCCTTGGATTAGATATTGTCTTATCTATGCTGATAACAACTGGCGAGTGAAGTGCATGGCTTTTGTGCTGTCACCATCTCTGTCGTTGATTTTAATCATAATTTCTGAGATCGTCGGATCAAAACACTAAACCCTAACATTTGCCCGCTTCTTTAAGAGTGTTGTCCTCAACGCTTATTTCATTTCTCTCTTCTCTGCCTCCATTTGACTAAAATGAGATCGCTGGAAAAACCAGTGTTACTTCTTCTGGTGCTGCACTTGACTTCTGGAGCTCTGGGTCTGCAACTTCACGGATCCTTGTTGAAACATCGGAGAAGGCAGTAGCGATGACAGGCCGGGAAAGTATCAAAAAAGTCTGAGGGCTGCAACACGTTTCAAATGTGAAACTGAAAAAATTCGGTAAATAGTCTTCAGCTCCCTTCTATAACATGTGGATCTGAACTTCTAGTCTGGTATCGTTTTTTTCTCTTAATTTGTTTGTGATCCTTGTTTTCCCCGTGACATCAAAGCCAGTGTCGTAGGTTCTTCATTTTTTTCTCGAGCTTTTCTATGACTTCTCTGTTTTTCTTCCTTTCCATGTTAGATTTTCAATGTCGAGCCATTTCTCTGTTATTTGTTGAACATTAGCGGCTTGTAGTTGCGGATTTTCCCCTAAATCCGTGGCGTCCTCCCACATACTGTTGACAGGTGATAATCCCTGCCACTATATGAGTGCTTGAGGGATTTGTTGGCCTTGCCGCATGATTCGACGAGTGCTGATGACGGCCATTGGTTGATGCAGGTGGTTGTTCTCCTGGTTGAGTTCTGGGAGTTCAACAGTTTGTATTCGAGGAACTCCTTCGTATGGCTTTAACATAGATGCATGGAATACTTTGTGTATCTTTGATGAGGGAGGGAGGAGCAGGCGGTATGCCGTTTCCCCAATGACCTTCGTAACCTGATAAGGGCCATAATATTTCAATCCCAGTTTTCTTCCTTTCGGCCTTGCCACTGTTAGCTGCCTATAGGGATGTAATTTAAGTAATACCCAGTCTTGTTTCTCTAGCTTTAACTTTTTTCTTTTTTTTATCTGCCTGGTTTTTTATTCTTTGTTGCGACTTGACTAAGTTTTCCTTGAGAAAGTGCAATATCTCTTACCTGGTTTGTAGGGTGCTCTCTACCGCCTTATTGTTTGTTTTATCTGCACAAAAATTGAACAAGCAAGGGGGGTCGACCAAACATGACCTCAAAAGGGGTCATATTGGTCGAAGAGTTATAAGAGGAATTATAGTGATATTCAACAAAATTTAGATACATAGACCTTTTATTAAGATTTTCATGCGAAAAAACTCTTAAGTTTTGTTCTAAGCATTTGTTAACCCTTTCAGTTAGGTCGTCTACTTGTGGGTGGTAGGAGGAACTATACTTGAGTGTTGTTCCTTGTAATTTAAAAAACTCCACCCAGAAGTTGCTTAGGAAGATAGTGTCCCTATCTGTGATTATTGTCTCAGGTATTCCATGAATTTTTCCAATGCAATTCTAGAACTCACTGGCTACAGTGGGGCCTGTAATTGGGTGTTTGAGAGGGGGGGCAAAATGAGCTGCCTTAGAAAACCTGTCCACTATAACTAATATTATAGTATAGCCCTTTGAATTTGGAAGGTCTAGAATAAAGTCCATTGTGATATCTGCCAACAATCTTTGTGGGGTTGGTAGGGGTTGTAAAAGCCCATATGGTAAATGGTTGGAGACCTTAGCCTTCTGGCAGATATCACATTGTTTTATAAACTTGGTAACTTCCTCCATCATATTATAGCGAGAAAATTGTGCCTTGATTCTATACAGGGTCCCTTTAATTCCAGAATGCCCGCCCACGAGACTAGAATGAGCCTCTATTATAATTTTTTTCTTAAAGTCTGAATGGTATGGAATGTATATTCTGTTTTTGTATGTGATGTAGCAGCCATGTTGTTTCCATTCTTGGTAGTTATGAGATTCCTTTCTTATTTTATTTGCTAACTCATCAATGCTATAATCACTGTTCAATTCTTCCAGTAAGGTAGAAATTGGATTGGTAATCAATCAAGGCTCATTATGGATGGGTAAGTCGGAATATCTGGTATCCTGGATAATGAATCAGCTGCTTGATTATTTTTTCCTGTTTTGTATTGGATGCTAAAATCATATCCTAATAATTTTGAAAGAAAAATTTGCTGATCTGGTGTCTGTATTTGCTGGGTCAGCAAATGGTGTAAACTTTGGTGATCAGTTAAAATGATGAATTGGTGACCCAGTAAATACTGTCGCCACTTAGATATCGCGGCTGTGACCGCAAACAACTCTCTAATATATGTGGATTTTTTTGCATCATTGGTAAAGTTTATTGTTAAAATAAGCTATCGTTCTTTGGGATTGTTTAAGAATTGCTCCTATGTCAGTTCCTGACGCGGCTGTTTCTAATATAAACGCTTCAACAAAGTTTGGTAATGCTAAAATAGGATAAGAAATAAGCTTTTCTTTCAATTTTTCAAATTCCTTTTGCGTTTTATTATTCCAAAGGAAGGAATTTTTCTTTAATAGTTTGGTTAGTGGGAACGCTATTTTACAATGATCCTGAATGAATTTTTTATAATAACCCGTCAATCCTAAGAAAGCTAACATGTTTCTGATTTTTCGGTACGGGAAATTGCTCAATCGACTCAATGTTGCTCTTATTGGGGCATACTATTCCATCATAGATAGTATGACCTAAAAATTCTATTTCTTTTGCTAAAAAGCAGCATTTAGATAATTTTATGAATAGAGTATTTTCCTTTAAAATGTTCAAAGTCATTTTATGATGTTCTAAATGATTTTCTTTTGACGCACTATATATTAATATATCATCAAAGAAAATAACAACAAATTTTCGTAGGAATGGCTAGAAGATGGTATTCATTAAGGCTTGAAACTTTGATGGAGCGTTTGTTAAGCCAAAGGGCATTACTAAAAACTCATAATGCCCTTGATGAGTCATAAATGCGGTTTTATGAATGTCTGTCTCAACCATTCTTATTTGGTGGTATCTTGACCTTAAGTCTAGTTTTGAAAAAAAAAGGGCTAGATATAACTCATCGAGTAACTCATCAATAGTTGGTATTAGAAACCTATCTCTTATTGTAATCTTATTAAGGGCCCTATAGTCCATACAGAATTACCACGTTCCATCTTTTTTTTGACTAAAAGTATGGGTGAACTGAAAACTTAGGGGCTAGGTCGAATATGTCCATTTCAAAGCATTTATGTCACCAATTTTTCAATTTCATTCTTTTGGTGGTATGGGTAGCGAAATGGACGTAAATTAGGTGTCGTTGCATTACTTAGGAGATTTATCTTATGATCAATCTACCGTTGGGGTGGGAGTGAACAAGGTTCCTCAAATAAGTTGGCGTAATTAGAAAGTAGTTCCTGGAATTTATGTGGCAGTTTACCTCCCCACTCTCCTAATGTTTGTGGACTCAATTCCTTTACTGGATTAGCCTTTGCGATTAACTGACACATTGCGGATGGTTTTAATGCAGCCATACGCATAAGTTGCGATGATGAGACTTGACCCACCTGGGAATCCTTGTGGTGACCTACTAGAATCACTTGTCCTTTGTCTCCTGTGTAAGATAATGTGAGCTTAGCATAGTCCATTATTACCATGCTTAAGATCCTTAACCAACTTTGTCCTAAGATAAGATTGGCACCTTCAATGTCCAGGACGTATAAGTGAACATTGTAATGGTGGGTGTGGATGAGCAGCAAAGTGTCTTTGCACTTGCCTTTGCAAGTTTCAGTCGACACATTCCCCATAAAAACAGGAATTTGTTAACAGGGAGGATTGGTAATTTCAAAAAGTCGGGCATTCTGTTGGAAATGAAATTCTGCATGCTCCAACCATCAACAAGTAATTCTAAAGGTTTATTATTAATATAGCCAGTCAATCTTAATCCATGGTCCGGAAGAGTCCCAATTAAAGATTGTAAACAGGTCATTGTTGGGGGGGGGGGGGGGGTCTTCTTCGGGTTGTTAAAATTCCTGATTCTCTTCCTCTAATTCATCTTCCTCCTCAGTACCCCTTAAATATAGTAAGGCCCCTTTTCCCTTGCATTTATGACCAATGTGATATCTCTCATCACAATTATAGCATTATCCCTTTTCTCGTTTTGCTTGTAGCTCAACGGGTGTGAGTCTTTTAATTGGTGGTAACTTAGATCTGTAAGTATTTAAGGCGACTCTACTAATTTCCTGATTTTTAGCTGGTTGGGCTGAAAAATATGATGGTCTCATCCTATATTATTATTTTGTTGGTCTTCATACATTCAAGCAATGGAGTAGGCATCATGGATTTCTGTTGGTCTAGCTAAATGAACAGGTCCTTTAATATGTTCCTTAAGGCCCGAAACAAACATATCAGTGATGAATTTGGGTTGTAGCCCCGGAACCTTAGTAATCAATTCTTCAAACTCAGTTTTGTAGTTGGTTATTTTAGTAGTTTGTTGTAATTTAGTTAATAAGCCGACTGGTTTAATATACATCGAAGGTCCAAAACGCTTTTGTAATGTGTCTACAAATAACGGAAATGTTAGTGCCGGATGGTCTTTTAAAGTGGCTTGGTACCACTTCGAGGCGAGTTTATCTAGGTGAAGGGAAGCAATTAAAAAAAAATCTTGGACCCTTATTTTATTATACTCAAAATAACAGCATAGCTCATAGATCCAATCCGTCGGGTACCCATTAGAAAATCTTGGACATATAATATCTAGTTTACCTGTTTGGTTTGAAACTACCTGGGTTTTGTTTTCTGGTGGAACCGCTCCGAGAATTCCATTTGAAGATTGTCCCGGAAATAGTTCTGGAATTCACTGATTGCTATGTACCTCTTCGATAATGGGAGGAACATAGTGTTCTTGCTGGTTTCCCTTGCCCATCATCTTATGTAGATTTTCAAACTGTAACATAATATCCCGCCTCACGGCTGCAATCTGATCTGCCATCTGGTCCGCCGATGATTATTTGGTTTCCAGAATTTGCCGCGATAAAATGTTCTCCTTGGTTTATAATTCATTAGTGAATTGTTGTTGAAGCCGATTGGTTTTCTATGCCATTTCTGCCATCATTCTTTGATGTATATCTTCCAACTGGGCTGATCGATTGACCTGTTCGGCTTGTAACGTCGCCTTGAATTCGGCAATCGATCAAAGTCCGTTGCTCATCTTGATATTACGGGATCGTTGAATCTCTCAACGAGAGCTCCAAATGGTTACGATCTTGTATGTCTTGAAAGAATAACTGTCACCGGAGAAGGGTCGAGAGGGTGGGCTGGGATGAGAAAGAGATCAGACGAAGGCCTGGGAGGAGACCGGAGATGAGGGAGACGACGGGGCAGGGAAAACAGAGGAATAACAGAACTATTTTCATTACTTTCATGAAACAACATTACAGCTTACTAATTCTATTTATACTATGATTACAATCAGACCGTTATTATTATAACGTTACATTTATTTTGAAACAATGACCTCCTAACGGTTGGGTAATCTGGAACGTTGAATGGATCCAGCGGCTGGCATGGCGAGTGAAGTACATGGCGTTTGTGCTTTCACCATCTCTGCCATTGATTTTAATCGTAATTTCTGAGACCGTCGGATCAAAACTGCAAACCCTAACAGTACCTGGGAGAAGAAATTTATAAACAGCACCAGGATCACCAGGATGGGCTGTTGCACTTTATAAGTAGAGGAAAAAAGTGGTGGCAAATGATGGTTGAGGGGGGATCTCGCCTGGAAGGGAAGAGGGATATGGTGGCAAGAATTTTTGTGGAAGCTTCAACTGACAGGAGAAAATGGAGGTCACAGCTGGGAGGCTCTGGGACTTCAACGTAGAGGATCGAGAAAGATATTCCAGGGAGTTTTGGGAGGAAGAAGAACAGTAAAAGCACAGGATGGGGAGTGCTTGCTGGCGGTAAGATGGGGTGGCTGTCTTGGGAGGAAGAACAGTACAAGCACGGGATGGGGTCTGCTTGCTGGTGGCATGACGGGCCGGCTAAAGGTTTGTGGCAGCTTGCAGCAATTGAGAAGATGAACAGGGAGGGTTTCTGAAAGCCCAGCTTGCTTTCGATGGGGAAGGTGGCGTGCGGCTAGGACAGGGGAGATACGCCGGAGAACTAGCTTCTCTCCCGTCGGCGAGGATAGAGGGGTGCACTGCAGGTGAGTACCGCGGAGGGTTGCGGTAGGGATGAACGTGCGTGGAGGAGCAGTAGAGAACTTGCGTAGGTGGCGATGGAGTTGGTTAGCCGTGATTTACTAGAGTCGTGCGGTAGGAGGGTGACGAACAATGGAGGCTCAGGCAGTTTCTCGCCGGGAAGATGATGATTAGTTGCGGTTTTAGCAGAGAACGTGGGAATAAAGGGGAAAAGGCTACATGGAAACAATGAATATAAAAGAAATAAAAGATAACTGATATTCGTCGAGATTTCGCATCCCGGGCTCGTGGCGTCGCACCACGAATGACTGTGAATTCTGGATTCCATCACAAAATACATAATGCCTGTAAACTGCAGCGCCCGTCCCTATTTATAACAAGAGAGTGTGGTTGAGCACCCGACATGAACGACTATGATCGTTTGTTACACTCAGTGTCCAAAAATGTTAAATACACATCAAAAAACTAAAATAAAATACATATACAATGAAAAGTGATTTTTCGGACACGCTCGCGGTCTCGGATCGTCGATCCGATCAACACATCTCCGACAAATCTGCAAAAATGGGTCCTGCCAAGTGGTGGCCCAATCTCCTCTGATTACGAACATGCGGGCAATCCCCATCAGTGTATGTTGCAGTATATTTTATTTTTGATTTCTTCTTGAACTTTCCTATTGCATACTATTTTAGGAAATTCACTTATACCGTGGGGGTAATATATAAACTCCGTCAGATATTGTACAATTTCTCTTTGTAATCCTAATTTTCACAGCCCTTTTGGGGTGAACCACATAAATTTTTATGCATTTTTTATTACGCTTTTGAAGGGGAGCCTTGGTGCACCGGTTAAGGTGTTGCCGTGTGACCTTGAGGTCACAAGTTCGAGTCCTGGAAGCAGCCTCTCGCAACAATGCAGGGCAAGGTTTGCCTACATTTTACCCTTGTGGTGGGACCCTTCCCCGGACCCCGCTAAGCGGGAATGCTTTGTGCACTGTTCTGCCTTTTTTTTGTCATTATGCTGTTTCTATGATTCTTCTTTCTTTACTTGATTATCCATAAAACACCACATAATGTAAAGATACTTCTACCAAATATATGTAAAATAGTGTAGAAGTATTGCTACAAAATATATATATAATGCCTCAGACAAAGCACTGAATAAAAATGAATGAAGAATGAGAATTCATACAACAACCATGATAAGGTGATGAAATTCTATTTTTTTTTTGGGTGCTTTGGCTTAGGTACTTGTATGCAGACCTCTATGGTTTAGCAGTGTGGGCAGGCATTGAGAGCCCAGAGGACAGTGGAAACTACAATAGCACATTGCTGACATTTGGATGCACTAAAGATACTCCAATTGCTTGTGATTCTGTGGAAAACAGCCCCCTCCCATCTGTCGGCATCATCTACTCCTTCGCCGAGGACAACGCCAAAGATGTTTATTTTTTGGCGAGCAAGGGCGTGTATAGAATAGTCGAGCCCGGCCGGTGCAACTACACCTGCACAAAAGAAAGCCAGGTGGTTGATAATGGAAGCCCGTCGCCGGGATCTTCCCCTTCGGCGGCTCATTTTGAAAATCTTCAACTGCAGCAAGTGCGTCTTCTCATCATCTTCATCATCATCATGTTATTGTGTTATTAGATTTCTTAGTTTGTTGGTGTTTTAATTTCTGGTTTTTGTGTGGTTTGTATCCTGGTGAGAAGAGGGTTTTGTATAATTAACTCAAGGCAGGGATTTTCCTTTTATGCAAGTATATGTGATTCAAGATCATCTTTTCATGTTATTGAATAGGGGGCATGCATTATTTTAGGTTTTGTCTGGTCAACTTGTGTGTTCTTATATGTTTCTTTTTTTATTTATAGCCTTAATCTTTAAATAAATAAATAAATTGTCCAATTATAATCTCCCACTAGGAAACTTTTGTAGTTTTATGTGCATCATGCATATCCTCTTCCATGTCCCGTCGAGTGGGAGAGGTGTTCGATATTTATGCCTTGTTTGGGAGGGTTTTTTTCCTCTTTTTTATTTTCTGAAAAATGTTATTGTTCATAATATTATGTTTGGTTTCTCTATCAATGGAACAGACAGCTCATCCATAAAGAGTTTTTTTGTCTTTTTAGAAAGTCACTCGTCCATAAAACAAATACAATATCATGAACGGTAGCGTTTTTCAGAAAATGAAATGTAGGAAAAAAAATCCTTCCAAATGGGGCCTTAGTCCCCCGTGGAGAAACTCATGCAACTTTGTGCATCTAAAATAGTTCATGATTTCTTGGTTAGATGCATGTGTTATTACATAATATTGTAGTTGGCTTGGCCAAAACGTTCACTCTCATGTCGTCCGGTTAAAAAAAAGGTTGTGCTCCTAGCCTTGTCGGAACCATGTTTTACTTATATATTATGAAGGTCATGTAATCTTGCGCATTCAATATAGATCATGAGTACCTCCAACTATAACAAATCTGTTTTAGGCTCTGTTTGGGACGGTGGTTACAGCGGGAAAAGTTTGATTCCGACTGCCACTGCTGTTTTGAAGGTGTTCGGCTTCTCAATAGTGGGAAAAGAAATGGTTAAAAGTTGTTTTCATGATTTCTAATCTCAAACAAAGCCTTGGGTTGTAGGTTCTAAGATTATATCAAAAAGGCTACAACCTTAGTTTTGTGGACTTATAATTAGATCATGCTCTCCTGACCAATTTGTCCTGGGTTAGATGCACCTGTTCTATCAAAACTATTGACATGACTTTTTTGCTCTTGTAAGTTTGGGTAAAAACGATGCGGTAATGAAATATGTTTGACATAAAGATGGTAATGACTGTCACCAAGAAAAAACTAACTTTGAGCATAAATTGAATGAAATTTCTTAGCTGAGGTCGGGAGTACACGACCGCCTATTCGTAACCACAACGTTCACGACCGTCACCACCGTTCCAAACGGACCCATAATCTCATATTGGTCATTTTTTGTAGCTAAATTCTGGACCTCACCGATTACAACAAATTGGTATTGTGCTGCCACTCACACTGTCAACTCTCAAGACACTCATGTGAAACAAAACTTAGATATCCAAATCGGTATAAATGAGAGAGCATGTTGAGAAAATAGTACTAAAAATTTATGCATCCCTGCCCGCTTATATTAATTAAGGTTACTTTCTCATCATTTGATCCAATGGCTGTGGTTTTGGCTCGGGCTTTCTCTCGCTCGATTGTGGAATCATTAGCTCATATACGGGACATCCTCGAAGCGTAGATGGGTGCGAGAGGAGGTGTTAAAATCCTCTCATAAAAGAGGTCGGGGGATCGAGGCTGGGTACTGGCGCTCACCGACCTCAATAACCCGTCAGTAACCAGTTAAGGGAGGTCCTGTAAGCCCAGTTTTTTGTTGGGCCGAACGCAGTTATAGAGAGAGGTTGGGGCCTGTTGGACTGCAGTCCGGCTATGAGCCGCCTGGAAGACTCGAATTCAATGAGTGAGGCGTGCCCACTTCCAGCAACGGATACGTAAGTTGAACCGATTCAACTCCAATTCAAGACGGATTTATTTCAGCTGCATCACAGGTGTGAACTATGTCTATCAGTGCATGCAAAATTAATTTCAACATTAGCTGCTCTGTGAACAACTGAACATACATTGCATTTATTGGACGGCATCTATAATGATAACACATTTTTCAACTGACCAAAGATAGTCAATTGTGTTGTGTTGGTTCAAGCCCTGAACCGAACCTGTGCGGTTCAGGTTTCTTAAGCAAACCTTCGTCGTCTTTGCCGGACAACCCACTGACCCCCGGAGAAAGCACCCCACACCTACACAACCTCTTGTCTTGTGCAGCCTACCGCTGCACCCCCTCTCAGAATATCAGAGAAATGGAGGGGATCCATTTCAGAGTCAATTGTGTTGTATTGGTCATTTTTTATATTTTTCTTTTAAGCAAAAAGTGTAAGACATTAGATGTATTGCACTTTAATCTTATATATCGGATCTTGAAATGAATCCCCTCCATTTTAAATGAAATGGGGAGAATCCTGTTTCACAGAGTACCTCTTTAAATAGAACAATGATTGCTAGCAAGAGGGCACGTGATGTCGAAATAGCAAACAAAATCTAACCTCGGGGAAAAATATGATCCAAATTATATTTTATATTGAAGAAAGTAATAATAATTCCAAATAGTTTTTTTATAGAAATTTTCTGTTATTATTATTATTATTATTTCTGTCAAATGTTTAATTTTTATTTTTTAGTGAGATTATGACAAAAGATCGGACACAATAGTGACAAAATATTCGTATAGCCGACTCCATTTTATTTTCAGTGAGATAAAGGCTGAAGTGTTGTTGTATTTAATTTTTATTTCGTATGAACAACAAATTTTACTTTGACACGAGACGACACGATAGCAGTCATGCAAAGCTTCGTTTTTGTACATAATATAATATTTTTAAAGCTATTTTTTTCAGAAAATAAACCGGAAAACAAGTAAACAACTTAGTTATTCTCTCTTGAAAATCACAACCGTTAATATCCCGCTAAATTAAAATGGACGGCCATCTTCTTTCGAGTAAATCTAATGTTTGCCATCTTCTTATAACTTGTTGGCTAAGTATAGCAGGAGTAATTTTTGGGTGGGCTGATCGTGAGCATGAGATTAGTGTCGTGCACTTGCACATCAAATATCGTGTGTCTGATTTGATGTGCGAGTTCACCGACCTGATTTCTTTGCTCACGGTGAGTCAGACCCACCCAAAATTTATTTGTATAGCAGGGGGCATGACATGGCCCAAGGGGGAGGGGAAAATTTTTTGGTCCGAATGATGGACTCACAGGAAGGTCCACGGATCCCACAAAAAATTGATTTTAATCTAACAAAAATATATATTTTTTGTAAAATAAATTATATAAAGTTAATTAGAATTTTTTATCTTCATATCCAGCCGGATATTGGATATTGCGTTTTCTAAAATCTGACCGAATTTCATTTTTTGATTGTTTTTAATTTGCGAATTTTGCTGGCGGTCTGATCAGTCATTCCACGGCCAGATCTCACCCGATCTCACCCGGACCGATCGGCGGGCCCAAAATTTTCTCCAGGGGAGGGGGGCGTGCTGGGGCTCAGGTTCCCCCCAAAAATTTTACAAAATGGTTAGTAAATTTAGATTTTTCTCATCGATGCAATGAATTTTTAATACTTATACATCAAAACGGTGGCCGGATGAGTGAGAAACGGCTCCAGAAAGAAGGAGACATTCAAAAAAAAATTGATGAAAAAAGTTGATGTCCGGCCCTCCCTTATTAAAATTCCTAGATCCGCCGTTGTGCACTAGGGCCAGCTCCTGTGCTATGGCAACAGTAATTGATCTTAGTATTGTCCTCCATATAATATTTCTACAAAATTAGGCATGAACTTTTAACATTTTTGAAGTTGATAAAAAAGAAAATTAAAGGCACCGTTTGACACAATGGCAGCGGTGATGAACATAGGGGCTAAATTGTAATTCCTTAAAACTTCATTTCAATGAATGACGGTTTAATCCATGTGTTTAGGGCTGCCACCACCGTGTCAAATTGAGATCCGGATCCTCTCCATTTATAATGAAATGGAGGGGATTCATTTCAAGATCCGATGGTTGAGAAAAACTGCAATACGAAACTTTATACGAAACTGCCACGTGATTCCTAAACATGCTCGATCGTTATAGCTAATCAACATATAATTAAACACAGGTTAACACTAGAGAAATAGACAGCCGGAAAGAAAGATATCATAAATTTCCTCTTTCTCATTTCCATTAAGGTGCTCTTTTATCGTGGCCAGGTAATCTCTCGGCCATTGATTCCACAACTTTCCAAATACTACGGGTCAGTTTATTTCGGCGGTGACGGTGATAAAAGGAGCTGTGGGAATGGAGCTGTTCAAAATGACAAAACAGTTTGGTAAAACAGTGGTACAGAGTTGTTCAGAATGGAGAAACAGTTTGATAAAACAACGGTGATATTTCTGTTACATTTAATTATAATTAATATTTATTATAAATTTAATTTATTATTAATAATAATCATATTAATACTATTAATATTAATGAGAATAATAATAATAATATAATATAATAATAATATAATCAGAATAATAATAAAATCAAACAATACTTAAATAAAGATCCAAATCACGGGAACAAATTCGCACCGCCGGAGCACCGTCAAACCACTGGAGGAGGGGGAGGAGGGGGCAGAGGAGGGGGAGGCGGCAGAGCATCTTCCTTCCATGGCGTTTCTGTTCATCTTCCTTACAATCGCCTCCCGCGCACAAATTCGCACCGCCGGAGCGATGACAACGCAGCGTTGGAAAGGAGTTACTAGCTGCGGCGTGAAATCTCCGGTGGCAACGGAGGTTTACTCCTCCGATGCCGACACAACGGACAGACAAACAGGACAAATTTTTTTGGGGCGTTGCGGTCCGATCGCAATGGAGGAAAAACGCCTAAACAAACTGACCCTAAGGCTCCGTTTGGGGGGATTTATTTTCACCGGTCAAGCGGCTTGACCTTAATACTTAAATAAGTCCCGGTTCATGCGGTCATAGCCGCTTGACCGGTGAAAATAAATCCCCCCAAACGGAGCTTAAGGCTGCGTTTAGCGTGGCTTATTTGTTCCGGTGAGATTGGACAAAAATGTCATTGTCATATCAAAATCTTATGCCCCAAATTAATTTCTTTTTTGGTAACGGTAGTAACATTTGTCATACCAAACATACAATGACAATATTGTCCAACCTCACCAGAGCAAATAAGCTGCAATAAGCAACGCCAAACGCAGCCGTTCGGCACGGTGGTGGCGGTCATGAACATGGGGGTTAAATCATCATTCGTTAACGCCCACCTAACGAACTTCATCCACTTTTATGTTCAATCGAATGATGTTTGTTAGGTGATAGTCTGATACTTAATGAATGACGGTTTAACCCATGCGTTTACGGCCGCCAC
Organism: Platanthera zijinensis; assembly: GCA_039513925.1. Taxonomy (NCBI): domain Eukaryota; kingdom Viridiplantae; phylum Streptophyta; class Magnoliopsida; order Asparagales; family Orchidaceae; genus Platanthera; species Platanthera zijinensis. Next base: position 29,484,770 of record CM077096.1, read on the forward strand.
CACAGTGCCAAATGGAGCCTAAAACGACAGTCCCTCAGTTGATTGTTGCTTCAACAAGTGTAATATTGAGGATGATTATTTATTTAATTTCTTGTTTTAAATTCTTTTATATATAACTAAACAGAATAACAGTTAACATTAAACATATTTTAATTAGGAGATTTTTTTGCATTGCCTTTTTAGCATTTATTATTGGAAATTATTATTGGTACCTCATATATAATTATGTGTAACTCATGGATATTTATATTCATAAACCATAAATATATACATACATAAGATAAAATGATTCATAAAATTAAATGATATGGGACTTTAACATGATGCATAAAATTAAATCATTATTGGAGTTTCACATAATCGTCATAGCTGAGATCCGAGAACAACAATTACTTGATAATTAAGAAAATCAATGAAAAGCTTTTATTATAAGAGTTCCTCCAATCCGAAGTTCATCAATCTTGTGACTACATATGAGCTAAAAAAGTGAAGTAAAATGTATATATTGGTTTCTTTTAGCACATTGGTGGCCGTCGTAAACGAACTGTCATTCAATGACGACCAACGACTACCTCACAAATTTTATCCGTTTAAACATAATAGTGGATCAAGTTCCTCCTTAGGTATGAGTTAACGAATGACAGTTTAACCCTCATATTCACGACCGTCAGCATGGTTTGACGACCGTCAGCATCGTGTCAAACGGAGCCCTAATTGAAAGAAAAGTTCTTCTAGTTTAGGAGAGGGGAGAAATGAAGAGTCGCCGCTCAGTTTATATATAGAATAAAGAGATGAGGCAAAGTTTCTAGGTCAAATCGTGCCGGCGAGCGAAGAGAGGGACGTCGGGCTGCGAGAAAAGAGAGGAACGCCGGCGACCGGCTGCGAGCGAAAGAGGGGCGAGTGTTCAGCTCTGAGGGTCGGGCGTTATTGAGTGAAATGAGGGGCCTGAATTCAAATATATCAGAATTATATTTATCACGGCCTTGAATATTAACGTAAACAGAACGGGAGGACAGTTGGGTTGATTTGGTCAAATGACGGGGCGTGAAAGAGCCGGGAAAGAAATGCATTTCATATTTTGTTTCTTAATTATTTATTTACTTCATTTAAGAAGGGAAATCAATATAATCATATAATATAACCCCGTCCCCTCTAATCTAATCTCTCTCGCTTGCAAGGATCCTCTGTCTGTTCCCGGAGAAATCTAGCGGGAATCTAGGGTTTGCTTGAGAAAGTAGAAGAAGATGGCGCCGAAGACGCTAATTTACAGCTTCGTTGCGCGGGGGACGGTGATCCTGGCGGAGTACACAGAGTTCAAGGGGAACTTCATGGAGATCGCTTCCCAGTGCCTGCAGAGACTGCCGGCCGCCAACGACAAGTTCACCTACAGCTGCGACGGCCACACCTTCACCTACCTGGTCCATAATGGATACAGTGAGTCCTAAATCCTTGGTCGCCTTTTACTTAAATTGACGATTCCTTGCTTGTGGATTTCCCCCCTTTTGATTATTAACCTAAAGTGTGAAGTACTTCAGGAAGTAAAGATTGATTAATATTATTATTGCTTATCTGTATAGTTCCTGCTGTTAGATGCTAGATTTGATCAATTGGCTTCAAATTATGTTGTTTGAAACAAATAAATTTCGAGTCCATAATGGATTCATTGATCCACCGTTGGTTCGGCTACTATGTAATCATACACCTCTGTGGCTTCACATCCATTAGGCTGAGCTGTGGTTGGCAATTCGACCCTCCGCTCCACGGATGCCGGCCTTGCCGGGGCTCCGCGCGGCAGCGATCTGCCCCGTCAATTCAGCCATTAATTACATGTTAATTGGGCTTGGTTGGTAGCTTCAGTTATTGGCTAGGTTGACGAATAGATGCTGTTGGTGTTTAATCTTTTTGTTGGTGGAAAAGTATGGGTTGAGCTAAGATATAACACTTTAATGTCGACATGAAAAATTGAGGATAAGGCCAACTATGATGATAAAATTTTATTTACATGAGTATGCTCATAGGACCCGATTGCACACTGAGGTTCTATTTGGCGCGACGGTGGCGGCCGTGAATGCGATGGTTATGAATTGTTGTTTGTGAACGACTGACCTCTCCTAAGGAACTTCATCCACTTTTATGTTCAAAACTAGTTTTCTTTTCTTGGTGGTGGTCATAATTGTTGTCATGCCAGCCAAACATACATTCTATGATGGTGGCGTTTTTGTACAAACTCATCAGAGCGGAAAATGACACGTCAAATGGAGCCCAAGGGTTTGTTTGAAACAAATGTGAATTTGAGGGATGACTGTGTGAAAATGCAGTAGTAAACGCTATCGATCATTTTATGTGCATTTGGAACTTTCATGACAGTGTTTCTTGACCAAATTCCACTTTCTGATGTTTGTGTTGAGTGCGCCACGTGGAATGGACGGTGATGTCCGAACGTGTGTCGCGACTCATTAAAAAGGATGGTTTAGTCCCACACCGCCTAACATGCTCCTTTGTCCTAGGTGTATAAGCGGGGTGACCACTCCTCCCCTAACCACATGGTTTTAGGGAGTGACGCCACAATGCTTTACATGGTATCAGAGCAAGGTTGGGGCACGTGGCAAGGGGGGTGTTGAGTGCGCCACGTGGAATGGATGGTGATGTCCGAGCGTGTGTCGTGACTCGTTAAAAGTGATGGTTTAGTCCCACACCGTCTAGCGTGCTCCTTGGTCCTAGGTGTATAAGCGGGGTGGCCACTCCTCCCCTAATCGCGTGGTTTTGGGGAGTGACGTCACAATGATTTACATGAAAAAAAAACTTGTCAACCTCCTGACCAAGTCCACAACGAGCAAACTCTGCGATCTTCAACCAACCGTGCTTCCTGAGAACAAGACCGTGCCAAAGCCGAATATCAACACCAATCCGCACAATTGCGGACTGCTCCTATCAGACAGCGCGGTCTCCAGGTGAACCAGTCCGCGCAATTGTGTCAAACTCCACGATCTCATAACCAGACCGCATGCACAGAAGACAGCCGGACTCGGCGAGCTTCAGATGAGTCCGCAAGAACAACATGCCGAACTCGGCGAACTCCAGATGAGTCCGCCACATCCGCGGTTAGACATTCCTAACCGCCCGATTCACCAAGGGTGCTTGCTGAGCCAGACCGCAAGAGAGACCGGCAAACCGCCAAGGGCTATCCGCCAGAAGCTATCTGACAGGCCGGCAGCGTACTCTGTGGTCTGCCCAATCAGACCGTCCACACTCCACTACACTCCCACTTCAACAATTTTAACAGTTTGGGCGTTAATTATCGGTAAAGCTTGATGACTCTTGCAAGATTGATTGACTGTGGTGGTTTTTGACCTAAAATGTCTTATTGAAATAATACTGTTTGCAACCTCACCTACCCAAATGCTATCTGTGATTTTTATAATTGTGTTCACGGACTCCATCACTCTTCCATCACTCTCCCAAACAAACTATAAATTTGCTAACTAACACTAAAACAAATGAAGGAAAAGAAATACAGCTGTTAATCCCTTCTCCAATTTTAAGACAGGAGAATTATTTCGAATCAAATGTTCGAATTGACTGACTAGTCCTTACTCCTTAGGATTCCAATGCTTTGATTTGGGTTTACTCCACATAAAGTTGCAATCCAAATAGAGTTTTTTATGCCTAACTTTATTTTGGTAGAGCTATGAAGATCATTTTTGAAGTTTCTAGTTTTCCATATTAGCGCTAATAATGACGTGTAATTTAGCATACGATTTGGGGACGTTTGATGGGCGCGAGCCTAATTTGTCTTGTGATTATCCGGCGGACCCTCGACTATTTTTATGATTAATAAAGCGGACTGTGTGAGTGGAGTAGGCAATTGTCTCTCCTGTCTTGTGCTTCATCTCTTTTCTTGTTTTCCAATGGTTGTTTTGCAACAAAATTCCCTTACAAGATGTTTCTTTTCCTCTTCTTTTGTATTAAGTTTTTGGAAACGATAATGAATGCAGAGCTTTTGTTTCATTTTGGCAAAACCAATCTTAATATATTTTACAGGTTACTGCATTGTTGCGGTTGAGTCAGTCGGCAAACAAGTTCCGATCGCCTTCTTGGACAGGATCAAGGAAGAATTTACCAGCAGATATGGCGGTGGAAAGGCCGCGACGGCCGTTACTCATAGCCTGAACCGAGAATTTGGGTATATTTTAGTTCTTGTTTTTCGTCAATTCATCTCTGCGAATCCTACTCCGTCCTAGAAACTGATGGAGATAAATTTTTAGACCCAAACTGAAGGAGCACATGCAGTATTGTATGGAACACCCGGAGGAGATCAGCAAGCTCGCAAAAGTACAGGCTCAGGTTTCTGAAGTTAAAGGAGTTATGATGGAAAACATCGACAAGGTAAATCTCTGACCTCGCATATTTCCATTGAGGCTGCTAATTGTCGGATCTCGAGCCGCTTCTATCAGCCTGTCTGGTTCTGACTTTAATTCGAACAAAAAATCAATTGATTTTCAATTTATGAAATTTTTTTTACTCCATTAATGCGAACTGATATGCTCAATGGCCAAGATTGAGTGAGTGAGTATTTGTTGGATGGCTTGGATTAAATCAAATAGTCTTAGGAAGCCACAAAGGTCTCAAAATTACTTCTTTTTAAGATAGTATACACACACACATATTATTTATAAAGAAATAGTTTGTTTGTATTGTGTTGCACTAGCAAAATCATCTTCAACGTTCATCACTATAAGGAAGGCATGGACGAGTCACATGCAAGGAAACTTGCACGTGTGGTTCTGGCCTCTTCAGGCAGACATATCATGATAATTTATTGATTTTAATCACAAATTTTAGTATAGTTCGTGCGCCCAAAGCAACCCACGGATGGGTAAAGCACATTCACAATTAAGAGAAATCGGGCGCGCCAGTGCGGGTGTAGCCCCGTGCCTGACTGCTAGATACATATAGGGGTTCACTCTTACACTTATATGCGTCTCGATTGACCCATGCTAGTTTAATCCTAGTTCAATCCGAACTGAGATCGGCTCGCTGTCCAGATTCTAGCTAAAAGCCCGGTCATTTTATTAGGGGCATTATCAATCAATCTTTGGAGCTAAATTTCTCGTCTTCAATCGAATACATCCATTATAATTAATTTTGCGAGCCTTCTCCTGAATCTGTGTTTTGTGTTCAGGTCATCGATCGACAAGAGAACATCGACGGCCTGGTTGGAAAAACCGAAAATCTTCGCTCCCAGGTTTCAAATCACCAAATCAAAACTCTTGCTTATTCTTAGTTTTTTTTATATATTTTGTAAATGTTTTTTTGTAGGCTGATGGATTCAGGCAGGGGGGTACACAGTTAAGGAGGCGTCTGTGGTGGCAGAACATGAAGATGAAGCTGATTGTCCTGGGCATCATTGTGGCTCTCATCCTCATCATTATCTTGTCTGTCTGCCATGGCTTCAACTGCAAATGAGACTTTTGGCTGTTCATCGAGTTTGGATGGCTTCAAGTCCTGTACATTTCTTAACTCATATTTTAGGGATTTGGCATTCACATACATATATATGATTCGTGTAATTGTTTGTTTTCTTGGTCATCTGTAGTCATAATACTTCTTGAGAGTATAGCGATAAATGTGTTTTCTTCTGCGATTAATATACAGATATATACTACTAATTACCCAATCCTGGGAGTTAGCATAATTAATTACAGGAGACTCCCCTGTCTTTGAAATTACAATAACCTCTACTATAAGTTTATATTGTATAACATTCATGCACAAAAATACCCTCTTTGGCCTCCTCTTCAGGAGGGTATTGTTGTGCATGTAGGGTATAAAGCTTAATTTCAAAAGATTTTGGGGGTGGCGTGCAACCTATAATTTAACACTTATAGTAAAATTCATTGATCTAGATTTGAATGAATTTATAAAGAAAATTGATTTATGGATCACTACATTCTTAACAGCCACTGGTTATAGAAAATCTGAAATCTGAATCATCATATTCTGGGAAGAGCTCCTCCTTAAGTAATGGCGCAATCCACTGGATCTGAATGTTGGTAACATCCCAGATATCATCATCCCCTTCGCCCTGCACCAGCACCTTCCGCTCCTTCATCTCCATTATCATCCTCTTCAGCAGCACCGGCACCAGCTCCTGCATTACCGGCGACGGCAGCCCCTCTTCCCCGAGACCGGCCTTCATGCACTTGTGCATCTTCATCAGCAGCCCCATCCAAAAACTCTTGAACCCCTGTCCTGATGCCAGACGCCCCATGAAGCGCAGATACACCTCCACCATCTGCTCCACCGCCATCTTCAACGTCCCCTCCATGCTCCGCATCTCCTTCTCCATCCCCTCCCTCCGCGAGTACTCCACCATCTTCTCCTGCAGATCCTCCACCATCACGAAAATCACCAGGGTGAAGCCAGACGCGCAGTTCCCGGCCGTCCATTCCAGCTCATCAGCCACCTCCAGGAAACAGCGCCCCAGCGTCGCCACCGCCTGGTTCCTTATCTCCTCCCTTCGCATCAGGGTCGCCTTTCTCAGCGCATCAGCCAGCCTCATGAACAGGTTCACCGCCATGTTCGTCTTGTTCCCTTCCTCCACCGAGGAGGTGGTGCTGAAGCAGAAGCTCCCGGTGTCAGACTTATGCCACTGAATCAGCCACTTGACAGAGTCGGCCATGAGCTCCAGCATCTTGAAGCTTGTCTCCAGTGGGCTGATCTTCAGGGTGGCGAACCCGAAGGCGGCGTCAATGCAGTATGCGTAGTTGTTTTTCGTGATCACATGACCGCCATCGCTCATTAGGCCGATGAGGGTCTCCACTGCACTGTCGAAATTCTCCGGGTGGCGGCCAGTCACTGACAGCAGGTGGAGCAGCGTCTTCCACCCCAGTGGCGTGTGTATGCTCCCCGCATACCCGTTTAGGATCTTAGCCGTCGCCTGCGCTACGCTGTCGCTGCAACCATCTACGGTGTCCTTATCCAGTTTCCACGCCAGGTTAATAGACTTGAATATGAGCTCCTCCGTCTGCCTTCCGTCAATTCTTGGCAGCTCCGACAGCATCCGCGCTGCCACTCGCAGCAGAGCAATCATCGCCTTCTCCGCAAACGGGGACGGGGAGAACAGGGGAAACTGAGAGACCGTCGCCATGCTCTCGTGGAACTGCGGCCAGAAGCTGTTGAAACGGTGGAGGTTGGATATTGTGAGGAGGACGAGGAGGTCCCAGCAGAACCCCACCGTCTCCTCCTCTTCCACCGGGGTGCTGAACTTTTGCCCCTTCCCTGCAGCCGCAAATATCAGTGCTCTCCCAAGGCTCTGCAGTGACTCCGACGGCAGCCGTGCGCTATCCACGAATATGCCGCCTATCCGGCATTGCTGAATTATCTTGAGGTTCTTCTCCATCTCGGTGCCGGCATTTAGCATCAAATCTGTGCTGGTTTCCAAAGAGAGGAACTGCGTGAATCTCCCGACCAGCCCCGACACGTTCTGTCTGCCGCTGCCTGGGTGGGAGGAGGGAAAGATCACGCCGGAGGTAGACTCTGATTTTGAATGATGCCCTCCGGCGCCGTCGTCCGCGTCGGTCTCTAGAAGGGTCGGCGGCAAGAGCTTCAGTCTTTTCAGCTTGAGCAGGCAATCCACCATGTTTCTCCACGCCCCTCGGATCGATTCGCCGAACTTATTCGCAATGGTGAAAGCCGCCAGGGTCGCCATCCTCGGCTTCACCTCGTTGGAGAAGCTGAGGATGGTCTCATCGGAGGTGGCGTACGGGTTGAGGAGCGTCGTGAATTTGCAGAAACAGGACAGCAGCACGTCGAGGACGTCCTCCAACCCGTACCTCGCGATTCGGGCGATAGAGACGAGCCCTTCGACGCACTCCCGCAAGACTTCCTCGTCGTCCGTCTGCTCGAAGATGCAGGAGAGGGTGGCCACCGCGGGGCCGGAGATGGCGACGAAGATTTCCCGGCAGATCTTATGCTTGGGTTCGCATAGTATGAAGGGCTCCGCCGCCCGCGATCGCCTCATGAGATCCGCCCAAAGATTGGGGTTCAACTCAGGGATGACGGCTCCGGCAGAGCCGTGGAGAGTGATTGCGTTGGTGGAGATGGAATGGTAGAGTTCGGAGAGGTACTCTCTGGGGAGATCCATTCCTCCATTGATGTCTCTGTTGTTTCTTATGAATTCCTCTTCAGTCATCTTCTTCTTCACCTGCGTGTTATGCTGGTCTGTGTTCAGCATGATGATGGAATAGCAGAGGATGAAAACGGCATCTTTGCTCGCGAAAATATCCGTCCATTGCTGCTCGTAGAATCTCTCTGAAAAGGCCTCGAGAATGCGTTGGATCTTTTGGGACTCGCCGGGGAGACGGAAGGTCTTGAGAAAGGTTCGGAGAGCAATGTCGAGGATCACCCCTCCAAATTCAAATGTCTGCGCGAACTCTTGGAGAACTCTAACATTGAACTCATCGGGGTCGCCTAGATAATCCCCGATCTTGTTTTTGTCAAGCTCCGGCGTGTAGCGGAAGAAGCAGGCAACGCTTTTGGCGTCCGGCGGCGTCGGCATCAGCTGGCAGATTTTGAGGAAATCCATTCCCTTGGCCTCGTCCCTGTTGTAATGGTTCGCAGCAATCATCACTTTCTTCTTCTTCATCTTCCTCATCCGCACGAATTCGACCCAAGTGTCGGGATCCTTGTGGGCGTCGCACCGCTCGAGCCAGAAGGGCTTGAACTCGGTGTCATCGATTTCGTAGGCATCCCGGCTTAGAGGTCTGTCTATCTCGACGCCGTCGGCGATGCCGTTTATAACGGCGACCAGCCCCTCGAAGGCCTGGATCTGTATCGAATGCGGGTATCCGGCGGTGGGGAACGCCACCTTGCAGAGAAGCTTCCCGATTTCCTCGAACACATTGTGCCGGATCGGATCACAGTCATAGTTCACATACATTTCCATCACGAATGCCGGCTGCAGGCAAAAATTTATGACAGCCTCAATAGCCACTTCCTGAAGCTGAGATTCGTAGGCTCCTCCGGCGATCTTAAGCAGCACGAAAACGAAGAATGCCTCCAATTGCATCCTCAAATACCTTGAATAATTATAAACTGTCTTTAGACGAAAACTATGTTGAATCGAAGAACCGAATGCCTGGGAGATGAGATCAGAGCATTACCGACGAAGAAAATTGTAGAGATTCAGAACAGTGCTGCAGATCATGGAGAGGATGAGGGGGTCTTGTTGAGTTCCCTGGCAAATGAGATGGTGGAAGAGATCGTCCTGAATTATATGAAGAAGTCCAGGATGTTGGCTGATGCTTTCGCCGCCGAGCTCAATTGCGGAGTTAATGAGCTCCAGGGCAAAGAGCTGGACGTCGTCTTCGGAGCTAATGCCGATGTCGGGGTCGACGGGATCGCCGGCGCTGAGGAGGGAGCAGAGGAAGTGGAATATGTCCACCATGCACTGCGCGGTGTAGCTGAGCTGTGGGATGTTCTCCTCAGCCTCAGGGGTGGAATCCACCGGCCCGCCGTCGGAGGATCGCATGTCGGGGAGGCGGGAGTAGACGGCTTGAATGAGATCGTGCATTGCGCTGCGGGCGGCGCGCTGCAAGAGGTCGCCGCGTGCGGCGGACTGCTGCACGATCTGGAAGCAGGAATTCACGATGGTGCAGACGGCGTGATCGGTGAGGAGGGCGGAGGCATCGGAGCGCACGACGGCGGTGAGCACCTGCAGTAATCGCATCAGCACGGCATCCTCTGAGGCGGGGTCGGTGCGCTCGAGGCGGCAGTTCGTGATGGCGAACACGACGGCGTGGATGGCCTCGCGGGCGCCCGGCGTGAGCTCGCCGAAGATGCTCTGCTGCAGAATCTTGAGCAGGACGGAGAGGGCAATGCCGGTGGCGGCGGCAGGGACGTCGTCGCTCTGGATGACATCGAGGAAAGGAGAGATGTAGACGGCCGGATCGGTCGATCGCCAGCTTCCGCGAAGGGGGTGGAATATCAGTGACCGAAGGGATTGGAGGGATTGGACGAGGTGAGAATTGTGGGAGCTGGTGTCTGGGCCGACGGGAAGGGCGGTGCCGGCGGACAGATCTGATGGCCTTCGGATCACGGCGAGCACCGCGCCGACCTCCGTGTTGAGCATGCATGATATCCCCTGATCCCTGATCCGAGGATCGCGTTGCCGGCGTTTGTCCCGGCCGGGAGGCTGCAGATGATAACTGCTCTCGTCGTCGGCGGCGGCTACATTGTCGTCTTTTGTGGCTGGAGCCATTTGATGAAGAAGGTACACGGCGATACATTTTGTCAGGTTCTTCGGTTGGCCGGGATGATTTGCCGATGGTGGCTGTTTATGGAAAATTGACAATTGAAGAATTCTATTAATGGTAGACAGCAGGAATTTATATATAAGCCCATTTGAGCTATTTTGAAAGTCCACTAAAACTATTTGATTATTTCTTACCAAAATACGTGAATACGATATTCTTTGGGCGTTGCTATACGCACCGCAGTTTTGGCTATTCATATCGCACTTTCTTTTAATTTTTCGTGTTTTTTGGAAATACGTCTTGTACGTGCATTTTTAGGAAAAGTGTTCAACACGAAAGTTTTAGATCTCGACGAGATCTACAACTTTCGTGTTGAACACTTTTCCTAAAAATGCACGTACAAGACGTAATTTGGAAATACGCCTAGATTTCGCGTCTTTTGGAAATACGGCTTGTACATTCATTTTTTGGAAAAGTGTTCAACACGAAAGTTTTAGATTTCGACGAGATCTACAACTTTTGTGTTGAACACTTTTCCTAAAAATGCATGTACAAGATATTGTCAAAAGGCACGAAAAATTAGGAGAAAGTGCGGTGCGAATAACCAAAACTGCAGTGCGGATAGCAGCGCCCTATTCTTTTAGGAAACCAACATAAATTGAAAATGGGATTTTATTATTGATTTTGTGCGATGATTTATCTTTGCTTGACAAATAATATTCCATACTTACATATAATTTCACATATTGCATATATAAGCATCCCCATTAGATTTATTTTTGTATTGCCTAATTTATATAAAAGAGGTTTTGTGACTTGTAATCCGATATAGAAAGTATAGAGTGCCAGAGGAAGAGAAAGCAGATGGAAGGAACCGCGTCCACATTTGCTAGTTCTTAGGCATTCCGAAATCCGAATGTTACACCATTTTGCATTTAAAGATTTTTTTCCAAATTTTTGTTTTTACTATGTTTATTTAAGTAATTACATTACATTCCTAAATTAAACGTAATGATAAAAAATCATAAAATTGAAAAAGTTTTACTTAAAGCTCTAATATCTACTATAGTGACGGTCATGAATGCATTCAGTGGCGGAATTAGAATTTTGAAGTCGCACGGGCACAATCTAAGTACTGTCAATTTGGGAGGTTCGGGGGCAGCGCACCATGAGTGGGGGTTCGGGTGCAGCGCCCTCGATTTTTTTTTTCAAAGATATTTTTAGTCCAGAAATGAATGGTTTTAAGTGATTTTAAGCATGAAAGAAAGAAGAAGAAGATTCATTTTAAGCAGGAAAGAAAGAAGAAGAAGAAGAAGAAGTTACCAGCGGGCTAGGGCACGGGAGCAGCCGAGCGGCGATCTGCAGCGGTGCGAATGTGCAATCGTCGTCGATCGACGTCGACGCCTGGCGCCTGGCGGGCTAGGGCATGAGAGCAGCGACGGGCTAGGGCACGGGAGCAGTGGGAGCAGCCGAGCGGCGATCTGCAGCGGTGCGAATGTGCGATCGTCGTCGATCGTCGTCGGCGCCTGGCGCCTGGCGGGCTAGGGCACGGGAGCAGCGACGGGCTAGGGCACGGGAGCAGCGACGGGCTAGGGCACGGGATTTCTTCTCCCCCGGTGAAAATCGCGGAAAAAACCAGTCGGGCACGTGCCCTACCGTGCCCAGGGGTAGTTCCGCCCATGAATGCAGTGGTTACCAATTGACGTTCGTTCATGCGTGACCGAACTTAAGAAACTTCATCCGCTTTTATGTTCAAGATTAGCTTATTTTCTTAGTTGTTGTCGTAACCGTTGTTGCCAAACATGCATCTCATTTTGAGGGTTCAATGTTCTTTTCAATGGGGTTCAAAGATCAAAATTAATTCTTTTTCTTTCTTTTTTTTTATTATTATTTTTATATAGCATTAAATAAGAAGACAGTTTTCAGTTTTGTTTTTCCCCAAATTCACCAGAGCCAAAATAAACAGCTGGTGCTGAAGCTTGAACATAACTGAACTCTTATTTTTATATAGCATTAAATAAGAAGACAGTTATCAGCATTGCTGAGCTCTCACTATTAGCTGTATTTAAGCACCAGCAATCTCCAGTTTATATATTTAAAATAAAAAAATGAAAAATAAAAGCAAATTAGCAGGCGGGCAAAAAGTCAAATCAGACTCTTTCCTTCAGCCCTAACGTATGAAAAGTTCAATTTCATCAAGTATATATGCAGCTATAAACACTATAAAATATCATTAAGAAAATCCCAATGAAGAATATTAAGGCTGCTAATTATCTTCTTCTTCTCGCCACCGGCCTGCTTTCTTGCCTTGCAGCTTCTGCGACTGGTCGGAATCACGCAACGGCTTCTTTTTACAGCCCGCCTTATCTTCGTAAGTGCCCTCCATAAGTTCTTTGTACGCGGCGTCCATATAACGATTCTCTAGCATCACTCGCAGTCCTCCAAGTGCATGATTGCAATTCCAAGGACATCACGAAGCGAGTGAAATTTTTATTTAATGAAATAAAAAATAAAGAGAAGAGAAGATATAAATGAAGGTGTAGGACCGTAAACATATAACTAGCGACCGGTTAATTTCAATATGCATGGCTAAGGCTCCGTTTGGAGGGACTTATTTTCACCGGTCGAGCGGTTACAATTAAGGTCCGGTTCATGCGGTCGTAACCGCTCGACCGGTGAAAATAAGTCCCCCAAACAGAACCTAAATCTTAAGGAGTATATATGTTGAAATGCGCAGCAAATGCTTGCTTTGGGAGAAAAGATATGGGAAGATATTTGATCTCTTTGAGCAACGCGTTATGGGATAACCGCAAACACTGTGGAAGTGTCTACAGGGTGTGGTGTGAAAGTGGGCCGGAATACCGTTGCGACGATCGAGCGAGCCCGATCGGCGTGTTCGCCACCGTTGTTGATAATTGCGGGGACTGCGGCGGCGCCGACATGCTTCTCTCTTTGGAGGCCTATAATCCGGTCGGACTATTTGATGTTGGTGAAGCTCAAGTTTTTTATGAGAAAATTGCTGATTAGCTGGTAGCTTTACCTTGTATATGCTCTCCCTTGTGTATCCTTCTAATAATGGATCAATGGACTTTTAAATGGGGATTGATTACTTTACTATTTTTAGCGGTGCAATTTGGGTCGGGTCGGATTGGTTCCACCCAAAATCAAGACCAAACTCGCATAGTTTCGGTTCCGACTTTTGAGAACTAGAACCGATCCATATGCCTCAGGTGTAGAACAGGATCCGTATTGTAAAGCTAGGTTCAGTTCTGAGTTTGTTCTCGATTTTACTCATGCTTCATAAATTTTTTTTTCACATACATACTTATATAAGCATTCCTGACTATTGATCAAAAAAAATTTTGGAATAATAAAATACTTCAACATAATGAGATAATTCAAAGGTTGTATAATTGCATATGGATTCAGTTATTACTTATTACAGAAGTACTCGCAGACTAGCAATTCATGCTAAATAATAACTTAACCGAATCAAATTTTAATTCGATGACTATTATTTTATAGGCCTAAATTCAATATTCTGATTCTGGGTCGATTCTCGAGCACCCGAACATAACTTGTTCTAATTTCTTGGATCCAGAACAAAACCAAGATTTGTGAGAACCAACAATTAACCCAAACAGGGTTTGATTTTTGTCCGGTTCTCAGTTCTTTAATTACTTATGCACACCTCTAAGGCTCCGTTTGGGGGAACTTATTTTCACCGGTCAAGCGGTTACGACCGCATGAACCGGACCTTAGAACCTTAATAAGGTCCGGTTCATGGAGTCATAACCGCTTTAAGGTCCGGTTCATGCGATCGTAACCGCTTGACCGGTAAAAATAAGTCCCCCAAACGAAGCCTAATTATACTTTCATCAAATAAGTAAATTATTCATGTAATATTGGTCTGAGCTGTCTCCACAGTCCACAACATACAACCGCATTAGACTGTGTAGTAATAAATGATTAAAAAAAACTAAGGCCCCCTTTCACAAAAGAACCAACATCATATATTATTTGTTTGGCATGTTAAGGGCTATGACCCATAAAAAAAAATAGTTTTGAACATAAAAATAGATGAAATGCCTTAGGTGAGGTCTAGCATTCACGAACGACGGTTCAAAATCGTCGTGTTCGTGACCGCCGCGTGCTTACGAAAAGATATGGTGTGTTTTGATTCCTCTCATCACACAATGAAGTTTAACTACTTACATATCAAAAATTGTGGCTGGATGGAAGAGGAACGACTCCAATTAGATGGAGTTGTTCAAATTTCTTTTTGGCTGCAGGAAGACATTGCCCTTCCTACTAAAATTTTTGGATCCGCTCCTATAAATGTTGTGGTTATAAACTATAATTCGTGAACCTCCAACCTTACCTAAGTAATTTCATAACTTTTTATGTTCAAAACTAGCTTTTTTTTGGGTGACGGTCATAATCATTGTCTTGCCAAACATGCATTCTATGATGATGGCGCTTTGGTCCAAATTCACGGGAGCAAAAAAAACGTGCCAAACAGGGCCTATGTGACATGGGCGGAACTAGCCCTGGGCACGGACGCACGGTAGGGCACGTGCCCGACCGCTTTTTCTACGATCTTCAACGGGGTAGAAGAAATCCCCCTAGCCGTCGCTGCCCGCTGCTCCCGTGCCCTAGCTGCCCGGCTGCTCCCGCTGCTTCCGGCAGGTATTATCTTCTTCTTCTTCTTCTTCATTGATTTCTTAACTGATTACCACTTAAAACCATTCGTTTTTGGACTGATTATCAGTGCATAAATCTGGAGATTTCTGGACTGAAATCAGTCCAGAAATGAGCATTTTGCATTATTATTTTTTTGTAGTTGATTGAGAATACTCCTCTGGTGTATCTGAACAATATTACTAGTGGTTGTCATTCTCGGATTGTTGCTAAATTAGAGATGATGGAGCCATGCTCCAGCGTCAAGGATAGGTGATTCTCCTTCCTTCTATGGCAAAAAAAAAAAAATTTGTGGGCGCTGCCCCCGAACCTCTGCTCATGGGTGCTGCCCCCCCCCCCCCCCGAACCCCTCGAATTGACAGTACTTAAATTGTGCCCGTGCGACTTCAAAATCCTAATTCCGCCACTGCCTATGTCATCCCGCAACTCGTGAAAAATCAAGTACATGTGAGCAGCCGAAAATATTAGCTGCGGAGGGCGTGTGAGAGAGCTAGGGCAATCCTTTTTACATATCAATTGGCCCCAGAAGCTAAATTATAGACTTCCCTTTAAATGAAGCAAAAAAACGGACATTCCTGAGCATATCCATCTTTATTAATGTTTTGACATATTTACATTATTAGTTGTCTCTTAGTTTTAAGTTTTTAACTTTATTAAGTCATCACCGTCCACATTTGGATGCAAGTGTGACAAATGTGAATCGCGCTCCAAACAAAACTAAGGCTTCGTTTTGCACGGCTTTTTTGCTCGTGTGCATGAATCTCGTAGTTTTAACTTTATAGAATGTATATTTGGTATGGCAACGGTTACGACCATCATCAAAAAAATAAAACTAGTTTTGAACATAAAAATGAATGAAGTTCTTTAGGTGAGGTCGGGCGTTCACGAACAACGATTCATAATCATCACGTTCATGATCGCCACCGCAGTGCCAAACAGATCCTAAATATAATACAATTCTCACCGTAGCTACCTCTCCGGGTGAATTACCATCTCCAAAAAAATGCATGTAATTCTTTACTTTTAAATTTTGATTATATTTTAAAATTGATTTTAAGAGTTGAGTAAAACATTAAGCATTACATTTCAATTAAAAATATATTACATATATGAATATACATGAACCATTTTAAAAAAACATGGGCATATTAAGGCTATATTTGGTTTGGCGGTGGCGGATTCATCCGGTGGGTCGAAACGTCATTTTGGAATCGGGGGGAGAGGTGGGGGTCGAAACGGAACGGATTGCGACCGTTTCCTCCTTATCGTGGGAGCAAACTCCGTTGGCGGCCGTTTGTTTACCCGCCGTCAAGCGGCGTTTGCTCAAAACAGAGGCGGCGAAACGCCGAACCAAATGAAGCCTACGAGTCAATAGAATAGGAATCGTTAAACTACATAAGATAAAATAACACCCTATTTTATTCTTATTTTATGCCGAGAGCACAACCTCTCCCCATACCCAAAGACAAGATTAATATAGTGTGCGAATATAACTAAACAAAACACGTGAATCTAAGACCACGAGTAACCAAGGCTCGGTTTGGCATGGTCGTGGCGGTCATGAAAATGGGGAGTTAAATTGTCATTCGTTAACGCTTTTATGCTCAAACGGATAATGTTTGTTAGGTGATCCATAATGAATGACGGTTTAGCTAATGCGTTTACGACCGCCACCACCATGCCAAACGGAGCCCAACTCAAAATGTAGAATTAAGCATCAGAAAAACAACAATGACACACCGGCAATTATATTGGGGACTCAACCGACAAGATCCGTCGACTCACCCGAGCTGATTCATGAGCTGAGTTGTTGTTTTTTTATGAAAGCGTTATTTTATTTGTAAAGAAAGAAAGACACAAAATAGTGTCGGGTCGACCGGCTTCTAAAATGATCAAATCCCACAAAGCTTTAATGAAAGATGGAAAGGAACATGAAAAAGAACCAAAATCATAACATTATTTATAACCTCATTCATCATTTCCTCGTGCCTTCTTAAGTAGCAGCGGAACAGAACGGACAGTTCGAGAGACCAAACGATCTTGACGAGTAATAGTATTGTCAACTTGAGTACACGCGGTAATCATTCTCCCTCGTGCGTCCCCGTTGCTCGAACCATCACCCCCGATCATCAAGCGAAGCAAGATGATTTCAATGTTGAGGTCACAACGTTTGATCCTCGCCCGAAGAAAATTCTCCTCATGCTTTTTCAAGGGTCTCAATGTTCGTGATTTCGTCAATTTTATGCACGAGTTGAAGTAGTTGGATCATGCAATGCGACTGTCTATGGCATTGCTTCTTACATGTTACACAATAAGATACATTATTTTGATGGATAATGTTATAGCCTCTAGTAATCCGACTTCTTGTTCCCCTTACAAAAGTCTTTATGTAAAAGTTATTGGAAAGTTCCTCGAACAAATTGAGCTCAACACATGTGAATCCAATCCGCAACTGACAGTAAGAAGGCTGTCAAATGACAATACAATAGATCGCAATATCTCGGCACGAATCAATTGATATGGAAGACCGATGATGGTTATCTATATTGGAACGATGTGTGGCTCAGATTCAATTGAGAATTCTGGCGTACGCTTTAGAAAACGAAATTTCGCACAACTGGAACAACAGGCTTCACATACGAGCAATTTGCAACGAGCGAAAATAGATGTGTCACGGCGGCAAGGTTTTCTTATCAAGAGTATGGCTTCGTTTGGCATGATGGTGGCGGTTATGAACGCAATGATCATGAACAATCATTCAAGAACGCTCGACCTCATCTAAAAAAAAATCATGCATTTTATGCTCAAAACTAGTTTACTTTTTTGTGGCAGGCATAACCTTTTGTATTGTCAAACATACATTTTATGATAATGACATTTTTGACCAAACTCACCAGAGCAAATAAGCCACGCCAAACAAATCCTTAGTCAGTGGTGGGCCCACTCAACCTTGCAATCCTATTGATCCCGGACTTTGTCTGGGACGCATATACAAGAATTTCGCAGATATCACAGGATTGAAGTTTATGTTCGAAATTAGAGAACATTCATGGCTGGGAAATAGAGTTGTAGGACTTGATTGAGTCAATCCTACAAAAATCTGTGCTCCTAGGAGGTCAACAGCTGATGAATAACCCCAGCCATCAGATATCAAGTAAATGAATGGCTTGCAGCTTCAGAACCAAAACCCACCAATGTACTCACAACTGAGACAAAGGAGAAGCTAGCAGTTAGGCCCTCAGTGGTAGGTCGGTTCTTGGGCCGAGTCTAGGGAACCCGATCCCTACAACCGCAAACTATTAGTCTATTAAGACGAGGGGGGGGGGGGGTGTTTGAACATGGCAGATATTGGAATGAGAGTTCTCCAGTGAAAAGCTGTGCTTCCCCAAACACCGGACCGAAAGTTGCGGCGGTTGGAGGACCAGCGGCCGCACTCCCACCATTGTGCCAAAGGAACTACAAGTGGCATGAAATCAAATTCTCAACCCAAACTTAACCTAAAATAAAATGTGATAAGAACATATCCCACAACAAAGGAAAATGCTGAAGAAAAGCCAGAGATATGGCTCTCAGTAAGTGATCAAGAACTGTATCCTTCCATCTACATTTATAAATAAACCCAAGTGAAGAACAAATATATATGGCCAATTCTACCCCATCTCAAAATTTACAAATGGGAGGAAACTAGAACAGGGAGCGGTTCCATTCTCCTCCTTTCTCAACCTACCAGTCATTTGATTCTGATTTTCCTTTTATTTACATGCAGGGTGAAGCATCTAATTGACCCATTTGCCCTCCAGAAAGTTGGTAAAAATGAGAGAGAAAACAATGAATGAATCCAGAAAGAGCGCGCACCACTCGAGCCAGCCCTCGAGCTCGGTTCGCATACCAATTCTAAGACTGCAAAATTAGTTCCGCTGCAGAGTGCGGAGATCATCACATGTTGCAGCACTCGGGTTTTCCTTCCTGCAGCTTGCCCCACATGCACAGCATTTGCCGAGGAGACTGGTAATGTGCTGTGTAGTAGTCGTCTATGCACCCAAACTGGCAAAACTTGGGGCTGTGCAAGTACTCGACCGGTCTCGAGTTGTTGAACTGCTCGACCCACATGCCCATGCTCACATCCTCCATCTTGAACAGCTGCTCAATAAACACAAAATGCACCCTTCAAATTAGTTGCCACATTCATGAAACTTCGGGATAGTTGCGCAATTACTTAAATAAACATAACTATTAAAACAAAAGAGTTTTAGAAGGGTTTAGGGCTTAGCTAGCTTTATTGCGAGCACATTTGTCAGAACCAATTGATGATAGGTGGAGGGGGTTGTGACCTATCTATTGCACGATGCTATATTAGTTTCATAACGTGGGAATATATTCTCAGACCGTACCCTTATATCAAGGTTTTTTTATCTCTAACAAGTGGACTTTTTTTAGAGAGAGACGTGTGGGCCATTGGGTCTAACTTGCCCGAATACCATATTAGAAACTATGCATTTAACTGAAAACTAAGTGGTTATAGGTAGAGGGCCTAGGATCTATATTACACAAGGTTACACAAAGTTTCAAATGTGGGACTATATTCTCAAAATGCCCTTTCATTAGTAGGGTCATAAGTCTCTAACACTATACTCTATTTCTAATTGGTGGCATGAGTGATGTGAGAGTGGGCTATTGAGTTTTGTATGCTCAGATACTATGTTAACACTATTTGGTTATATGGGTGGAGGGGATTAGATAATAAGATGCACCTACATGAAGTTTCTAATGTTGAAATATATTCTCAGAAACTTGAAAGGAAGGTAATATGAAGATTGGCAATTCATAGAACATTAAATGCTATAGTGACTGTAATTTTTTGAATGATTATAAGCTCACCCGCAACGCATGTTTCTCAAACTCCGATACGATGAATTTTGCAATGTCCGAGGATACAACATAACCAGGACCGTTGGCATAGGGAGGATAATCTTCTTCTGGCCATTCCTGAATTGGAACTAACAAGATAAGCATCTGAAAATATTGCACCAAAGGACCCAGTAGACTTGGCAGCAGATCAAGGCATCAAAAAACATGCAAAAGTAAAATGAAATTTGTTCATAAAATTCGGTATAGAGCACATCATACAAGAATTATAATTTCAATACTTGTAAAATAAATGATCAGAAAGAAACATCAAACAACTTAAAATATATACCATTATCTAAAGTTATGCTGTCAATTATTCAAATTCTGACAGAACAAGCAAGTCACACAAAAAAAAATTGAGAAATATGATTTAGAGCATTGTAATTCTTATCAATTGATCCAAAATAAATTGTATTTTTTTTTTAAGAAATAGCAAATGTGCACGTGGTTCCTTCCATCTGATTTCTCTTCCTCGGGCACTCTCTAGTTGTCTCTTTTCCTTCCATCATTCAATCTCTTGAATCTTGATCTTTATATCAAAGAGGGGTGAAAGGGTCACACGGAACCGTGCATAGTAGCCATAGGTGACAATACATATCGTGCAAAGTATAGTGTTGACAGTACTCCCATTTGTCAATACGTGCTTTGGAGATATCAGGGGCAAAGAAGATGAGGGTAAGGCTATTAAAATTTATCTTGATTGATTAAACCTGAAGATTACAATTGCTTTGATGGTATGGCGTGGTCTTGCCATATTAATAGTGTGTGTGTATTTATTCATTTATGGTAAATGATACTCTCATTTTCAATTTTTTAACATTCAATTGAACTTAAAGTTCAAAGGAATGCATCTCATAAAGGTCAATAAAGCATCAATTATAATCACCCCTAAAATATTATTGCAGCCATGTGAACTTTAATGTGAACCCTAAAGTACCGGGAAAAACATCAGAAAAAAATCCTAGGTAAATTAAGGCTCCGTTTGGGGGGGACTTATTTTCACAGGTCAAGCGGTTACGACTGCATGAACCCGTGGTTGTAACCGCTTGACAGGTGAAAATAAATAACCCAAAACGGAGCCTAAGTAACTCATCAAGCTCTAGGAAATTATACTTTCTATCGGATTACAAGTCACAAAACCTCTTTTATATAAAATTAGGCAATACAAAATAAATCTAATTGCGATCCTTATATATGCAATATAGTGAAATTATATGTAAGTATGAAATATTATTTGTCAAACAAAGATAAATCATTGCACAAAATCAATAATAAAATCCCATTTTCAATTTATGTTGGTTTCCGAAAAGAATATCGTAATTCTAGAAAAATTGTATTGTGGTAAGAAATAATCAAATAATTTTAGTGGACATTCAAAATAGCTCAAATGGGCTTTATAGAAGAATATGATAAGTTTGTTAAATCTCACCAAAATGATGATATTCCCAATTCAACAAAAATACTCACAAAGGTTTAGGATATCAAATTAATAATAAAATTCCCTCACCCACTGGTTACACGTGAATCAGACGATGAGGAGTGACCCGAAACGATCGGACGGTGGGGACGGGCCCTACGGGCGGCCGGCGAACTTGCCGCCGATCTTGCCGACGAGGGGATGACCGTCGGCGCTGGCCGAGGAGGGGCGGCCGGCTCGACTGCTCCCTTGGCCGCGCGCCGGCCTCTCCTTAGACTAGAAATATAATAAAAGATTTATAAAATAACAATTTAATCCATCACAATTATCTAAGTGGAATTATTACCTAAATGTAGATGCAGTCTAAACAATATTCTCAAGGTGATAACATTTTATGATGATTCAAACTGAGTCGAGTTTGTGACTAGATTTGGTTTGTGGAGCTGCAACTCAGTTAGTGAAGGAGGATGACACTAAACCGCTAAGTCCCTCTATCTAGGAGGCATCCAAGTCCCCACCTAAACAACCCACTGAATATGGACCGCACTCTATGTGCAGAGATGGGTTGAGATGTGTAGTCTGCAGGCCTGTTTAATGATGGAACCTTGCACGGTCTGTAACATGCAGCTCAGTTGGTGATGGAGGTCGGCGCTAAATCCTTCTATCTAAAAGGTCGCAGGTTCAAGTCACCACCTCAACAACCTGTTGTACATGGACTGCGCTCCGTGTGCAAAGATGGGTTGGGGTGTACTGTCTGCAAGCCTACTAAAAAATGGAACCATATGCGGTCTGTAACATAAAAGTTGCAACTCAACTGGTGATGGAGGCCGGCGCCAAGTTCCGCTATCTAGGAGGTCGCGGGTTCAAGCCTCCACCTCAACAACCCGCTGCATATGTACCGCGCTCTGTGTGCGGAGATGGGTTGGGGTGGAAGGCCTGCAGACCTGTTCAAAAATGAAACTTTGTGCGGTCCGTAACAAGTACGAAGATAAATCAAGAAATGCTTGATCTAGAGGATTGAGGTGGCGGAAACTGTTGATCTATTAACTGAAGTTTTATTATACAACAACACTCAAGCCTTTATCCCACTATAGTGTGGTTGGCTATATGGATCCTTTGTTGCCATTGTGTCCTATCTTTTGTCATAATCACACTAATGCCTAAGTACATCATGTCTTTCCTTATAGTTTCATTCAAAGTCTTTATTGGTCTACCCCTCCCTCGTTTAACATGCCTAGTGACTAGACTCACATCGCCTAACAGGTGCCTCTAATGGTCATCTAGGCCGGTAATATCATTGTTCCCACTGCTGGCAATATCTCTTGAAGTAACATCGGTGGAAGAGCTGCAGGATTATTCTCTGTAATCAACTACCTCTCTTTCAACTTCAATTGCAACTAGTCGGGCAACTTCCAATGCATCAAACTCCTCAGATTCAAGCTCAAAGTCTGATTTCTTGTCTGCCTTTTTGCATGCATTAAGAGTGGGCTCATTCATAAGCATCTTACCTTCACTAGAACAATTACGATTGATGTCCACAGGCTCTGACATATTAAGTTTATCCCCTCTAGATTCTAAAATGAATGAAGCACTTTGTACCAATGTCGGATTCTTTACAGAAGAAGATGTAGCAGGACTAGTGCAATGTTGTTGGATCAGGAAGAAGCAACAGCTGGATCTCTGTATGGAGGATCGGGAAGACATAAACAGCGGCTGGAACTCTGGACGAAGGAGGAGGATCGCCGGAGTATGTTGGAGGAGGAGGTGGATCGTCAGAGTATACTGCAGGAGGCGGTGGATCAACGACGTCGTCGGTCCAGAAGAAGATCGTGAACCCATCGCGTGTATCTGAAGGGGGAGCGATTGCGGGCAAGAGAAAGAAAAGGGAGTTTTGACCTAATTAGGTCGGAAATGGGTGGAGTCTCATCTCTCTTATGTGAAAGCTCATGGAATTGAAATTCAATTGGTAATTCCAATTCCAGCGTTCGGTGGCCATAAAATGAGCTGGAAATTGGAATTCATTTGAATTCCCATGGGCTTTCACATAAGAGAGATGAGCCTCCCCCCATTTTCGACCTAATTAGGTCGGAATTCTCCTTTCTCTTTCGCCCGTAGCTGCTCCCCCTTCAGATACAGGTGATGGACTCGCGATCTTCTACTGAACCGACAACGACATAGATCCACCGTCTTCTCCAGTATATTCTGGCGATCCACCTCTTCCTCCAGCATACTCTGGTGATCCTCCTCCATCCAGAGTTCCAGCCACTGTTTAGGTCTTCCCGATCCTCCTCCATCAAGAGATCTAGTTGTTGCTTTCTTCTTCCCGATCTTGCAGCTTTTCACTAGTCCTACTGCATCTCCTGTAAAGATTTCGACATTGGTACAGAGTGCTTCATTCATTTTAGAATCTACAAGGGATAAACTTAGTATGTCAGAGCCTATGGACACCAATCATAGTTGTACTAGTGAAGGTAAGATGTTGATGAATGAGCCCACTCTTAATGCATGCAAAAAGGCAGACAAGAAATTAGACTTTGAACTTGAATCTCGCGAGTTTGATGCATTGGAAGTTGCCCGATTAGTAGCG
Organism: Platanthera zijinensis; assembly: GCA_039513925.1. Classification (NCBI taxonomy): domain Eukaryota; kingdom Viridiplantae; phylum Streptophyta; class Magnoliopsida; order Asparagales; family Orchidaceae; genus Platanthera; species Platanthera zijinensis. Next base: position 29,508,639 of record CM077096.1, read on the forward strand.
ATTGAAGTTGAAAGAGAGGATGTTGATTACAGAGAACAACCCTACAGCTCCACCGATGTTATTTCAGGAGATATTGACAGCAGTGGGAACCATGATATTACCAGCCTAGATGATTCTGATACTGTCACTTGACTCACTTCTCCTAAAAATGACAGTACCAAGTTCTTAGAAGCGGCATTTTCTGAGATGTTTTTTTTCTGAGAACCAAATGAAAATGGATGCATTTTCCGAGAATCTTATGAAAATGGAAGCACCATCTCTACAATCATCACTTCTGAGCCATTATCACCAAAAGGAAAGAGAGAGCATGTCCCCGATATTTCAATTCTGTTTAAATTTAATGTTACAAATTTAAAATTTCAATTTTGTCCATTGAAATCTGACATAAAGCCGAACATCAGAATTACCAATTCCAATTCTGGTGACAGAATTCCTACATTTAGCTGAACAACATGATTAAAATTGACTTCAATTCTAATTCCTGCAGGAATCGGAATTGAGTCAATTTCAATTCATACATCTCATTTCCTGCCAAACGAACGAAGCCTAAGTGAAGTTCTAAAATAATATTAAAGTGTTCTTGTAACTGTTTGCAATTTTTATAGTCCTATTTTTATTAGTAGTTAAGCTGACTTTTTTATTTCTTGTGAGTAATAGACTAAGAAAGGGTTATATAAATATGTATTGAAGATATGGAATGAGATGAAGCAGCGAGCTTCTTCTCAAAATTCTTTTTCCTCCTATGTACTATTGTGTGTTGTGAGTGTTTTGCTCTCTACTTCTTACAGTGGCTTGATTGCAAGTCCAAGACAATTTGGCTTAACATGCCTTGAGATGCAGGCATAAGTCAATTCAAAAGATGATTTGGTGCAGAAGGTTCATTGCTAATTTATTAAGTTCATGTACAATTCATCTGATGTTGGCAACTAAGGTTAGTGGGAGCAAAAATGAGTAATTAAAGATGTGCATCTGACATAGAGCTAGAGGAGTGGCTAGCGATTATTGTGGTGAACGCGGCGAGACTGCACGTGTTGAGGGCAAAGCTTCAAGCAAACTGTGGGCGTACAGTGTACCAAGAAAATTGTAGAAGAATGGTTCAAACCTTGTATATCCTTGTTGAAAAGTAAAATACAAGTATGAGTACAAATATATAGGAGAAAATAGGGAGAAAGACAACTATACAAAAGATGTGGGACTAAACTAAAATCCTAAATGGGCCATATAAATGGGCTTTTACATCAACTTTTCCTAATATTTTCTAACACTCCCCCGCAAGCTGGAGCATACTAGTCGTAGGCACCAAGCTTGGATAAGAACTGATGGTACATTTGTCGTGGTAGTGCCTTGGTGAGAATGTCGACAACTTGCTCAGATGCAGGAACATGCACCAGCTCTAACTTCTTCAATTGAACATTTTCACGGACGAAGTGACAGTCAACTTCAATGTGCTTGGTTCGTTCATAAAACACAGTATTCTTCGCAATATAGATTGCAGCCTGATTATCGCAAAACAAAGTTGCTGGTGAGAATAGAGTGACCCCCAAATCACACAGAAGACCCTCAAGCCAGGTGAGTTCAGATACAACGGCCGTCATTGCACGATACTCAGCTTCGGCAGAAGAGCGAGCAACCACAGACTACTTCTTGTTACGCCAAGTGATAAGATTCACTCCAAAGTAGGTACAAAAACCCATAGGGAAACGTCGATCATCCAGAGAGCCCACATAGTCCGCATCTGAATATGCAATAAGAGATAAAGAGGAGGATGTCTTATATACCAATCCTTGTCCAGGAACTGGCTTCAAGTATTTGAGGATGCGTTCAACTGCCTGTAGATGAGAGATCCGAGGAGCATGCATAAATCAGCTGACCACTTCAACAACAAAAGAAATATCAGGTCTTGTAACTGTCAGATATATCAGTTTTCCTACAAGACAATGATAATACTCGGTGTTCGTAAGCAGAGAATCGAAGTCAGTCTCATGAGCACATAACTTGTGATTGGGATCCATCGGGATTTCCACGAGTTTGCACCCGGAGTAGCCAGCATCTTGGAGGAGATCAAGACAGTAATTTCGTTGTGAAAGGACAAGACCATCAGACAGTCTTGCAATCTCAAGTCCAAGAGAGTATCGGAGAGCCCCCAGATCTTTATTTGAAAGACGGAGTTTAAGTGTTGCTTGATCTTTTGTATCCTTGTGGAGTCATCACCAGTAATCAAAATATCATCCACATAAACCAAGAGAATGACAGTTCCAGTTGATTGATGACGAGAAGAGAGAGAAGTCAGTCGAACTTCTCTTGAATCCAACTTCGTGAACGGCCTTACTAAATTTATCAAACCAAGCTCTAAATTTATCAAACCAAGCTCTGGGAGATTGTTTGAGACCATAAATAGATTTCCGAAGATGGCATACACGAAACTCTCACGCGGTCTAAAACTCGGGAGGTTGGTTCACATAGACCGTTTCTTGAAGATCGTCATTTAAAAAAGCATTTTTTATATATAGTTGATGGAGAGACCAGTGACGATGAAAAGCTAAGGAGATCAGCACTCGAACAGAGTTCAACTTGGCGACGGGAGAGAATGTTTCATCATAATCAAGTCCCTATTGTTGAGTGAACCCCCGAGCCACAAGTCGGGCTTTGAGGCAGTCAACTGTCCCATCTGAAGCATGTTTGATAACAAACACCCACTTGCAACTGACACAAGATTGCCCAGGAGGAAGAGAAACCAGATCCCAAGTTTGGTTAAACCAAAGAGCGGTCATTTCCTCATCCATAGTCGCACGCCACCCCGGATGAAGAAGAGCCTTCTGCACAGAGTTAGGAATAGAGATGGAGGAGAGAGAGAGAGAGCAAACTAGTGTAGAGGTGGAGACAGACGATGCAGAGAAACATAATTTGTCACGGGGTGAGCGGTAGATGTTGATGCTGGATCGTCAGTTCGCGGGATAGCACCGGTGGAGGGGGATGTTGTAGAGCTCCAGAGACCGGGATACGACGAGTGCATACACGAAGAAGAGGTGGTTTGGGTGGTTGAGGTGGAACAGGTGCCAGAAGTGGAGTGGGAAGAAGAAGTGGTAGGGAAGACGTGACTGGAAAGGTTGGACAAGGTATGGAAGGGGAGAGAGGAGGAGCAGAGGTAGACGGTAAGTCATAGAATGGTTGATCCTCACGAAAGGTGACATCGGCAAAGACAATTACTTTGTCAGTAGTTGGAGAATAACACATATAACCTTTTTGAGTCCGAGAGTACCCGAGAAACATACATTTGCTGGCACGAGGGATAAACTTATCTGAGGTTAGACCAAGATTGTGAACATAACAAGAAAGCTAAACACACAAGGCGCGAGAGTAAACGGGAATTGGGTCAGAAATAGGAGACTAAACAGAGTGGCAAAGTCGAGCACAAAGGATGGCATGCGATTGATGAGGTGACATGCTGCGGACACAACAAAGTTCCAAAACCGAGTAGGAACTTGCATTTGAATCATGAGTGACCGAGTAACATCAAGAAAATGACGATTTTTTTGTTCTGCCACACCATTCGGTTGAGGCGTATATGCACACGATATTTGATGTATAATGTAAAACTCTGTGCATGGGGGGGGGGGTTCGAGAATGTTTGGCTAGTGTATTCCTGAGTATTATCAGTGCGAATGATTTTTAAAGGAGAGGTGAATTGAGTACGAGTTTCGATAAGAAATGCACGAAATGTAGAGGTCAGTTCAGCACGATCTCGGAGTAAATAAAATCAGGTAAAGTGAGAGTAATCATCAATAAAAGTGACAAAATAACGATAGTCAAAAATACTAGGGGTTTTATAAGATTTTCAAATATCAGAGTGCACTAATGATAGAGGAGTATCACTCCGAGTATAAGTAGAATGAAAGGAAATACGATGTTATTTGCCAAAGATACAAGTTTCATGGAAAAACTCATGCAGGGAGACATCCGGAAGAGGTTTCTTGAGAATCTGGAGGGGAGCATGCCCAAGACGACGATGTCAATCAGTAGTGGAAACGATGAAGAGAGTAGAAGGAGAAACATCGAGGAGGTAGAGCTCATTCGACACCCGAACCTTACCAATGATATTTTGCGTTTGTCAATCCTGCACAACAAAGGTAGAGGGTGAGAAGGTAACACAATAATTAAGATCTTGAGTAAGGCGGTAACAAAAAGCAAGTTAAATGGTGAGCCTGGAACATGAAGAGCAGAAGACAGAGAGTGGGTGTGAGAGGTATATCAGCAGTGTCGGATACGGGGGTGGTATCACCATTAGCCATAGTAATGAACTTGGGGTGGGCAGCCATCGAATATTGCGGAGGGCGCTGCGAAGTAATATGGTGGGTGGCTCCCGAATCCACAATCCAGTGGGAGCCATGTGAGAGACAAGATATACCTTCATTGGAAATAGACACAACGGATCCAGATGAGCCAGAGACCACCCCTTGTAGTTGTTGGAGTTGAGTGCATAAAGCATTAATGTCTTCCCGAGCAGAGGCTGGAGAATCCGTGGCAGGAAAAGTGGGAGGATCAGCCATAACAGGAGCAGCAAGATGTGGAGGCAGACCATGTTTGCGATAGCAGGTGGCCTCAAGATGACCATCCTGACCGCAATACATGCACTAAAATGGAGATCTGCCAGACCGACCACGTACCCTAGACGTGTTGCGTCCTCCACGGGTCGAGGAATCTCGAGCTGGCGGAGCAGGTGTAGGTTGTTGTAGAAGAGCTGGAGAGAGTCAAAGGAGCATCCTGGGGTGGTGTAATCTTCAGAAGCATAGAGCACACATCTGACAGAGATGGAGTGGTAGTAGATGAGAGAATATGGGCCCGAACACTGTGCAGGTGAGAAGGAACTCGGGACATTATCATCGCAATCTCGACAGCTTTTTGGGCTCGTTGAGTAGTCAGATCTGTAGTAGGAGGCTGATACTGGATCCAGGCCTCAACAAGGGTCTTGACTTTAGCAATAAAGGAGATCATATCACCGGGAGCCCCGGGATCAAGGTTTTGAAGATCCGAGATGATGTCGAACAAGTGTTGAAGATAATTCTGCCCAAAGTAGGAGTGGAGCTCCTCCCACATTGTCTTTGTTGTTTCATGATACATAACCATCCTGTAGGGCTCGATATCCATGGAGTTGAGTAGCCATGACTATACCCGACCATCATCACGAAGCAACTCATCGGTGGGGCAGTAGGAGTAACACGGGTCAAGTGATGAAGAAGACCTTTCGTTTGTAATACTCGACGAACAGAGTGCACCCGCTCCACGAAATTTCTCTTCCCGCTGAGGGAGATAGTAGTAATTCGAAGTTCATCACGAAGGTCGGGAACCGGAGCCGCAAAACGAGCAAGAAGAGCAGAAGTAGCATTGGAATCCTCGGAACCTATAAACGGATGACATGGATTGGTGCGGATAGGAAGGATACTGGAGAGAGGTGCTCCGGAAAAAGGAGAGACGGCTAGAAAGGAGACCGCAATGGTGACGAAGGCAACGACAAGGCGAGGCCACACCAGCGGCTAGAAAAGAGACCACGCTGCTAGAAAAGAGACCGCAGCAGCAAGACGGGAGCACACCAGCGACTTAGCAGAGCCGCGATTAGAAGCACAACAAGCTGAGACTCAGCGGCTAGGCAGAGAGACCACAGCTGCTAGGCAGAGAGACCGCAAGCCGCGAGAAGATGCCGATAATAGAGAGAAGCCGAGTAGAAAGAGACAGCGGGAAGCAAGATCGAGGAGTGGCTAGCAGCGATTAGAAGAACCGGCGGCGAGGCGAACAGAAGCGCAGCGGCTAACTGATTAACCGCAAGAGCGCAGCGGACAGAAAGACAGCGCAATTCGCGAGAAGAGACACCGCAAGAGCGCAGCAACTAACACAGGGAGATTGGCGGTTAGGAGTTTAACCGCGGATAGCAGAAAATCGGCTAAGGCCGCAGCGGTTTTAACTGATTAACCGCGCGGTTAGAAAGGAGAACATGTGGTGGTTAGAAGGTAGAGAGCAGCTAGCAGACAACACAAGCACGAAGATTCCGCGGGAGAGCAATCCGCGGTTAGAGGAGATAAGGCCGTAGCTGCTAGATGAATCTGCAGCGGCTAGAGGCAGTGATCAGCGAGAAAGAGAGACGGGGGGCCCACTACGCAGAGAGGAGAAGTTATAAAAGCTAACGGAGAGGAAGAGAAGAAGTGATGTGGAGCCACGAAAGACGAGAAGCTGGTAGGAGAGAGAGACCACGGGTTGCGGATAGAGGAGGCCTATCAGATAGCAGCGGTCACTCAAAACGTACCCGCTCAGAGGTGAACGGATAGCAGCGGGAACAAAAGTGGTATCCGCTCACAGGAAGATCGATCGCTTTGATACCATGTAGAAGAATGGTTCAAACCATGTATATCCTTGTTGAATAGCAAAATACAAGTATGAGTACAAATATATAAGAGAGAAGAGGGATAAAGACAACTACAAAAGATGTGGGACTAAACTAGAATCTTAAATGGGTCATATAAATGGGCCTTTACATTAATTTTTCCTAATATTCTCTAACAAAAATGATGGAAGATACATAAGCATGCAAGGGATTGTGGTGAAGAGCTGAACGAGCAGTGGCAAATGCATTGTGGGATTTGCCAACCTACTCGATGGAAAAGAGAGGCAAGTTGTGCGAGGTTTGCAGTTTTGTTCAGGTGTGAGCAAGGACTGAACAATTAGGGTAACGAGTTTGGTGGTCTAGTGGCATTGCCGCAGCGGCCTAACATGAGCAGCGCACGATAGATATCAGTGTGAGATCTAGCAAACAGAAGGAGGGAGGAAGAGCGGTCATTGGCAGACATTGGATAGGAATTTTACAAGTGGTATCAATTTGAACACCATGGGAACGGCATAAATCACATAATAGTTTCTCCCGTAAGATTTTCCTACATAGACAAACTGAGCAGAAGTTGATGGGCCAGGACATAATGAAACATAAATTAAAATTTTGAACAATAAAAACACTAGTGAACATCTAACAAACTACAAAACTTAGATGGTCGGAACTGTAACAGTAGAGTATAGCTAAACTAGAGACGCCTCAGGGAACAAATTTGTAGAATTTTTCCCAAAAAATTATTAAAAGCGCAAGGTGAACCAAGGCGCAAAAGGGACTTGGAGCCGAAGCTCAAACCGCAAGCGCGTGCCTAACGAAGGCAAGACACAACCACATTCATTTTAAATAATCAGCATCAAACATCAGTTCATCTTCTTGATCATATTTTTCATCTATTCTACTCATTAATCATTCATTAGTATCATTTATATCTCTTAAAAAATAGAATCATTGTGAAAAAATTATTGAGTTGTTCCATTATTTCTTTCTTTATTTTGAAAAAAAAAAAAATTAAAACAGAAATCACACTCAGGCACGCCTTTTATACTCCGAAGGAGCAAATAAGATGTACGAAGGTGCAAACCTCTGAGTCTGGTAACATAGAGAATTTATAGCATTTACTCTTTATATCAAGCTGGAATTATGTATTCTTAAAGGTTACTTTAAGCTGTTCGATAAATAATTCATATTCTAGTGAGTATTGTTACAACATATTACACCCATGACTCATCTGATATTGTGTTGCTTCTCCACTAACACAACTCTACTCCGTCCAAGTGTTCTACCCTTCAGGTACTTTGTACGCCAATGTTATCAATAAAACACAAACAAATATGCATTTAGTGAAATTTGTGTGAATGAGACGAGTATATTGATAGCCGCATCAATTATAAAAAAAATCATAAATGAGCATACACATCAATTATAAACAAAATCTAATATGAACATTATAATGAAAAATATTCAGAAACATCCGCCTGGTTGTTGGCTCATTGGTAGAAAAATAACATATATAGGTTCAATAACAAGTTGATTACCATCACCATCAATTGACTCATGCCAACTATTTGAGATCAACTTTGTGAATCCTCGCTTCCGTTAATTAATGTTGAGTGGGATGGTGGGGTGTTCAATATAAAGTACAAAGAAATCATCTTGAATAATTTTCCTATATATTTATCCTGGTTTACCTAACATGTTCCCCCATGTAATCCTTCAAAAATAACTATTATATTTACTCATCAACTAGTTGTTTTTCCTAACATTCTTTAAAAATAACCAACCTCCCAAAGTCTATTTTTTATATTATCATAACTTTTAATAAAGATCACTCCCATTGTTTCCAATTACAATTTGAAACAAAAATTAGTGTAATTCATGCAGCATCAAGATGCACATACACAAATATATCAATTTTTTGTGCCTATATTTAAAAGTACATCCACTGAAATCCTAAAGATGGTCTAGATGTGTTTCATGTACAATCTCCAGCCAAGTTTGAAATTCATTGTCAGATTATCACAAAAGTCATCCATAAAAACAGTATCAAAGTATCATAATATCCAAAGCACTGAAATACCCTAATGTCAAAGAAGCATTGGATACTATTTGGACACTTAAGAAGTAATAGCATTCGTAGTGGATGACAATTGAATATATCAGAGTAGAAGCATAAAAAATGAGTGTACTTCAAGCAGGGTATCAAATGTACCTCATATGTAACAGCCCACTTCCCATGCCGCAAAGGCTTGTGATAGTAGTTGATATTTCCTACATACAAGCTTTTGTTAACCGGAACTTTCTTGATCTCCTTCATCACCGAGTCTATTCGAACAAATGTATCGTCATCACACTTCATTATGTACCTAGCCTTCACGGTACGAAACTGTCGAACAGGACAACACAGAGAGAAACATGAATACTATAATGCTATCCCAAACATTCTCTGATAATACTCGAAGATCAAATGAGGAGCTACATTTACCCCATATTCACAGATTGCAACAGTTTTCAAAACCACAAGATCATAACTATCAGCATAAGGCACAACAACAATGTCGCCAAAGTACTCCGACTCTTTTTTCAGCTCCACATTCACATCCTTCCTTCCATGCTATAAGGAACAAAATATTAGGAATTAGAAACCTGAGAAAACACATCAAAATTTTAAGAAAAAAAATTAACTGGATGAATCAAAAAATTACCAGGGCAACAAAAAACCGTGCCACAATATTCGGAGATTTCCTTGCTGATTCCATCCATGACTTCCTCACAGCCATGCGCTCTGCAAAATGATTGCCAGCCGAAAGTATGCCAATAAATATCTCAACCGCCCCATCGGGAAGAGGCGGAGCCTGCCATTTAGGCAACAATTCAAGGCTCCTCTGTGGAGCAAAACTAGGGTGGAATGCAGGTAAAGATGCTGCAAATATGGAATGAACATCCAAATCTCCATTAAGAGACAACCCGGTCGCATCCTCAAGCACAAAACTCTGAGCAAAATAACAACAGAAACATAGGATAAAACCATGAATGGCAATATATTTTGCAGAAAGAAGCATACAAAGATGATTTTTTTTTTTTGGTTACCAACTTACAGTGCGATAAGGGAAAGAGGTCACGTGCCTCCCATCGACACTGACATGATAACCTTCAAGACCAGCGCTGAGGGTCAGAACAAAGAGCTTCTCTTCTACAAATGGATATGGCCACTCGATGGAGACCTCCTTCTTCCTGCCAATCAACCGATTCAACCACCACGTCGTTTTTGTCTCCTCAGAATGACTGTCATCGTCATGAATCCACTTTTCACATTTCACTTGCCCATCAACTGTCAAGGAAATCAGGCATAAGCCCCTCAAATTTCTAATTCAAAACATCTCCATCAACAAACAAGCTACCAGCTTAACCGTCAAGGAAATCAGACATCGCATTCTGTTTTCTTCATGGGGACTGCAGCAATCTTCAAAAAGAGGGAGAAGAAATTTTCTGCCTGCAGATCTTTAAAATTAGCTCAAATGGTTAACAATTAACATACCAGTTTCCTCATCTGCCCTCGACTTCCATCCTTCGCATCGTTGAGCTGTTCCCCACTGCATGCGATAGCAAGTATTCTGCTCGATGACTGGCCTCCCGCTCCAATCTCCTTTCAACCTAGGGTTGAGATGAAGAATTCTGGGCGGATCCTCCCCATCCACCGTCTTCAACCCCTGCAGCTCCATCATGAACTGCGACACCATGAGGGACTCGTCGCCCTCCTTCAGCGTCGCGATCTTCGGGTCGTATTCGGCATGCGCACGGTAAGGCTTCGCCACCAGTGTGATATGCGATCCTAACGTGAGCCCGCAGGGAAGAAACATCACTCTCCCACCATTCTTGAAATCCTCCCCATTGAGCATAATCGAATGCGGGCACGTCTCCTTCGTCCGGTTCTCTTTGGGAGTATCCGATGCTTTCCCGGACCTCAACTCCTCGAATAGCGTCAAGCCGACCTCCCATGCATCCCTCGCCGATCTATGAAGCTCGGAGAAGTTCCCCGGGACAGCATTCTGAGTAGGATTGAAGACAAGGCCAGAGACCATGGACGAGAAGTGGCGGTTTAAGAGACCAGGGCGATGGTGGCGAGGAGCGGCGGATTGAGATAAGCGATAGGACTGCTTGTTGGGGCGTATGGGAGCGGACTTGACCACCGTCTCCTCCTCGCTGTCGAGTGGTACGGTTAGTGCGGCAGCGGCGCCGCTGCCTCCGGGCGGGTGGATCCGGCGAGAGATGACGGGGAACTCGAAGAAGATGAGGAGGGCGTAGAGAAGAGAGATGGATAGGAGGATCTGTAGAGACCTCTGCCGGCCAATGGTCATCATTACTTCCAACTTCGATCGCTTTATCATCATCCTCCCTGAGACCAATCCTAACCCTAGACGGATTCGATTGGGCAGCAGGGAGTAGGGGGAGGCGTTGGTTGAGAGAAGAAAACCTCTTTTGATTTTTGATGGGAACCCTGGATTTAGGGTTTAGGAGACAGAGCTGGTGGGGTGGAGGTGGAGAGAGAGAGGAAGACGAGGGCGGTGCTCCGGAGGGAAATCGGCAAGAGGGAAGAACAAAGAAGGAAAGCTCGATGCAATTTGGCTACATGGCAACAAATTTTTAATGTATCAATTCGTCCACATTAATGGAAACATTTTCGTAACTTCAAAACCTTTATTATTATTTTAATTGCTATTTAAAGTCGATTTCAAACCGAGATGGGCTTGAAGCCTTAGCGGCTTAGCTTGATCGTATCCAGTGGCGGATCCAGAAATTTAGAAAAGGGGATGCATAAAAAAAAATTTAATAGCATGATATAGAAAATGAAAAATGTCTGATATTATAAAGTCATACACCATTACATATAAATGTCTTAATTGAAAATTACAAAATACCATAAGAAATTACAGTTGTCCGCGACGAGTCTTCATTTTTTGAAAACGATCAATAACATCATCATCTGAAACTTTCAAAAATGCGTCTCTTTCAATGAATGTAACCAAACAGTCATTCAATGTCTGATCGCCCAAACTATTGCGTAATCTGTTCTTGACATAATTCATGCCTGAAAAGACTCTTTCAACACTTGCAGTGGCCACAGGAAGAATCAGTACAAACTTCAATAGCTTGTATAATTGTTGATAAGCAATATGTTTCCCCGTTTCAACAAGTTTCATAGAGAGATGACCAAGGTCGTTCAAGTCAAAAAACCTCTCGTCGCTTCTCATATCCACAATGAAATTGTCTAGCTGAAATTCAAGATTAAACAACTCCAAACTTGAAAAATCATTAGGATAAAACTCTGCAAGTCTGAGTATTTTTTGTTTGTCAAAACAACCAAAGGAGTTAATGGGATTCAAACAAGTCATACAATGAAGCAACTCCATACTCACCTCATCAAACCTGTTATTAAGCTCATGCAATTGTAAATCAACCACCTTTAAGAAAATTGACACCCGATAATGATGCAAATATGTGTAGTCTTCAACAAATCGTCTTGATCTTCCGCGTGGAACATACAGATCATCCATTTTAGGAATATGAATACTATATTTACCACAAAAAAGTAAGACCTTGTTGAACAGAGTGTCCCAACCATCATCACGCAAGTTTTGCAATTGTCTTTTTGTCAAACTTACAAAAGACATAGCATTAATAATATCCTGATCTTTTCTTTGCAAAGCAAGATTTAATTCATGTGTATAACCAAATATAGTTGTCATCACATGAATCATCAAAACAAAGTCAAACGATTCTAATGCAAACAATACACCCTGTGCCTTCACCCGATCATTTGCCTTACTCTTACCAATCTTCAAAAGTGTAGCAACCATATCAGGATATAAAGAAATAATATGGATTAATGTCTTGTGATGTGAGCCCCAACGAGTATCTCCCGGCCGACCCAAAGAAAGTGTCTGATTTAAACCTGACCCTGTTTGTAGTTCACCATCTTCTAGTGCCTGAGCAACCTTTTGTATTTGACTTTCTCTAAGCATCTCATTTTGCTTGCAAGAAACTCCAACCACATTTAATAGCGTCGAAATTGCTTCAAAAAACCATTGACAATCATCATTTATTTTAGCAACTGCAACTACAGTTAACTGAAGCTAATGAGCAAAACAGTGAATGTAATAAGCTGATGGATTTTCTTTCAAAATTAGACTCTTGAGTCCATTTATCTCACCACTCATATTACTTGCACCATCATATCCTTGACCACGGATTTTAAACAAATTCAAGGAATGGTCAATTAACAATGATTCAATTGCAGTTTTAAGAGACATGGCAGTAGTATCGTGAACATGCACAATGCCGAGAAAACGCTCTATTAATCTTCCGTTCCCATCAACATAACGCAAACAAAGAGCCAATTGTTCTCTGTGTGACACGTCACTAGATTCATCAGCTAAAATTGAGTAGTAGTCATCTCCAAGCTCTTGCATTATAATCTTTGTAGTTTCTTTGGCACAAGCATTAATGATATCTTTCTGAATTGAAGGCGCAGTTAGTTGATTGTTTTTTGGGGCATTTTTTAGCACATATTTACCAACTTCTTCATCTATATCGGCAAGCCATTGCAAAAGCTCGAGAAAATTTCCCCTATTAAGTGAATGGTGACTCTCATCATGCCCACGTAGTGATAATCCCTGCCGCAAGAGAAATCTCAAGCATTTCAAAGAAGCTTGTAATCGTGATTTGTTTTCAAACTTTGTTTTATCTGATTGTTTATCAAGAGAAACAATGATAGACTTTTGAGGGTTTTTTAAACCTTCAAATTTCTGGAGTGCTAAATGATGAGAACTATTAATCTTGCCAACATGTTTTGTAAATCCGTCAGGTTTATTCCATGACTTATATCCTCCTCCACTGACAAAAGCATCTCCCCTGGCAGTAGTACTTGCGGTTTCATTCTTGAATAAGTAACAAACTAAACAAAATGCAGCGTCCTTTTCAACACTATATTCTAGCCACTCAAACATATCATACCATGTGACTACAAACCTACGTTCTCGGTCACCTATCTTTCTTTGAGGAAATGGATGCAATTTTGGTTGGCATGGACCTCTTAGTATATAAGTCTTTCTCACTGCATCTTGCTCATTTAAGGGATAGGCTGATATACTTTTTCTCATTCCCGGATCCTGTGGAAGCATCTCCACGTCATATAAAGCGCCCATTACAATGTCTTGAGCATCAAGAGATGGCAAATGCGACGCATTCTCGATAGCTTCAGAAGCACTCAGTGATAACTCTTCATTTTGACTTGGAGGTTTACATCTTGAAGTCTCTTGAGATTTTAATTTCTTTTGAAACATAGATGATATGAGACTGGACTTCTTTTTTTGACTCTCCATATCACAATATTGTTCAATTCTATTTCTATATGAATGCCCAAAAAAACAAAATATTAACAAAAAACCATATTAATAAAATGCAAAGTATTTAAATATCTATCTACTCCGCTTGACCCTCTACCGGCCAATACTACGGAGTATCTCTAGGGATAAACATTCAACACAGAGACTATGTGTTTTGCTTAGTCACTAACTGACTAATACCTCAAAACACCCCTAATAATAAAAATACATGAAAATAAATTTTGATAGGGTATATGGAAGCAAAACCTTGGCCACAATTTGTAGCCAGAGAAGAACGTATTTCTCCTTCTTTTGTTGTCACGTGACTCACGTACTCAGTCCTCACGAATGTTGGCCACAATCTGTAACAGTATATGAAGAAGCACTTCAATACCTTGGAAATTGGAATAATTGTGCATAATAATTACAATTGATTTTCAGCTATGTAAAAGTTTTGAGAAGTGAGAAAAGGGCATACCTTGGAATTCGAGTACATCTGGTGCCATAAGCCTTTCTCCGCTCGCATTTTCCGGCAAACGAAGCACTTGGGGGCGTAGATCCACTGAACAGAGCCCTGAAAAAGTGAAAAAAACTATGAAAAACTGAAACCTAATCATCTGATCTAGTGATCTGGAGACTGGAAATAGAGCTTTGTTAACTGGGGTCTGGGGGAGAGTATGGGGTCTGAAGCCTGAAGGTGGGACTTGGGAGAAACATAAATAGAACTGGGGCCTGGAGGAGAGCTTTAGGAATTAGGGCAGGAGCCAGGAAGGCAGGAAGGAAGTGAGTGAGCGGTGAGCCACTGGTGAGTGGTGACAATGGAATATTCCGGCAGTTCAGATGGTGTTTGGGTTAGAGATGAGAAGTGAAATAGAGAGAATGCGACGGTGTTAAACTGGGATCTACCTATTACCTATAAAAATTGGAATATTCCGGCAGGGCGGCAGGCGGCAGTTCAGTCGGGACTCGGGAGGGAGAAGCGGACTACCGGAGAAGGATGAGCCTGCCGCAGTGTTGCCTGGACGATCTGGAGAAGTGGAGCGGTGAGTCGGTGACAGCGAGTCAGCGATGACCGGCGCCGTGGTCCGTGGAGCGGTGGAGGAAGACGGAAGAAACGAGAAAGGGCGATTGCCGATTGGCCGACTGCGGGCCTGCGACTCACTGCAGAGGCGAGATGAAATCAGGGGCGGAAATGACCTAACTCACTGTCGGGAGTCGGGACTGGATTCCGCGATTCCAGTCAAGCGACATTCCAAAATTGAAATAATAATAACCGCGGCTGAGCGGCTCGCGGGATTCAGTCAAGCGGGATTAAATTTTTGGGGGTGCACGGATTAAAATTTTGCCCTATTAATATATATTTTGGGTCTATATAAATAAAATCTCATAGATGTGCACAAAAAAAGGGGGTGCCAGTGTCCCTTTGGCCCCCCTTTAAATCCGCCCCTGATCGTATCTATATAATATAATACAAGCAGTCGTGTACGGGGGATTCCGTGCGGACAATATTTGTCGTGGGGGTGATATTTGTCGTGGTGACGACATTTGTCGTGGTTGCGACATTTATCGCGAGGGCGACATTTGTTGCAGGACATATTGGCGCGTCCAACATTCCGATTTTATTATCGCGTCCCTTCGCATTGACGGCAAAGTAGAAATGACTCAAAAATCAAATCATTTGAAATAAAAAGAAAATATGAAGGGATATTTGGGTAAGTGAATGTTACATCGTGGCTGTTTTGAAATTTGGTTATAGTATAAAGATAAAGATATAGAATATATAGGGTTATTCACTGGGACCACCTCTTTAAGTTTGCATAATTACAGCCTGCACCTCTCTAACTTTTAAAATTATGATTATCTCATTTCAATGTTTAAGTTTCATAACATTTATGCACAAAAAAAAAATTACAATCAAGATTTGTTTTGAAACGTAAATATTGAGGGGAGGTTTTTGTAATTTCAAAAATTAGAGGGGCGCAAACTATAATTATGCAAACTTGAAGGAGATATCCTGGTAATGCTACCTAGCGCATCTCTTTTATGGGGAAATTTTTTTCCTGCGCTACCCACTCCCAGAGGAAGGAACGTGTGTAGCGCAGGAGACATCCGATCGTGCTTTAAAATTTGTGATTTGCTTGGTTTTTTGTTATTTTTTATCTTGTTAAAGCTTGTTAAATGACAAACGTTGGATTTAAAGTTGAGCGGCTTGGATCTAACCCACTCCCAGAGAAGAGAACGCTACCCGTATAGAACAATTACTTCTTTTATAGAGAATGCACAACCAATCATCAGTGTATACAGTGCTTAAAATGAGAAAAAGCATTGAAATTTGGGTCCGGGGAGGGTAAAGTGCAGCAAATGCACTTTACCCTGCAGTGCGCGTGATCCGACGACTGTGAGTGTTTCTCAGCTCGCATGGATATGCGTGCGCGCTTTGAGATATGTGTGGATGCTTTGAGATATGTGCGATGAGATGTACATGCATCTCAGCACACTCGCATCCATTGAATCGCACTGCACTATAAAATGCCGTAGCTCGCGTCCGTCCGATTTGCTGTACTTTACCCTCTCCGAACCGTTGAAATTTTTGTAGAAAAATGATCTCCCATATGATCTCTTTTTGATTTTGTTGAATGGAGTATAAAATGTTTTATTGCTTTTCTAACAGAGGTGTGCTGATTACTGCTGCAGTTTGTTCGTAGTGGTGGGAAGAGTAGGAAATTTGGACCTGCAGTTTGTAGTGGTGATATTTACGGACAATTGATTTGTTTATTTTGGTTATTAAATTTGGAAATTGCTATTCTAATATTTGATTTGTTATTAAACCTACCTCGACATGGTAGTAAGAGTAGGAACTATTCGAATGTATTTTGAGGTGTGTCTATGGCAATGTCCTGTACCTGTCGATACAAAAGGACAAGATCACCTGTCGAGCGCCGCGTGTCGGCGGCGAGGACGCAAGACTACACAAGTTTTTTTGGGAAAGAATTTTGAAGTCGCTCATCTGCGGCGCAATGCGACTCGCTACTACCCGTTCTCCCGGGCGTTGGTAAGCTTGTGTCCCTTTCTTGCAACTGTATTCTACCTCTTGCGACATCTTAACGTGTTATTGCTCCTAGCTTTCTTGAAGGCGAGCGCCACATTCCTGGGCACCCGCCGTACGCGGGAAAGGGTAGGGTGGATCCTGTCCTTGCCCTCGCTCAATCTGCCGCCGCCGCGTGTGTCGATGACCTGCGAACACCCGCCTCCGAAAGTGGCAAGAAGAAGAGGGGAGAGCCCGGGAGAGGGCCTAATGGGGGATCGTCGTCCGGCGGGCCCTCGAAGCATCACAAGACTATTGCCTCCAAGAAACCTACTCCTTCTAGCGAGCCAACTCTCCCGAAGAAACCCGTTCCAGCGAGTGAGCCGACCCCTTCGACAGGGAAGCAACAAGGAGCCGGCGAGCTGGGGCGGAGAATTGGGAACACCCGTCTTGCACCCCAACTTCGGGCTGGGGCAGAAGCCCAAAGACAGTTACGGAAAACCTCTGCTCGCCTGGGACGAGCACTCGCGCAGAGTCTCTCTCTCCGCTCTCCTGCCCTCTTGGACCAAGTCTGATCAGGCTAGCGAGGACACGTATTCCCTCAGCTACGGATTGTACGGCCGCCAAGATACCGAGGAGTATGAAGGAACTCCCATACGAGAGCTCGCGGGCCCACCTGCGGGCCACTGAGCTCGCACACTTGGTCGTGCGGAGGGGAATTAGCTTCCGCAAGAAATTCAAAAATGTCGAAACTATCAAGGAGTTCGCCGAGGAAAAGGTCCTCGACCTTGACACGCGCCTCAAGCTAACTTAGCGTCTCCTCGCTAAGCACTCTGGCGGTGTGGTAAGTCCTCTTATTTCATCTTCTTTCAATTTTACCTTGAATTTATCTCAAATAATCTTCTATAGGATGTCGAGACCGCCGGGTGCATTAGGTCGCACATCGACGACTTGGAGGGGGAGCTCGCGGCTACCAAGGTGGAGCTTGCAAAGGCCCGTGCAAAGAAGACTCTCGTCGTACTCGGCGCATCCTCCTTCAGCGCGTGCAACCTTCTTCACTTCTTGCCGCAGGAGGTGGAGAACATCCGCAAGCTACTGATTGTGTAGAACACGGCGTTGAATCTGAACGTACTGCGCAACCTCGATGATCTGCGGAATGATTGGATGGAGCTAGTCGCAAGGGACCTCATCCCGGATTTCTACCCGCAAGCGGCGAGTCCGGAATCCTCGGGACGAGGCTACTCCCATGATGATGGCAAGAAGGAACGTGGACCCTCTCGCGAGTTGAGGGATTTAATTTTTATCTTTTTTCATGTTGTAAAAGTGCACTCGTCCAACATATATTTTGTGATTATTAAAGAATCATCTCTTCTTCTCATTATGCTCATCTTTTTACATATTCATCTTTGCGCTTTTTGTCATATCGCTTTCTTCGTTAATTCATGGTTTAGGGGATTTCCTCTATGTTCACCCAACTCGTTGAGATGCCCTCCTCTTCTCCCCTAGCTTGCGGGAATCAGACCTTGCAGCTATCACGAGATCTAAGTTCCTGCATAGCAGAATATTTTACTTCATTGATGCAGTGGTCCAGAGTCGCCTCGCTCTGGTTCTGCACTAGAGGAACACGTCCGGTCCCATCACCGGGATGCAGCTCAAGCACCACACCCATGACCGCACCTATTCTCAGTGAGGCGGGATGTTGAGGCGGAGTCTCGAACTCAGCCCCCTTGATAAATCTCTTTCCTAACAGGGACTTATCAAGGGATTTATCAGTTGGTGATAGTCTCTGTTAGGAAAGGGATTTATCAAGGGGGCTGGATTTGAGACTCCGCTTCAACATCCTGCCACGCTGAGAATAGGTGCGGTCATGGGTGGGGTGCTTGGGCTACAGCCCGGTGGTGGGACTAGACGTGTTCCTCTGATGTAGAACCAGAGCGGGGAGGCTCTGGACCACTGCATCATTCGTGCTCGGGCGAGAGGGGTAGTGCTCGCAGCGAGAGGGAACAAAGTCCAATCTGCTTTTCCCTTTTATTCTCTCTTTACCTCTTTCTTGAGGGGCCAAGCATTCTGCTGGCTTGTCGGAATTTAGCTGACGTAAACCCGACTTCATTTTCCTTGGGGCTCAGCCTTCTTGCCCGAGTGACTAGCCTCAGTTCGCCTCCGCTCCAAGTGAAAATGCATTTTGTTAGGAGTGAATCTTTACTTTCATTAATCTTATGGATAAAAGCGCTTCAGGTCGTCACCGCTTCAAGTGTTGCTAAGGGGGACCTCTTTGACATTTTGGAGGCACTAACCACCTGAGGCAAGCGCCTCAAGGATTACAAAGGGCCCTTCCCAGTTAGGGTGGAGTTTTCCAACGACTCCCCCCTTCCAGCGGCATCGACCTTTTTGAGGACTAAGTCTCCTTTTACAAAATGTTTGATCATGATGTTCTAATCAAAGTACATTGTCATTTGACGCTTGACCTTCTCCTAGCAAAGGACTGCCAGGTCACGAAGCTCTTCAACCAGATCAAGAGACAATCGTTGCCCTTCCTCATTTTCCACTCTTCATTCCTCATCGCCATCCCCCGCGGCAACAACACACGGGGACCTCACCTCGAATTCTACGGGAAGCACGTCCTCTGACCTATATGATAGCTTGAAAGGGGTTTCCCAGGTAGCTGTGTTCGGGGAGGTTCTCAAGGCCCACAAGACTGATGGGAGATGTTCCACCCAACTGGCCTTCAGATTTTCCACATTATTCTTCAACAAGTTGACAATGATCTTGTTCGCGACATCCACTTGCTCGTTGCTCCTGGGATGATGGATGCATGCAAACCTGAGATCGATGCCCAATTGTCCGCAGAAACTAATGAACTCCTCGCTCGCGAATTGAAGCTCATTGTCCGTGACTATGGCCAGGGGAAATCCATGGCGGTAAATTATCTCCCCCCATATGAAGTTGCAAATTACTTGTGATATTACCTTCACCAATGTCTTGACCTCTATCCACTTTGAGAAATAGTCTACCATGACTAAAAGGAACTTCTTCTGGCAGCTAACCTGCGGGAAATGACCAACTAGGTCCAATCCTCATATCACAAAGGGTCATGGCGTCGCGATCGTCCTGAGCCTCTGCGTTGGAAGGAGTTGGACTGGCTCATAGAGTTGGCATTTCTGGCACTTTTTTGCAAATTTCATCGTGTCTATGTTAATGGTCGGCCAAAAGTATCCCTGCCGCTGTACTCTCTTCTTCAGAGTCTGACTTCCTGAATGGCTGTCACACTCTCCAGAGTGAATCTCTTCTAAGACTCAAGGGACCTCATCTTCGTCCATGCACCTGGCCAGGATCCAGAGAGGGTCTTCTGATACATCACTCCCTCCTGCAACAAATAGTAAGCTGACTTGTACCTGAACCTACTTTTATTCGAGATGTTATCCGGGAACTTTCCTGATGTTAGAAAGTGGATGGATGGGTCCCTCCACGAGGGTCGCTGGTCGATGTCCATCAGTTCACCCTCGTCGATGGAAGGTCGGAACAACTCTGTCACAGTTCCTCCTGCTTGGGGGCCAAACTTGGCGAGGTGATCTGCATGTATGTTTTCCTATCGAGGAACGTGTCGGATCGAGAAAGTGTGAAATAACCCAATAAGGCTCTTGACCATGGCGAGATACTTCTGAAGGGTTGACTCTTTTGCCTCAAACTCTTCCCTGATTTGTGTTGACACCACCATAGAGTTTGTGGAGACCCTCACATCTTGGACTCCTAGCTCATTGGCTAAACGAAGTCCTGCTATCACTACTTCGTACTCTGCCTAATTGTTGGTGATGGGGAAATAGATGTCGACGGCTTGCTTGATCCTCATATCTTGAATCTCCTTGTCGTTTTGCGGCGACTCCAACTCTAGGATTGTCTTGACCTTATCCGGGTTGGGTTCTACCACCAAGGGGGTGATGAGGTGACCCAGAAACTTCCCTCTTCCGACTCCAAAGATGCACTTTAGAGGGTTAAGTACCATAGTGTATTTTCGCAAGGTAGCAAACGTCTCTGCCAGGTCCAGGAGGTGAGACTCTACATCTTTGCACTTCACCGTCAGGTCATCTACATAGACCTTAAGATTCCTCCCCCTTTGCTTCTTGAAGACCCTATCCATCATTCTCTGATACGTGTCTCATGCATTTTTTAGCCCAAACGACATCATTTTATAGCTATAGCACCCGTCACCCGTGATGAAGGAAACATCCTTAACATCCAGCGAGTGCATATTGATTTGGTGTAACCTGAAAATGCATCTAAGAAACTTATTATAGAAAAACCAATGGCTAAATCTACCAATGCTTCGATTCGAGGCAGGGGGTAGCAATCTTTGAGACACTTTTTATTCATTAAAGATAAGTAAACACACATTCTCCACCTCTCGTCCCCTTTCTTAACCATCACAACATTGGAGACTCATCCTGGGTACTGGATCTCTGATACAAAACCCCGCTCTTATTAACTTCTACACCTCCTCTCGGATTGGTTCGGCCAGCTTGCCCGACACGGACCTCTTCTTCTGACAGATCGGGCGAACGTTGGGATCAAGATTGAGATGATGGCAAGCAACGTCCGCCACGATCCCTGCCATGTCGGCTGCATCCCAGGCGAAGATGTCGATGTTGTCTTAGATGCAGCTCCTGATCTTCTCCTGATCCTCCTTTTTCAGCTTTCCTCCGACCTGCACTTTCTCGGGTTTCTCGCTCATGGCAACGATCTCCTTCTTCTTCACTTCCTCAACAGCCTCCAGTCTAGCCTTCTCGTCCATCTCCTTCTCGAGCTCTTTTGTTTCTCCCATCCACGAGATTGTGTTGGCAGCTATGACATAGCACTGTCTTGCTACCTTAGAATCTCCTCGAATCCAAACTTGCACTCCTCTGCTGTTAAATTTCAAGCATTGGTGGAAAGAGAAGGGTACGCATCGAAAGACGCTGATAAGGGAATGTCCGAAGATAGCATTGTAGCTGCTCGGAGCATCTGCGATAACGAACCGACAGTTTCGGGACGTCCATCCCAGGGTAACATGGAGTCCCACTCCTTCCACTTCCTTTCTTTTGCCCTAGAACCCAAACAGAGGTCCATCTGAGGCTAACTCCCTCCGGGCTTCCACCTTCATCTCATCAAAGTCCTTCTTGAAGATCACATTTACCGAACTCCCATTATCCACCAAGATCCTTGAGACTGTAAAGTTTTCAATGATCGTCTGGATTATCAGGGCATCACAGAACGAGTCCTCATAATCTGACATATCATTTGATGAGAAGGTAATCTTCTCCACCCGAGAGGGGTCAAAGATGTCGAAGCGATGCTCCGGTGGAAAATAGTTTGGAGGCTCCCCTTGCGGGTGGCCTCAATCCCGACTCCCCCTTAAATTACCCTAATCCCTCCTCGGGCACCAACATCCGCCCGGTCTTCGCATCGATCCTCAACCTCAGCTCCTCCTTCATCTCCAACCCCCGCTTCCACAGTCCTGGGTGGTACTGTTTGTATCCATTTTGCTCTCGCCACTCCTCAAAACTCCAGAAACTCGGGGCAGATGGTCGTCACGTGCCCCTCCTTCTGATGGAAGTCACGGAAAAGCAACGACCCACCTTCCCTTCTCCCTCCTCTATCAGGTTGATTTTTTCCTTCTTCCTCCTCCTTTACCTCGAACTATCGCACTTGTATGTTGAGGGGGGTGGCAACAGTCTCGGGCCTGGTCTCCACCCTAGAGGGTTAAACCATCCCTGCCCTGCCTAGTGACTTCCCCCACCCTAAGCTACTCCTCTTCCTTGAACCTAGAGCGGTCCTCCCACTGATCGCCACGCTAGTCAATTACCTGCTCCTACACTCCCCATTCCTGCTTTGCCCCCTCTAGGGTGCTTGAAAGCCTTGCCCCATCAGCTCATCCTTTCTCCTCCTTTCCTGCTGCCTAGATCCTCCTTATTCTTTTGCTTTTGTCTCTCCCAGTCTTACTAGATTCTCTATGAACTCGGGGTTCGTGGCTTCACCTTCAATCTCTTTTGTTGCTCTTTCCATCAGCTCTTCGAAGGAAAAAGGTGGCACGCGCTTCAGCTCCATCTTGAAGAATCCCTGACGAAGCCCTAGTGTAAAGGCCATCATCGGGGTGTACCCTGGCGCTTCCTGAACTTGAAGTATCTCCTCTTGGAATCTATCCACATAACTTGCCAGAGTTTCTTCCGGCCCCTGCTTGATCTCGAACAAGAATTCAACTCTCTTCTTCCTCTTCTTTGATGTTGAAAAGCGCAACAAGAAATCGCGGCACAGATCCTCAAAGTTGTAGATGGTTCCTGAGGGAAGTTGATGAAACCAATCTCGTGTCTTGTCTTTGAGGGAGATGGAGAACAACTTGCATTTGAATGTGTTTGTCATCTGTCTGATGGAAATTGTATACTCGAACCAGTGTATGTGTTGGACTGGATCCTCCTTGCCGGAGTAGAAAGACATAACTGGATTTCTAAAGCCATATAGCACTGGAGCCGAGAGAATCAACTCATAGAAGGGTCTCCCTGAGCCTTCCTGGCGCTTTACGAGATCTTGCCTAACTGACTCGCCAGATGGTGGAGCGGTTGGCGAGACAGGAAACAGCTCGCAACCCGAAAGCTCTCTCCTGCCTCCTTCTACCCCTGTCTCTTTCCCGACCAATCGGCTCGGCGCCTCCTCGCCCAAAGAAGGTTGGGCAAGCACTCGCCAACCCGCATTGCGAGACCGGAGTGCATGGTCTCAGGCATAACCTTCATGAACACGCCAAACTATTTTTGAGTCACGGGACTGTGTACGGGTGGCGAACCGCCTTGGTCAATTCCTTGCCCTCATCTCCAGCCATGACACTAGCACGAGATTTTTCTAACGAGCTACAGTCCACACTCACCGCACCAAAAATGATGAACCTGGAAACCATGGGTCAACAAAAATTTCGGACCCAAGGTGTAGCTCGTCTTTACTTCTCTCAAGTTAGTGCCTCAGTTGTGGACTTAGAGTTCAGAAACTGTACAACCCCATATTCGCCGAGTGGGACCTAAGGGTCTGGGACCCAGGTTTGGGTGAGCTTTAGGCTAATCAGACCAAGCAAGAAACATAGGCGGAAGGGCTCTCGCCCAGGGCTTACGGGAAGGCTTGCGCCCGGGTAGGCGAGAGGCCCTCAGAGTCTGGCGTTTAGTGATGCTTCTCCACTCAACGCCTTTGGGCTTCTGGCGTTGAGTGATGCTTCTCCACTCAACGTCTTTGGGTTTCCGACATTGAGTGATGTTTCTCCACTCAACGTCTTTGGGTTTCCGGCGTTGAGTGATGCTTCTCCACTCAATGCTTTTGGGCTTCCGGCGTTGAGTGATGCTTCTCCACTCAACGCCTTTTGGCTTCCAGCGTTGAGTGAGGCTTCTCCACTCAATGCCTTTCCGTTTCCAGCGTTGAGTGAGGCTTCTCCACTCAATGCCTTTTAGCTTCCGACGTTGAGTGAGACTTCTCCACTCAACGCCTTGAGTGACGTTTCTCCACTCAAAGCTAGGGATGAAATTACCTATATACCCTTAGAAGTTTGCATTTAGCTCTTCAGAATATCGAATTTTGGTTGTTGGCAGACCAGATATTAGAAATCTATAAATAGACCTACATGGTACCTCAGAAGGCAAGCTTTCTTATTTTTTTTCTAAGAGTCTTGTAGCGTTTTCTGAGGTATCCTTAGCTCAGCATTTGGCTAAGGAGGGGAGCGCTCTGAGATCTCCCGGGTTAGTGGAGGGACCTCCAAACTGTAGCCCATGGTCGGTTCTTTAGTTCCAAGTCACTGGTCAAGGGTCTAGGTTTGGGAGAAGTTGGTGTCGGCTACACCCCAGGGTCCGAACTCTCGTTGGGGCCTGTTTTTGGTTCCAACAGAAAATTTCTCACCATAACAACCTCAAACAGACCCCGAGCCGTAGCGAGGAGGTCCCTCCACACACCCGGAAGATCTTGGATTGTTTCCCCTCCCAAACCAATGCTGGACCGGGTACCTTTGGAGAGCCAAGGGAACTTCCAACCACCCACCCGGAGACCATAATTAGTGATGAGCTGAAGCTCCTACCAACAAAAGCTAGTCAGGGGAGAGGAGAATTCAGAAAGAGGTCCTCTCCAAAGGGTCCCTTGGGGGATAATTTATAGTTTTCTAGGGATGGTCTGCCAATAACGAGATCTTGTTTTTTTTATTACTGTTAAATGCAACCCAAAGTGGTCTGCCAGCAGCGAAACACCGCTATTTGGAGGGGATAATGACATACCAGAATCGAATTATTGAAAAATGAAAATGGAAATGAATATCCACTAATGGCGAGTCGGCGCACCTCAGCCCACTCGCCTCGGCGGCGAGTGCCCGACGAGACTGAGCACTCACCACTCGTCCGACCAGCGAGTACCCGATAAAGTTGGGCACTCCCCACCCTGCCTCTTGCCTACAAGCAAAACATCAGCTTGCAGGCTCTGCTCCCATGTTACTATACTGGACAAGCATCGAGTGTCTGATGAAACTGAACACTTGCTCCCTGCCTTTGGGCTAGCTGGGCCCACTCGACAAATATGGGGTTGTGCATGAAGTGTCAACATTCTTTCCTCCTTCGGTTGAGCTCCACTCCTAAAAAGGGCCCCTCACAGCGTATCGTCTAGTGCTCTCTCTCCGAATTACGGGTCTTACATTGTTTTTCTAAGCTCGAGTCGAGCTTGAAAAAAGCAGGGATTGTGTATAACTCGTAATTCATCGAGATCAGAGATGCCCAAGGAGGCAACTATTCGCACACCTCGCCACGAGTAGAGGAGAGCTTGGGCGAGCATATGCAAGCTTGGGCGAGCAAGGGCAAACTGGGGGGAGCAGGGGCGAGCTTGGGCGAACAGGGGCGAGCTGGAGCGAGTATGAGCGAGTATCCCTTATAACTCACTAGCAGAGGCAGGATACTCGCTTATACCCCCTAGAATTTCTCTATAAATAGCCCCCAAGGGTACTAGAAAGAGGATTTTTGGAAGAGGTTGATGCCCCCCAAGTGGATACTCGTCAAGTTCATGTCTGCCTAGTACCTCGTCCAGCTTTTGGTTGTGGATGAGAAGTTTCTCTCAAACTTCTGGGTATGTGGTGGGGCCTCCCTGCTGGAACACTTGGGGTGTGCTTATAGACAATTTTTTCTCTCCCGTGCTAGCCATCTGAATTGTGGCATCAGACCACAAAATCAATAACCTTAGGCTGTATTGATCCGAATTTTGGAGTTGAGATTTTTCCTGCTTCAACATGTAATAATATATTAGTATGATTTTTGATGATTGTTACGGGTTGCTCGAAGCTCCCAGTAGAGTGGACTAAATTGGATCATTTTAGCCCGCGGAGCGGTCAAGCATGCAAACAGTCATAGAAAAAGTAGGAAGTGAACAATAAAATATTTTAAATTGAGAAACCCGTGAATATGGCAAAAAACCACGTGGCTGGTTCAGTGTCCACCAAACTTCATTATTTGTTGTTGTTTACAAGGTTTTGTAAAAGCCGGGGGCGACAGACCGCTCCTCGTTACAACTTGGGCTGAGAATGGAAGAGGTGTGTTCGGAGGGTGATAGACCACCGCTTGTGAAGCTCAATGTTTGCTACTTGTGCGATGGAGAACCCGCATTCTAAAGACTGGAAGAATTTTCTCTGGACACTCTGATGTTGCTCGCAATCGTCGGCCCGATGCTGAGTGCTAGGGGCGCTGCACGATGGAGGAATGTTGAGGGAAAACGGTGAAAGGCCTCACACGTAGGAGCATGTGGACTTCGAGGAATCTTCAAGGTGTATAAAGATCTCTAAGGATGGCGATGAAGATTTTTGCAGTGCTCTGACCTGTAGAGGGAGAAGTCTCAGGGGAGAAAATGTTAAAATGAAGGGAGGTCTAAGGTCGTATTTATAGGCTCCAGGGATGGTTACGTTAGTCACGCGGTTATCTGCAGACCGTAACCACTATTTTTACTAATTACAGCCAAATTCAATATATTTGTCGCGGGTATTATTTTTATAATTTTACTACGTGCAAGCCATCCTCATTTTGACTATTGGCACTCATTCATGATAGGTGATTATGTCGGTGGTTACGCGGGTGGTTACCCGCACAACGAACGACGGAGATCCCCCTAAGACGATCAGACAGTGGAGGAGGGCCACCCGATGAAGGCGGTCGGCGACGAGCCCCCGATGGCAGTTCTGTTGTGTGTAGTGCTTATGCTGCGGTTGGAGGCGGTTTCAATCATGGGTTAGTGGGGTTGACTTTACTTGGCTCCCATGATCCCCACTAACTTAGGGGGTGTAGGAATTCTAGATATTCGCAGCCCGAAATTCTTATAAATAGAGGAGGCCCATCAATTTTCCTCTCAATTCATTAGATAAAGCAATTTCATAATTACAATTTAACAAGGAAATAAGTTTAAAAAAATGTAAGCATCACAAAATGTACATTTGGCATGACAACGGTTATGACCGACACCAAGAAAAAAGACGATTTTTAAACACAACCCAGAATTGCCTCTTTTCACCCCATTATTACCGTGCAATCCGGAAAATTTAAAATTTTAAATGCAGGGGGTGGTGTTGAAATATCGGCGGTAACGGTCATAGTCGCCTCCGCCAGCGGAATCGGTTATGTACTTGTTCCAACGCATCTCGACAACCCGATGATCGGAGTTCGAATGCATGAAAGACAAGAAAGGTCGGGATGTTTCCTTGGGCTCGTAGTGCCGGCATTTCCTCTTGCCGTTCCCGTCCACGGTACTCGGAGGCGGTGCCGCCTGTAGTGGGGGTGGGGGAGGGGGGCACAGTTGCTGGTCCATGAATAATGGCCAGAAGCTAAAATATTTAATTATATATATTAATTTTATTTAACTATATATTACAATATTCACAAACTATCGGCGAATCTTTCGAACATGGAAAAAAATTTTGGATTCTTTTTCGAAAGTTATTCTAATTCGGATTCGAATTTGGATTTGAAAGCTATTCAAATCCAAATTCGGATTCAAAGTCCGAATTCGGATTCGAATCGGGATTCACATTCAGAAAATACGAATTTTAATCAAATCTTCATAAATCGCATCCAGAATTATTCATCAACTATACTATTTGCGAACTATCCGAAGAACAATAACAAGAGAAACTCTGCATGAACTTCCTTATTCCACAACCACTTAATTCCCTCCCACGCAATTTGTAGAGCTTCCACCGCATATGCTATGGACTACGCTTCTACCAACAACTTGCATCTTGTGCTTCTTAGTACTATATTCCGACTTTTCGAAAGACGGCGATTGTTAGGGCCAAGGCTAGGATTCTCCCTTTAACATATGTGAAAAATGCATCTGCCTTAACCCAACCCGGTTCAGCAGCAAAATTTTGTGTTCGGAGGAGAGAGAAATCCAGAATCAACCAAATTGTGTCATGTCTAAAGATAGAAGTTGTTGACCTACGCCAATAAGATTCAACAAATAGTGTTGCTACCTGTTAGGTTAAACCATAGTTAAAGATAAAGGTTTCATTTGGGAAGACTTATTTTCACCGGTCAAGCGGTTACGATCGCAAGAACCGAGCCTTAATTAAGTCCCCAAACGGAGACAAAGATAATGAATTAAGGTTCGGTTCATGCGGTCGTAACCGCTTGACCGGTGAAAATAAGTCCCCTCAAACGGAGCCAAAGATAAGGAACAAGTTCCAGTAAAACAGTAAAGGCAAAGTTATAGTTGTCCTGCCGTGAGTCTTCTCATCTCACTCAATGTTATGACTATTGAGAAACCTCTTTAATACCTAATGTAAATCCTCAATTTGGGCGGCTATAAATAAGCCCTTTTTATGTAATAGTTCTGTACAACTAAAAACTATTAAGGCTCTCTACTATTTGGCACGGTGGTGCGGTCGTAAACGCATGGGTTAAACCGTCATTCTTTAAGGATCACCTAACAAACATCGTCAGTTTGAACATAAAAGTGAATGAAGTTCCTTAGGTAGGCGTTAATGAAAGACAATTTAACACTAATGTTCAAGACCGTCCACCATCGTGCCAAAGGGAGCCTAAAAATAAACAAGATATATATGTTGAAATTGGTGAAGTGAAAATGGTTTGTGGTCGGGCAGTCGCGGGCAGCTCAGGCGGACTGATCGCGCGGACTGGTTCCTAGTCCGGCGGGTTGGTGGTTGGCGACCTTCGTAGTGTGCTGCGGTCTGGCTTTGCAGACTGCGCGGACTGTTTTTGTCCTGCAGTGAGTTGAGCTCTGCAAGGTGGTGCGCGCGGCCTGTGCGGACTGGTCTTGGAGTCCGCACTTCTTATTTGAAGTTGCGGTAAGCCGCGGTCTGGGCTTGGAGCTGGCGGACTGGTTTGGTATCCGCCGAGCTCGCGTTATCCTTTCTGGACTTGCTCTTCTGTGAAGTTCAGGGTTCCCGCAGTGTCCGCTGTGACCGGGGTCTTTTGTGCCTGTGATCGCGGACTGCGCGAGGTGGAGCTGTTTTACGCAGTGTCCGCTGTGACCGGGCGGTGTGCCTGTGGTCGTGGACATTGCGAGCTGAGTTGGTTTCCGCAGAGTCCGCTGTGACCAGGCGGGTTGCCTGTGGTCGCGGACTGGTGCTTGCGGACAGGTGTGTTGTCGTGCCTTCGGCGGGCTGGCATTGTTCTCAGCTAGTGGCTCTTGCGTCCGGCTAGTCCTGCATTGTTTCTGCGGACTGAGCGGACTGTCCTGAGCAGCTCGTCATCTCGCCTGGACTTGGTGATTTGGTTCGCCTCGTGCGTGCGGACTGTGCGGATTGGCATTGTTAGCTGCGACCAAGGGGCGGTGTCTCTATCTCATAGGGTGGTGACCACACTCCTCACCTGACCTATAAATAGGACCCCCCGGCAGGTCATTTTCAACAAGAGTGAACAGTAAGGATGCTTGGATCAAGTGCTGCGGACTCGACTTTTGTATCCGCGCGGTTTGATAAGAGTTAATCGGTTTGCTGTGTGCAGGTGGCGCGGCTAGTGCTGTGAAACCAGGTGTTTGGTTTTAACCTTCAGCCAGGCTCAGTGAGTTTGTGGACTGCAGTATCAGCGGTTTACCGGTTCTCTCTGCATCAACTTTCCAAGTTCAATAACCTGTCTGCGCGACCTTGATGGTTCAGCGGTTAGGCAGTTTGCTCCTCTGTTCGGCAGCAGTTCAGCGAATAACGGGTTGTCCGCGCGACCTCGCGGTCTTCGCGGACTCCGTGTTGTGTTCGACTTCAGCAGCTTGACGATCTGTGCGGTCTCGGCGAGCTCGGCAATCTTGGCGGACTCGGCGGACTCACTGTTCTATCCGCCCGGCTTGTTTTGTGTTTCTGCTTTTTCATGTACTGGAGAAATCATGTCTCGCCATGTATGTCTTGCCCTGTAAAGAAGATTAATGAAATTTTGATCTGCTTGCTTCTGTCTATGTTTTTGATTATCTGAGTTGCTTCCTGCTTTCCGCGGTTCAAGTTGTGATTTGGGTAGTGCCGAAAATATTGATTTGGTGTTTGGGCTAGCTTGCTGATCAACTTGAGAAAATTCAACATGGTATCAGAGGAAGGTTCAGTTACTTGAGCGGTGATCAACAAGCTTTGTTGTTGCTCTGTGTGCTTCTGAAGGATAACCAAGTTTGTACCATGGATGGTGGTTTTGCAAGAGGTCTGGGAATTGAGCTCCGACGCGACTGAACTACTTAGAAGTGGAAGTCGTGCATGAAGAGCTATTTCTGGGCGAAGAGCTATGGGAGGTCGTCGGTGGCGATGATCAAGTAGAAAACACTGCTGAGTTTGGAACAGCGAGCAGGTGAGAGTGTGAGGAAGACAAATGCCAATGCTGAGTTTGCTCTCAAGTGGGCGGTGTCCCTGAGCTCTTTGATCACATCTTAGGATGTGAGTCTGCTGCTAAGATATGGACTTCCCTTGATGGGTTGTTCAATAGAAAGAATGTAGCAAGGCTACAGTTCTTGGAAAATAAGTTGGTTAAGGCAACTCAGGGAGATCTTTCTATCTCCAAATTCTTTTTGAAGATGAAGAGCTTGTGTGCTCTTGATCATGATGATCGATCTCCGAGGCCAAGCTAGGCACGATCTCGGTCGCGGAAGGAGCATAATTTCCTTCTACCTGTTAAATGAGGGGTATAGCCCTTCTTTGGAGCTCAAAAATTGCTATTGCCCAATCTATCTTCTACTCAAAGCAATCAATTCTTGCAC